>CM024470.2:5928141-6317585 GCA_014182885.2 Eucalyptus caleyi
GTAGCAAAAGATGGCCTGCAGAAAAAGGTAATGTCCGGAGGGATAAATGGTTGTTTCCATCTGAAAGTCACTAGAAACTTATCTATTGGAGTATCTCGAGATAACAGGAAACAAGAAAACCAGAAAAAGCAGATGTGCCTGTTCTGCACATATTCAACCATCAATTTCCATGGAAGATGCATGTGTAAAAGCATTCCCGAATCACATTAAATTTTTTTTCAAGATTTTGATCCTAAGATGAGGTGACATAAGGCACCACATTCTGAATTAGTTAACATAATCTCATCACTATCCATGCGATTAACTGGCAGTACAAACTTAGTATGGCCTTGGCTCTGTATGCTTTAAGAAACTCGTGGTGTCTCCAGTATCTATATTTGCAGGTTAGTCCAAATGAGAGTCTACAGAAATAACTGAAAACGTGGTAAATGTTACAGCCTCATCACTTATATATTAAAGGCCATACTCTCTTATAGGGGAAAAGGAAACAATTTGAACTTTCAGATGCTCCTACATCACAGTGCAGGCAACTTGGAATGGTGAGATGCAGATGATCAGAGCAAGATGACAAAACATTCTACAATCAGTATCTATCTTTTCCACATGGAATTATTTAACGAGTAACAAATAGAGCCAAACATGGTCACACTGTTCTTGTGGTGTTGCTATCAAGATCTTTACACCAGAAGCAGGAATTTTACCTTGGGGAAAGAAGCCGTAAACGGAACAGTGAGAACAGCAAAGGCCCTAAAAACATTCTTCATTGTACCAGCCATGGGGTTTCCTTCCATGCCTTCCTGTGCGTTGGACTGAGGAAAGGCTGGGGGTTAGTAGGCCAAGAGCCAGCTATTCAAAACACTAACACAAAAATGAGAAGAGAGAAGGAAAGAACATAAAGCAATGACAAGACCATGTACACTTCACATTCAGTATGAGGAAAAGGCCGATTTCATGTTGAGATAGACCAGCTACTCACAAAATAGAATGTGCACGAGAGAGAGAGAGAGAGAGAGAGAGGAGAGGGAGGGAGGGAGCTCATTGAAGGAACTGAGGGCCATTCATGGTAAAAGGTGATAGAAAGCAATGTTATACTTGTTATTTTGCAAATGGCCAAAAAGATAATTTGGTTATATGCCAAAACATCCATAAGAAGTGGTTCAAGAATGGATCAATGGAAAAGCTAAATCCACGCTAAACAAACATACCTCCACGGTAATCAAGAATGTTAATCCTGTCAAAACTGGAAAGATGTATAAAGCATCTGGGGTAGTGAGGTCTGTGAACCAGTACGCTCCACCAGTTTTAAACGATGGAACTTTTTCTGCCATGTTTGATACCTACAAAAAGGAGGAATCTGTATTCTAAACATTGATGAAAAGGGAAAGACGAAAAATAACTGAAAAGCAACTAAGCTATGATACAAGCAAAAGCGGTTGTTGTCTTACAGCAAGGAAGAAACTGATGAAAATAGGGCCTTGGATAAAAATTCCCTTCAGTGGTGTAAACGGACTGACGCCACTTCTGCAAAGTTTTAAATAAGAAGTCATGGTTATAGACTTCCGTTCACTAAAAGGATGATCCACATTTCAGAAATTTAAGAAGGGGAAACTTTTCCACATAATTTACAATCAAGCAAGATCCCTTGTTTTACTGACTCACTTAATCTAGTATCTGAGACTCTGTATTGATCTCTAGAACATACACAGAGGTGAATTGAGCAGCCTATTCTTTACAAGAAAAACAGTGGATAATCTTTTATCGAGAGGCATTTCTGAGAATTGATTCTCCATTTTCAGGACGCAATATATGCTTTAAGAAAGCTTCTCAACTAAGCAAATAAATCAGTAATCTTAATAGTGAGAGGAGGAGTTGCTGAAAAGAAGTTGTTAAATGGCAGACTTGATGAACAGGACTTTTCAAAATAAACATAGAATCCTCCAAGCAATCTACCCTTTGACTAACTGGATTGCTTAATACATAATCCAGTACAGGTACTTGAGTTCTGAGAGTAGACTGTGCAAACATTATTTGTCTAAGCTGAACAATGTGTCTAATTGAAATTCTTTTGATTCATAATTAATGGACAAGAAAGCTTCCACATTTCTAAGTTTTTCACTAACAGCATGTTGATGTACTCTAAGGAGACTGTTGCTCAAAATATTGGAGCCTCATAGAGGCCATTGTGGTCAGTGAAGAGTTGAAAGAAAGGGCTACAATGTCGAGCAAACAGGGAGGGAATAAATAGTGAAGCTTTTGGGGATGTTAAAATGACTCTTCCTATTGTAAAGATCATGAGGAGGACGATGATAATGACACTAATGTAATTTATTAGGTTTTCCATAGCATACAATTTGGCTCGGAAATGTATACCCTTTTATCCTGCAAGTTTAGAGGGTGGAAAACCTTGCTTCTTACTGAAGCGCAGAGCTAAATAATTGTGAGAAGAAACTGGTGCACTTTTCAAAACCCACCAGTCACCGTCCAAGAAGACTTTTTTAGTCTTAACAATTTTCACCTGAAATGAGTTTTCCTTTCCTTAATCTTTTCTAGACATAAAACATTACTATGGGGATGATTGGCAGCAAAGCAACTAATACAAGAGGTTCAATGGCATCGGCACACAAGGGTTTCTTACTCATTGAACAATTGCTTCATCTTTCTCTGCCCTTCAGCCACAGCAATTGGATCCATACCCTAAAAGACACGAGGAAGACAAGTACGTAACTTTCATCTAGAACAAACCCATGAATTTTATTTGGAAAAAAAGAAAACCCATCCATATATGACAATTGCTGTAATGTTCAGTCATATAAAAATAACATGTGAAACAGTCCACACACACGTAGGGCCACCCATATGTCAATCTGCAGAGTTGAGAAAATCAAGGATATTGCCCCACATAGGAAAATGGCAGTCTTAGGTAGCTCATCAAGCTAAACTCCTTAAAGAAATTACACACACACGCATGCACACACACACTACAGTATATGTAGATATGCGGTCTGCTTACTGGGAGCCAGTCATGCCACGCTAGACAAAGATCTTGAACTTAATTGACAAGTGAGGATGTGAGGGGCAAGGAAGGAGGAGATAACTCAAACAGAATCTCCTCCACCGAGCTTCATGCGTTTCATGATTGCGGCAACTTTGGGGGCGCACAAGCATTCACATGCAAATCCGGCATACAGTGGAAATTCAAACCCAAGTAGAAAATTTGCAGCAATACATGTCCTAATAAGACAAAAACAGCTGCATACTGGAACATGGGTAAAATGTCATGCAGAATACAAGACTGCCAATCATACCTTTGCATCCATTTCTGCTTTTATCTCCTCCATGCGTGGCTTAATTATCTACAGAAAATGAAAGATAGCATCAACTATAAGGGACATGGATCCATACGCAATAAAGCAGGAAACAGTTCAAAAAACATGTCTAGCCATCTGCACCATGAGTTGCAAAAGGCAGCTCATCGATCTAGCGCTAAAATTCAATGTGCGCCAAGGGAGATTAAAACAGCTTGAGCAAATCAATAAGTTCAACCGTTGCAATTCCAGAAAAATGGAATATTGGCAACAGTTGCAATAAACAAAAAAAGAACTTCATAATCCTTACTCGATGTTATGTTGGCAAACTTTTCAAGCAACATTTGAAAGGTGACTATAAGAACAGCTTTTAAATGTTCTCTTTGCTGCAAAAAAATGGTTGGATAATGGTAAAAGTACAAATTTCTTTGCTTCCAATTGTCACACAGACAGCAATTAAAGTTCCTAATATTCTGATTCTCCCAAACATAAGATTATGCCGAGCTTGTCATAATCTTGTGCTTAATTTTGGAGTAACAGCAACATAAGTAACCACGGAAAAGTAAAGAAGATATATCAATGGCAAAGATTATTAACAGCAAATAGCCAATAGGAAAGTCCTTGGCTTAAAAAATGTCATGTTGGTCTAGAATGACTTATAGACGATAATGAACAATATATTCATCTAAAGTGCAGCAGATTAGTAGCCTATAATCGAAAGTCTTGAGTGTGAGGGCTGCTAATGATACAGAAGCTAATACCGCATGTATGACAGAGGTGGAGCAGTTATGATGGTATTGATCGAGAAAGACTACAACGTAGTATATCAGAAATAATTTAAACATCCTAAGGCTGAGTGCTTTTTCCAAAAATTGAAATAATAGAAAATTTCAGAAGCTTTCTTGAATGGCAAAAAGAAAACTCACATTGACAATTTCATCTAGATAGATGGGCTGAAATATGATCAGATTAGAAAATGCATTAACTGCCTTAAATTTGATAGATTTAGCATAATAGAAGTCTTACTCATTAGCAGTTCATAATATAATGTCAAGTCATCTGAGTGATGAACTGAATTGAACTAGGGCTGAATTGTCGAACAGCAAATCAGACATGATTAATCTGCTATCAAATGTTCGTCCGTGTTAAGTGAAATTGAGCAGAAGATTTTCATTCTTAATAGATGAAATGCAACAATCTCAACAGGCGATTACACTGAGCATTGCAATTAAATGTCTTTGTTTACTAAGAACATAAAGCAAAACATGGAAAATGTAGTGATAGAAGTCCAACTTACAGAAAGTTTGGTAGTAGATTTCAGTTGATTTATCAAAAGAGGAATCGTCACAGTTCGAATCAAGAGAGTTGTCACCACAATGGAAGCCCACCTGAAAGACATGTGCAAGATATTGTAAAACCTGCCTTATAATATCACCCACATTAGAAAGTGGATGCTTCCCATTCAAAAAGACAAATCCCAGCTTTATACATAGAATACTAACTAGTCAAGTATCAATTATTGCCATCTTCAATAGCTTCAACAAGCAATCAACACCTTGTAAAGGCAAAGCAATTACAAATTTTTCCATGAAGGGAAAGTCAAACACTAAATATACAAGATTTTGTCGGTTTATCTAACAGGATTTTGAACCCACCATCAAAACTGGTGTATGATTTTCTAAATATGTAAGCCCATTGCATTTGATTGAACCATATGTGTTTCTTTGAAGAAAATATCTGGACGAGATGCCACTTTACATCATTAGAGATTTGCCAACAGGTCCAAGAATACAAACATCAGGAGATAAATATCCATCCATACCAGTTGAGGCCAGTGAACTGGTGCACATAGTCGATCACATACTGCAAGGCCTGTACAGGCAAGTATGAATCTGCAGCTGCTATAGCCACTTCACTAACAGCAGGCGCCTGGGAAGCAACTGCTTGTACTGTAGTATCTGTAATGGCTTCCGCTACGTCACTTATAAGTTCAATCTTATCTGCACTTTCACCAACTGTGGTTGACATATGCCGATGGAAAGAAGAAATCCCGATGCTCGATGAAAACAAGAGACTCGAGCGAGCTGAGCATGAACCACTCTTGAAAAAGGCCCCCAATCCAGCTGACTTATTGACATTATTTGTAAAGGACCTCCGTTGGGATACATTATTTAGCATCCCTTGATTTGCATTGACATTCAGCGTGTTACCTCCATGATCCTCATCGTGCTGAGGAATATAGGTAAATGATGCGCGATACCTCTGAGCAACCAGGCCTGACCGCTTACGGAGGCTATGTCGAAAGGCCATTGCCAACAGGAGTGCACTCTCCCTAACACAAAAAGAGTCAATGCATCAAATTGCAAGACTTAATAACATAGCAAGACGTACCAGCATAAATGTGCTTAAACCACCCACTTAAAAAATGGAACTCAGAATCGCTAACGAACCCGCGTAAGCTGGCGGGTCCGCCAGATGTTCGACAAATTTCCCCACCCAGATCTTTTACCGTGCGCTTTTAGCCACAGCACATATAGAAACAAACCGAGAGAAAAACACGATTCCGCATAACATCAGCGAAAGCGCACAACTTTTCAGTAAATAGCGGAGCGAGAGAGAAACCCACAACATTTCCCGCGGTACCCAGAACGAGAAAAAGCGCGAGAAGATCACCGAAACGCGAACTGTTTTGCGGGGCAGCCCTTCACTTCGCGAGCTCAAATTCGAAGCATGCATGGCCTCTCAGTGACCAAAACCCCGCATAAATCTCGCTAAAGGAAAGCGCGAAAGCGGCTTGAACGAACGTACCGTTGAATTATTCCAGCTTCCCAGGAAACGAACGTCCGGCGATCCGCGGAAACTTGCTTCGGGATGTCGAAGCGAGGAGCCGATCGATCGACCCGACCTGAGAAGCAGAGAGACGGCCGGCAACAGCGTCGTATCTCCGACTAGGTTGAGAAACTGACGACAGAGCCTGAGTTCGAGGCGTTCGCATGAATAAGATCTTGAGCTTTGAGATGACGACGGCGATCTGAGGAGAAATCCTCGTTGGGCCCTTCAAGATTGGGCTCAAATTGAATGGGCCGTGCCACTTGGGTCAGCCGTTAGAAAAGAGGTCCGGCCCCGTTTCCCGAGCGATAAGCCATGATTGGTTGTCACGAAATAAGAATCCAAAAGTTGGGATTAATGCGTGAGTGAACTGGTGAAAAGTTTGGCACGTGCCGGGAATGAGATAAGCGGCTCATGTTCGAGCGGGTTCCCGACTCTGTTCGACATCCAAACGGTTTTTATTGGGGTACATGGCTAGAAATGCGAGCGACTCAAGCTACTTGTGAGATTCGACCAAAAAAAAAAGCTACTTGTGAGCTCCTTGTGCACGACTAGACAGCTACTTGAGATAGCTTGCTGTTTCCCAAGAGTCTAGTTCGAGCCCAAAAGTGTTTGACTTGATCCACACCCTTGCTTGTAGGGGATGATCGGTTCCCAGTTCAGTCCAATTCCACCTAAGAATCGAGAATTGGATTGGGAGGATCGATTCCCAATTTTTGGGACTAAGAACCGGACCGACCGGTCCTAGGATTGGGAACTGAAACCAATCGGTTTGGTCCCATGAAAAATTACATTTTTAGCAAAAAAATTAAAAAAAATAGATTTTTTTACTATTTTTAAGGTTTATTACTATTTTTAAGAAACTAAAAAATATTTATTTTTTTAAAAATGAGTTGATTCGATCTATTTCTCAATCGGAATTGGAAACCGAACTAATAATCACTAGTTCCATTTTTATGAAATCGCGAATCGGATTGATCTTTATGAGAACTAGACCAAACCGATTGATCCAGTGTGATCTAGGCGGTTCCTAGTTCGGGCGGTCCCACATGCTCACCCCTCTTCGCTTGCCACAAGCGAGGGCCTTCATGCTCTCGCCTGTGGCTAACGAGGGTGTGGAGAACCTCACTTGTGGTTGGCAAGGACGTAGATGTCCCTCATCCATGGTTAGCAAGGGTGAGGACCCCTCAACTACATTGGCCTGTGATCGACGATGGTCAAAGAAAAGAAAAAAAGAAGAAGAAAATAATGGATAAAAAAATATTAAAAATTATAAAAAATTTACATATTAGTATTGACCGTGTCATGTAAGATCGCCAGAGTCCATTTCAACAATTTTCGGTCGAAATTGGTTGGATAATTTGAATTGATATCAATGCAAAAAAGTTTAGGACTAAATTGATTCAATTAAAAAGTTTCGATTGAATTGGGACCAACTACCAATGTAATAAGTTTATCACTTTATTGGTACTTTTCCCTACCTATGCATAATAGTGACATTATTGTAGCACGCACAAAATACTACCTGATTTGATGGAATTTAGGGAAAAAATGATAATATGATGTATGAGCCAAACTCCGCTAGCTCGGAATAGCTTGTCTCGAAAGAGGGGTGAACTCGCATGCATCACTTCGTTAATTTGTAATGGCACGTTCCTTTACTTTGTTCTCAACAAAATTGAAGCAGTAAGCGACAAAAGTTCACGGCAAATCCATAAGGATGCGATGCATGATTGGAGTACTGGTTGAACAAGCTGAAGAAAAAAGGTAGATGATATGTAAGAATCAATTAAATCGTTCAATCACACTCCACAAAAAAGAAAAATCATCAAATAAAAAACCTAGAAGTTTGTCCGTTGTATTTACTGATGAGATGATCTTGGGCATGTGCATGTACTTGCACAGCGTGAGGAGTTGAGAACTTCCAAAGAGAACACCGCCAAAAGTTGCGCATTGCCATGTTCTCCCTACATGGCGATTTTCTTTCAGTCTCTTGCGGTCATGGAATGGGAAGACCTGCAAAACCCAAGCAGATTATGCCTATCACATCGAATCATTTAAAAAAATTACAGTAGAAAGCCAAGCGTACTTCATAGACTCAAGACGTCAAAGTTTCGGACGTCCACACGAGCATACTTTGCGGTAATTGGTCGTGATTTAACCAGGAAATGAGCTCATCATTAGAAGCAACACTACTTTAAAAAGGATGACAGGCGGCGACTTCACCAGTCCCTAAGAGCTGAAAAAAATGACCGGCGATCGGTACCGATGGGAAATTCCTATCGACAATATGCCGCCACTGCCGAAGCTTTCCGGGGACTGTTAGTGAACCCGGTAGTTCAGAAAACTAATCATCAGCGGCGGTAATTTTGTGTCTGGACGTCCTAGTACCCAATATAATATGACCTTGGAACTCTATTGCTGTGTCTAGGGACTGTTCATCCTGTTCCTAAAGCAATGCACCTATTCATTGTATCGAAGGAGATGATTTCGTTAGGTGGTGCAAACGTGGTATTCTATAAACTGCGGAGCGGCCAGTGTAGAGTCACATTATTTTGCAACTCTAATCCCCAAAGGTCCCCGAGACATTCCCAAAAGAAGGGTAACCACCACAATTTAGCAAAATTCGCCTGGACCCGTTTTGATAGAAGAAATAGGCTTGTGAATATCTGAACTCTCGAGGAACCATATTACAGCATACAGTAATTGACACGACCCTATACCCAAGAAATGTTTTACATACCCCCTTTGATTGCGACACATCGGGCAAGAAGCGTTCCGCCCGAGCCAGTGGTCGATGCACTGCGCGTGGAAGTAATGTCCACACGTGGGGATGGTCCGGAGAGTCTCCTTGGGCTGGTACTCCGACAAGCAAATTGCGCAAACATTGTCGTTTGGCCTAGGTACCTGTCCATCATCACCAACTTGAGCCTTCGGATAAGATTCTATTGTGAGGGAATCGAGGCCCGCGGCGTCATTGGAGGTGAGTTGAGTTTCTCTCGGGAGGCTCGGAGGAAGTTGTCTGAGACGACCGCCATGCCTAGAGACGCGAGTGCGCCACCTTAGGTAACACGCGATTCCGGACATGCAAAGGAGCGAGGGCACTATGACGGCAGGAAATATCGCTAACTTGGCTCCACCCTTTGAAAGCCCTTCAAGATCAATAATTGATTATGATGAATAGAGAACTGATTCAGGAGTGATCTCTGAATGGAAAGATGAATCATCAGTTAAGGAAAGCAAGATCTAATGATTCATAGGCGACTCTTGTTATCTAGGTACGTACCAGGTTTACGGAAGCATGCAGCTTGAGAGCCCGTGGAACCATTGAGCCCGCACCTCCCACCACTTCCCTCGCACGATCTACAATCCGGCTGATGCCACTCCAGGGTTACGCTCTCGGCTATATCCGACGGGTATTGCAGGGCCACCGGAACCTTCACGGTCCAAGTACGACAACCGAATCTCTCGAGGTACCACCGGTTGGGATTATCGCCATAACCAAGCAGCACCTTGTGTTGTGCGTCGCTGAGGCAGCTCATGGGCCTGAGTCCGAATTCCAGCAAAAATATATTCGGGCAGTCTGCGAACATGAAGCTCCCATACCCTTGCGCAATGAAAATCGAGCTTGAAAACTTTGTGTTTTGAAGCCGCTTAGCCAGACAGTTGCTCGGGTCCTTGAGCACGACATATTGTTTCTCATAACTGATGTTGCTGACTACGAAGTCTTGCGAGTCAGGCAATTGGAGGATCGCTTGGCTTAGGTCGTTGCACGAGAGATCGAAGCCCGGATAGCCGCATCGCTCAGGTTGGACGCCTCTTATCCAAAAAGGAAAGCGAATCTCAGGTCCGCCGCGATAACAAGACCTCACCGAACATAAGTCGTCAAGGTTATCGGCGATTGCATGGAGAGAGAGAGGCCGAGGAAGAAAGCGAAGAAGAAGATGGCAGAAGAGGCCATGAGAGGCACGTACAGAAGAGCAGCTAGGATTGAACCTAGGGTAGCAAGGTTCCTCTCTCTCTCTCTCCCCTAAAGAAAGATGTATTTCCGTTTGAAAGAGAGATAATTAAAATACTATGTGCCTTCTAAAGGATAGACATAAAATGTGCCTTAGTCAATGTAGCCGGCCAAAATGGGTCTTGACAAAAGCATAAGTTAAAGCAGTGAATGGGAACGAGGCGAAACATCACGTCCTTATACGAACTGCATCATGTTGTTTGGTTCCATGAGGACATTCCCTTGGAGACAATTACATGAGGGAATTGGAAACATGTATATGTGAACGAACGATCACAACCCATTTGCTCCGTCTACATCGATCACAGTCATTGATCATCTAAATCTCATATGAATTTATAAAATCGAGAGGCTGCAAGTGCACCTATTTCACAAGGCATGGATCCTAATCGAGGCATGTATTCCCAAATCGAGACAATTGGACTCTGTACGCATTAATATGTAGCTAGGTAATTTTGGCCTGATGCCCAACGACATATTTTACATATGAAAGTAATATGCAAATCTATTTTCATGGAAATAGGATCTGACAAATCTTACATATGTGCTAAATTTCAAATTAAACAAATTTCCCTAGTTTTATATCTGCAATTTCAACAATCAAAGTCATTTTCTGAAACAATTCAGATCTTCTAAAATTCATTTTGGCTTCCCTTTAGTCTAGGTAGGATTAACATTTATCTTTTCCTATACAGTAATTGACACGACCCTATACGCAAGAAATGTTTTACATACCCCCTTTGATTGCGACATATCGGGCAAGAAGCGTTCCGCCCGAGCCAGTGGTCGATGCACTGCGCGTGGAAGTAATGTCCACACGTGGGGATGGTCCGGAGAGTCTCCTTGGGCTGGTACTCCGACAAGCAAATTGCGCAAACATTGTCGTTTGGCCTTGGTACCTGTCCATCATCACCAACTTGAGTCTTCGGATAAGATTCTATTGTGAGGGAATCGAGGCCCGCGGCGTCATTGGAGGTGAGTTGAGTTTCTCTCGGGAGGCTCGGAGGAGATGAGATACGCGTAACATTGTTTTCGCTGTTGTTGTTAGGAAGTTGTCCGAGACGACCGCCATGCCTAGAGACTCGAGCGCGCCACCTTAGGTAACACGCGATTCCGGACACGGACGGGCAAAGGAGCGAGGGCACCATGACGGCAGGAAATATCTCTAACTTGGCCCCACCCTTTGAAAGCCCTACAAGATCAATAATTGATTATGATGAATAGAGAAGGGATTCAGGAGTGATCTCTGAATGGAAAGATGAATCATCAGTTAAGGAAAGCAAGATCTAATGATTCATAGGCGACTCTTGTTATCTAGGTACGTACCAGGTTTACGGAAGCATGCAGCTTGAGAGCCCGTGGAACCATTGAGCCCGCACCTCCCACCACTTCCCTCGCACGATCTACAATCCGGCTGATGCCACTCCAGGGTTACGCTCGCGGTTATATCCGACGGATATTGCAGGGCCACCGGAACCTTCATGGTCCAAGTACGACAGCCGAATCTCTTGAGGGACCACCGGTTGGGATTATCGCCATAACCAAGCAGCACCTTGTGTTGTTCGTCGCTGAGGCAGCTCATGGGCCTGAGTCCGAAATCCGGCAAAAATATATTCGGGCAGTCTGCGAACATGAAGCTCTCATACCCTTGCGCAATGAAAATCGAGCTTGAAAAGTTTGGGTTTTGAAGCCGCTTAGCCAGACAGTTGCTCGGGTCCTTGAGCACGACATATTGTTTCTCATAACTGATTTTGCTGACTACGAAGTCTTGCGAGTCAGGCAATTGGAGGATCGCTTGGCTTAGGTCGTTGCACGAGAGATCGAAGCCCGGATAGCCGCATCGCTCAGGTTGGACGCCTCTTATCCAAAAAGGAAAGCGAATCTCAGGTCCGCTGGGACGACAAGACCTTACCGAACATAAGTCGTCAAGGTTATCGGCGATTGCATGGAGAGAGAGGCCGAGGAAGAAAGCGAAGAAGAAGATGGCAGAAGAAGCCATGAGAGGCACGTACAGAAGAGCAGCTAGGATTGAACCTAGGGTTGCAAGGTTCCTCTCTCTCTCTCTCTCTCCTAAAGAAAGATGTATTTCCGTGTGAAAGAGAGATAATTAAACTACTATGTGCCTTCTAAAGGACAGACATAAAATGTGCCTTAGTCAATGAAGCCAGCCAAATAGATCTTGACAAAGGGATATGTTAAAACAATGAATGGGAACGAGGCAAAACATCACGTCCTTATACGAAGGTAACATAGAACTGCATCATGTTGTTTGGTTCCATGAGGACATTCCCCTGGAGATAATTACATGAGGGAATTGGAAACATGTATATATGAATGAACGATCACAACCCATTTGCTCTGTCTACATCGATCACACTCATTGATCATCTAAATCTCATGTGAATTTATAAAATCAGGAGGCTGCAAGTGCACCTATTTCACAAGGCATGGATCCTAATCGAGGCATGTATTCCCAAATCGAGACAATTGGACTCTGTACGCATTAATATGCAGCTAGGCAATTTTGGCCTGATGCCCAACGACATATTTTACATATGTAAGTAATACGTAAATCTATTTTCATGGAAATAGGATCTGACAAATCTTACATATGTGCTAAATTTCAAATTAAACAAATTTCCCTAGTTTTATATCTGCAATTTCAACAATCAAATTCATTTTCTGAAACAATTCAGATCTTCTAAATTTCATTTTGGCTTCCCTTTAGTCTAGGTAGGATTAACATTTATCTTTTCCTTAGTGTTAAATATTTGCTATCCCATGATATGCCTTTAATGCTTTCCATAGTAGCCGATTATTATGTTGATGACTGTATATCCGCATGATCACCTTACATGTTATGGATAATGCCTAAATTTACTCCAAATTACCAGGCAAAAAAATATATTTATTTTTAAAAATGAACAAGATTAAGTACCGAAAGTGCACTAATTGGTTAATTAGTGTAATCAAGTCACCGATTCTAGATTCTCTAATTGCGTAGGAAGTGAGGTATACTCCCATATTTCACTTGGTTTCCAACCTATTCCAATAGGCTAGTGGTAACTCCTTATTACAAAATTCTTAAAAACACTATAATATCGCAAAAAGTATAGACTTAGGAGAGCCTGCATTTAAATCATGGGCCATGGGCCCATCTTTTAGGTTATACCCCTAAGTCTATTTCCTTCCTCAAGGGGTAGGTCGCAACATCAAGCCCGCTAGGATGACAAACTCTCACTGGGCATGTATCGTCACGATTATTAGCGAATACATGGAGAGAAAGAGGCCGAGGAAGAAGGAGAGAAGACGGCAGAGGAAGCCATGAGATGCACATAACAAAGAGTAGCTAGGATTGTAATTAGGGATGTAAGGTTCTCTCTCTTCCTCCTAACGAGAGATTTATTCCCTTTTGAAAGGGACAATATTATATCTTTTACGTACCTTCTCAAGGACATGAACATAATCAGTCCCTTAGTTAATTCGGCCGGCCCCCAAAGGATGGGGATATGTTGACTCTTTAGAAAGGCATATGTTGAAAAATCAAAGGGAAAAGACGAAACGTCATGTCCTAGCAAATATAATTTAAACAATCGCATTGTGTTTTTTTGTTCCATGAGGACAAGCCCATATTGACATGTCAATTACAGTCATGATCATCTGAATCTCATATGATTTATAAAATGAAGGGATTGTGATTACACCTAGTTTAGAAAGGCATGGATTATGATCCAAACACGTTTTCCTAAAATTGATAGAACCCAACTCTGTACGCAATAAGAATGGGGATGCGTGGACTCTTTAGAAAGGCATATGTTGAAAAATCAAAGGGAAAAGGCGAAATGTTATGTCCTTGCAAATATAATTTAAACAATCGCATTGTGTTTTTTTGTTCCATGAGGACAAGCCCATATTGACCATTACCTGGGATCCCAATCCATTTGTCCCCTCCTCCCAATTGATGTTGAGTAGGTCAATTACAGTTATGATCATCTGAATCTCATATGGAGTTATAAAATGAAGGGATTGTGATTACACCTAGTTCAGAAAGGCATGGATTATGATCCAAACACGCTTTCCTAAAATTGATAGAACCCAACTCCGTACGCATTGATTTGCATCGACGCGATTTTGGCCTAATTTACGGGAAAAAAAAAAAAACATAGTTTACATATGCAGGATACTTGTTGAAGTAATCTAGGATTAAACTTTCGTAAATTTGAAGTTTTAAATTAAGTAAAACCCTGCAAATCTTATATCTACAACGTCAACAATCAAATTCAATTTTTGAAATTATTCAAGTCTTAAAAATTGCATTTTTCACGTGTTTATTCTTTTTTCAGACTTTTTGTGCAGATGAATATGTTTGGCTTATTTGACTAGTCCATTGGCCATAACCCTCCGTCCGAGGGGTACTTTGGAAGAGTTAGAATTCTAAACTTGTGTGAAACGCGGAGGAGCAAAAGGAGTTCCACCTAGTTCTCTTGCATGTCCATTGTTCATTTTTCTGCTACTCGCTTATAATACAATTTACAGCCTCACAGTCCACACATTTTGTCATATAGCTTAGTCTAGTCTAGCTGATGGTTTTATGTGATGGGCTTAAGGCCCATCCACCCATGTTGGGCCTGAAAGCCCGGCCCACAAGATTAGGGCCCATGGATGGAAGGATACGATGAAGGAGTGCGTTTCTATTTGTAAGGAAACGTATATAAAGGAGGAAAGAGACAGACGAAGACACCTTTTGGCATAATAACGTACGTTTTCTCTCCCTCTCTCCCTCCAAAAAGAAAAACAAGCGCTTAAGGCGACGCCATCTTCCCTTCAAGGCCAATCGACATCATTGGATCGAACTGGATCGTTTTTCTCTTCCTCTTATCGGCATTGGTGTTTAATCTGTGGTTAACAAGGTACGCTCGATTCCGTGGTGTGCTTTACGATCGGTGATACATGTATTTCCTAGGCTTATCTTTCGCATTCGTTTTAGAGGTTCGATTTAGTGTCGAATCCGGTTTTTGGGAATCCGACAATCCCAACATTGGTATCAGAGCCCTAGTTCATGTTTTCCCAACCCCTTTGATGTTTTTTGATTGATTTTTCACGAAAATATTCGGCCGACACGGATTGGGGCGATAAATCCCGACACCCGAGCACCGTTCATCCATTTTTTTGAATTTTCGTAAGTCGAAATCAATTTCCGAAGACATAGGGTGATAGAACTTGTCGAGACGAGTCTGTTGACATGTTATGCGTCGCCGGGAGTAGGGGTGTGCAACCGGACCGGGTAAACCCGGTTCCCGGACCGGCCCACACGGAAAACAGGGTCGGGAACCGGTTCCCGTTGAAACCGGTCCGGGAATCGGTTCCCAAATTTCAGAACCGGTTTGAACCGGTCCGGGAACCTGTTCCGAGTGATTACCCATTCGGGAACCGGATCGACCGGACCGGTTCGGGAACCGGTTTAAGAACCGGTAGTCCAAACCCTAATTTCTTCCCCTGTTTGAGAACCGGGTTGTACGCCTTCTTGTCGACCTTGCAGGTTGCTGGTGTCGCGAGGAGCCGAGCGATGGTGCTGGTGCAGTGGCGGCTTCACAGGGGCAAGGGCGATGGCGACGGAGCTTCGGGCGCCAGAGGTGTCGGGTCGTTGCGGCCACAGCAGGGGCGACGAGTGGTGGTGCGAGCTCGCGGGTGAGGGGGCTCCGGCGGGTGGCGCGGTGGTGCGGCCGCGGCGACGCAGGCGCAACGGTCGGCGGCTGTGGCGTGCGGAGGGAGCCCGTGAAGAAGATGAACAGTGCACTGTTCTGTTTCTTCTTTTTTCTTTTTCTCCCTGTTGGCTTGTCACGTCTCCCTCATGTCCCTCTCTACGCTGCCCACGTCTCCTCTGCCTCCTGACCTTGACCTTGACTCTCAAGCCTTTCATTCCCTTTTTTTTTTTTTTTTTGTGTTTCTTTTTTCCAAGGAATGAAGAAGGCCTCCTGCCGAGTGATCCCAAAAATAAAACCCGGTGGAATCGTCAAGCTATCGTGACCTAAAATCATTTAGGATTTGGCTAATGCATACGAAATGAAATAGAAATTTACTTATTAATTATGCATAATATTTCAATATAAATTATAAGAATTATATTGTTTTCTCATATATTAAAATAAAATTTGAAATCGTATAGATGTGCGGTTGCAAAACAGGTTCCAATAAAAACAGGGTTAACCCTGTTCCCGGACCGAAAAAACAGGGTGGGCCGGGAACAGGGTCCAATATAAACAGGGTAGGGAACAGGGTCCAAAAAAAGAGAATCGGTTATAAAAGGGTCGGGAACAGGGTCCAGTTTTAGACCCTACCCACCCTGGACCCGATCACTCTTAGCCGGGAGACGCCGGATGCGCCCGAAGCGCTAGCTTGGCCAGCGCATGTGCCACACACGTCGGTCGGCAAACCAGCACGTGCGCGCCGTCGGCAGCGAACCGACTCGTGCTGATGTCACGGTAACCGCCGGGATGACGTCATCGCCGACGACCGTTGGCCGGCTGGTCACCGGCCGACGACCCGACCGGCGACCCGACCCGACCCGACATGCGCGGAAGCCTGGCGCGTGCTGCGCACCCACGCGGCACATGCCGTTCGATTCGTCCGACTGGCCCGACCGGTCCGACGGGTCCGACCGCCCGGTTCAGTCCAATCGGCCCGACCCGCCGCCCGTTGACCGTTGACCGACGACCGTTAACCGTTCACCACCGTTGACCAAAAAAAAAAAGAAAAAAAAAGAATTTGTTTCTTTTTCAATTATGTCTGTGTGGGTTATAGGTAATCCATTTTTTTATTGTGCATTTATTGCATGAATCATGAAAAATTATGTATTTTCCCTTACGTTCATTATGGATTATAAGTGATCCATTTTTAGTTCTGCATTTGTTACAGGAACTATGATGCGTTATGCATGGATACTTGCAATCCCGAGAACGGACGAGGGAAGTGCAAGACTTAAAAGACTGATGATAGAGTTAGCTGATTATCGGTGGCATGACGGTGATTTAGTATCACATGTGATTAGGGTCAATCAAATGATATAGGAAATCAAGTGCAAGACTTAAAAGGCTGATGACAGAGTTAGCTGATTATCGGTGGTATGACGGTGATTTAGTATCACATGTGATCAGGGTCAATCAAATGATACAGGAAATCATTTGGAATTGTTATTTTATGCCGGATTTTGAGAAGGTGCCGGCTTTGATGAATACTCTTCCACCTGAATGGCAAGCAGTATTAGATCGGCTATGGGAGGTCAACGTGGTCCCAGGTTATAGGAGGCTAGTGGTAGCTTTTGTTAGAGAGTACTATAGGATTGAGTTAACCAAAACTTCAACCCTTAGATTGAGCGCCACATGGCGCAGAGTGAATGCGCCTTGGAGGCAACATGAAAGCTCTCCAAAAGTTTTTCCATGGTTGGCAAATGTGTCTTCAAATTTCTTGGATATCTTGACTGATAAATTATAATGAACATTTCCTATTTATTTCTTAGATTAGTTTGTGATGTTTTTGGGTGTGAATATCTTTTTCTATGTTGATATTTCTTTGTATATATTACTTAGTGTAATAGATAGTTGTATTATGTGAAAGCATTGTTATTCTATTGGATGTTAGATATTATTTGCTTTTTGTTATTGTTGACTGCTGTGGGTAGTTCGTGGAAGTTTTTGTAACTTCACAGAATTTATTTTGCATAAGACAATTGTATTAATAATAGTTTTAAGTTAGGATTTTTGGAGGATGATTGGAAACGTAGTGACTTTTTGATTTTGAAACCTTACTTGAAATTATTCATTGATATGATAGGTTTGTGCAAAGTGGATGCATAAATAATAGGCATTAATTATTCGTGCATATATGTCTGATGTGTTCAGATCGATGGTTTCAGCAACTAAGAACGTAATTGCTGATATGAACGGCAACAATTGTGAAATATTGAATATGAAGATTCAATAGAAGTACTAGATGCTCTTGACCATATTATGGAAGATCTTGAGGATGCCGTGCACCACCTTGAGCTAGTAGAGGACTGCTTAACGGCATTTGAGTCGAAAATAGACATTTGCAATGCTGGTTCTAGCTCAGAAAAGGGCTTTGAGCTCTAAGCGCAAGCATATTGATTCGTTCAATATGTGGGATTGCAAAGGATCAAGTCCTTGTTGCAAGAAATCAAGAGTTAACCAACACAAGAGAGGAAAACGTTCTCAAGTGAAGAAAATGTTAAGGGTGAGGTGTTACAATTGTGAAAAGAAGGGTCACTATGCTCGCAATTGTTATGAGCCGAAAAAGGTAAACACCTCTTTGTACATTTGAGAACTTTGCTTATGTGTCAAGTTCTGTATTATTAGCTGAATCCAATCTTTTGTGGACTATAGATTCAGGAGCGACAGATCATGTAGCGAAGGATAGAGAGTCCTTCGTGGAATTCTGACGATACCAACTAGAACTAAGTGGATCTATGTAGGAAATAACTCAAGAGCTGAGGTTAAAGGGATTGGCATCTGCCAATTGAACATGCGTGGTGGACGCACTTTGTTCCTACATGATGTTCTATATGCTCCGGAGATTCGTCGGAATTTAGTGTCTGTTTTGGTGTTGGTTAAACTTGGTTTTAGTGTGAACTTCCATAATAGAGGTGTAAATTTGTATTTGGATACAAACTACTATGGTTGTGGTCATTTTCTATATGGTTTTATTGTACTAAATGTTGACTGTGGTGATGTAAATATTTATTATTCCATTTTTCACGTCTTCCACTTCATATGATAATGATGTAATTATGTGGCATGCTAGACTTGGTCATATTGGCCAACAACGTATGAATAGACTAGCCAAAGAGGGCTTGTTGGGCAACATTGAAAATGTCGATTTGTCCATATGTGAGCATTGCTAAGTAGGGAAAACGACAAGGAAACCATTTGGAAAAGATAAAAGAGCTGAATTTCTTCTGCATTTAATCCATTCTGATGTCTGTGGTCCAGTGAATGTGAAAGGAAGGCATGAGACTGTTTATTTCATCACTTTTATAGATGATTATACTCGATTCGGATATGTTTATTTGATTTCTCATAAATTTGAAGCATTAAGTTGTTTCAAAAGGTTTATAAACCTGATAGAAAATCAATTAGACAAGAAAATAAAAGTATTGAGATCCGATCGAAGTCGAGAATATTTATCTGATGAGTTCAGAAAATTATGTGATGAAAAAGGAATAAGAAAACAGTCGTTTATTCCATACACTCCTCAACAAAATGGTGTTGTGGAGATAAGAAATAGAACCCCACTAGAAATGATTAGGTCCACGATGGTACATGCTAACTTAGCTATCACTTTTTGGAGTGATGTGTTGTTAACTGCTGCCTATATATTTAACCGGATGCCTTCCAAATAAGTTATTTCCACTCCATATGAATTATGGACAGGTAGAAAATCGAACTTAAGTTTTCTTAAGCCATGTGGTTGTGCTGCCTATACTCATGAGTCCTCTCACAAGTTTGAGAAATTAAGTCCCAAAGGAAATAAGAGTATTTTCATGAGATACTCCGAACACTCGAAATGGTATATGTTCATAGGTGAGTAGGAAAGTGGGAGTATAACTGAATTTGAATCACGGGATATCACATTCTTAGATGATGAATTTCCTAAGAAGGGCGAAATAGGGGAAGATTATTCCTTATTTGAAACCTTGGATCAAGATAATGATATTAGTGGAATTCGTCCAAGTGGGAGTAATATGAGAAGTGATGAATTGAATTCAACTCATTCTCAATTGCAACCACATGATGAGACGGCGTCATCATTATCTAATCCTAGTGGGAGCATAATGGGGAATGATGTGCTAAGTGTACAATCTCCCATACGGCGAACAAGTCGCCAAAGTATTCCTCGTCGACGTTTTGACATTGATGGGAAAACTTTTATAATTGCTCCACAAGATGAGGATGAGCCAAGAAATATACATGAGGCTCTAAGTTGCCCTAGTAAGGAAAATTGGATTCATGCAATGGAAGAGGAAATTGAGTCAATGAAGTCAAACCAAGTTTGAGAACTGGTTGATCTTCCAAAGGGACGCAAAGCTATTGGGAACAAGTGGGTTCTCAAAATAAAGCGAAAGGCTGATGGCTCGATAGAAAGGCATAAGGCTTACCTTATGGCGAATGGGTATAATCAACAGGAATGAATTGATTATGAATAAATATTTTCTCCTGTAGTGAGATTTACCTCGATTCGCATTATTCTGGTAATAGTGGCTAGTATGGATCTTCAAATGGATATAAAGACTGCTTTCCTCAATGGAGAATTAGAGGAAGAAATATATATGGAACAACTTGCTGGTTTCATAGTGAAAGGCCAAGATGAAAAGGTATGTCGACTTTTGAGGTCAATATATGACCCTAAGCAGTCGTCAAGACAATGGTTTATACGTTTTCATAATGGCATATGATTTAACAATGATTGATGATGATCATTGTGTATATATCAAAAGATCCAAGGATCAATTTGTGATCATATCATTATAAGTTGATGATATACTAATTGCCGAAAGTAATATGGAGTTTGTTAATACTGTCAAGAGTTGGTTGTCTTCCAACTTTGAGATGAAGGATATGGGTGAGGCTGTATACATTCTTGGAGTTAAGATTTCAAGAGATCGTTTGAAGAGATCGTTGTCTCTTTCGCAAGAAACATATATAAATAAGGTTCTTGAACGATTTCGTATGGAAGATTGTAAACCCATAGACACTCCTATTGTAAAAGGTGAAGGATTGAGCCATAGACTGTGTCTAAGGACTCCACAAGAGAAGGAACAAATGAAACATATTCCTTATACTAGTGTTGTTGAAAACTTTATGTACGCTATGATGTGTACAAGATTTGACATATGTTTTGCAGTTGGAATGGTGAGTAGTTACCAATCCAATCCAGGTCAAGCACATTGAAAAGCCGTTAAAAGAATAATAAGGTATCTAAAGGGAATTGCTGATTATACGCTGAGTTATCAAGGAAATGATTTGCGAGTTGAAGGCTATTCAGATGCTGATTGGAGAGAATATTTAGATGAATGGAAATCTATCTCTGGATTTGTTTTCTTACCGAATAATGGCACCATATGTTGGAGCAGTAAAAAACAAATGTGTATAGCCTTGTCCACGATGGAAGTTGAGTTCGTGGCATTATCAGCAGTAGTATAAGAATGTGTTTGGCTTAAAAGATTTTTGGATCATTTAGGTGTTATTGGAAGTGCTGCAGATTCATTGTTGGTTAACTGTGATAGCCAAGCAGCTATAGCGTACACCAAAGATCCAAAATATCATGGCAAGACCAAACACATAGATACCAAGTATAATTTTGTCAAGGATATGGTTGCACGAAATGATGTGAACTTACAGTACATATTACGCATAGAATGGTAATAGATCCTATGACAAAGTCAATACCTAGAGATGTGTTTTGTGGCCATATGAAATCTCTAGGATTGCGTAGAGACTAATGTACTGAATATTGTAATTTCCCTAAGTGTTCACATTTAATGAATTTGTGTTTTCATCATTAATGCTTATGAATTTTTGTTTGATCTTTATGCATCTTAATGCTCAGTGCATTACTTTAAGTTGAGAAAGTATGTTGGACAGATATAAGATTAGTCCATTCACACGGGTAATCGCCTCTATTTATTGTGTGATAAATAGAGATGAGACTGTTTTTAGGCTTATTATCTAGGTGATAATCGAGAGCTTAAGCTTAAAATATGTATGTTGCATTAACTGGGTGTTAAGATGAGGACATAATACTTACTATGTCCGAAAGTAAAATACCCCACATATTTTACTTTATCTGTCTATGATGCCAGATGTGAGTTCTGATGAATTTTGTGAATGAGTAGATACGTGAACTCAAGTTAGACATTGGGTATGTCTGAACTATCATCTGTACAATATTGAAAGGTGTAGACATACGTTCCATGGGAAATGAGTTAATACCGTAATACGTATTTCATACTACATATGTATGAGACGACCAATAAGAGTGGCAAAAGTTTGATCTCAACTTTTATGTCGTGTGAAACTCTTGAGGAAAAGAGTTCCTCAATTTTTAGTTCTCTCATGACTCTTACTTATTCTCGAGATTTCTATTTAGTGTTTGCTATCTTAGGATGTTGCCAATGGTCATGAGTTGATTCGATCTAATGGGACATTTCTAAAAAAGCAAGCTAAACTGAAATTGAGAGTTTGAAGGAAAGAGGAAGATCGAATTTGGAGAATCGCATTGTAGTTTTGTATTCATTGGTTAACCAATTATGACTGTCTTTGGGATAATCATAATTGTGAATACTATATATATATATATCATTGTTTAAAAGAGATCAAGAGAGATATAAATGTGATCGATCGATCTAGGGTACTGCATACTAAATCTACTCAGAGTGTGATGCCCATTATGAGCTGCTATATATTCCTAACAGATGTATGGCAATGAGCTCTCAAAGTATGCTAGTCGCACGGATTATTCATCGGTATGAATGTTGAAGAGAGGTAAAGAGAATCATGTTCGGCCCACCATGTGCGAGTGTGAGATGATGGTTTTATGTGATGGGCTTAAGGCCCATCCGCCCATGTTGGGCCTAAAAGCCCGGCCCACAAGATTAGGGCTCATGGATGGAAAGATACGATGAAGGAGTACGTTTTTTTTTTAGGGAACGTATATAAGAGAGGAAAGAGAGAGACGAAGACATCTCTTGGCATAATAACGTACGTTTTCTCTCCCTCTCTCCCTTCAAAGAGAAAAACAAGCGCTTAAGGCAACGCCATCTTCCCTTCAAGGCCAATTGACATCATCGGATCGAACTAGATCGTTTTTCTCTTCCTCTTATCGGCAATGGTGTTTAATCTGTGGCTAACAAGGTACGCTCGATTCCGTGGTGTGCTTTACGATCGGTGATATATGTATTTTTCGGGCTTATCTTCCGCATTCGTTTTAGAGGTTCGATTTAGTGTCGAATCCGGTTTTTGGGAATCCGACAATCCCAACACTAGCCATTAACAATGGCGCCGAAAAAATCGCTAATAATCAACTTTCCGATGGACCAACCATAGCGAGAGTGGTGAATGTGCATCCGTCGCTTTCTGTTATTTGTGAATCACGCTTGATCTTTTTCTTCACAAAACCATAGCGATAATCGAATCATATTTCAAACAAAAGTTCTACTTAAGGCGCCAAATTTTGTTGATAGTACAAGCTGAAGAGAAAAAGGTAAATACGAATCAATCAAATTGTTCAATCACACTCCTGAAGGCGCCACCAAACAAACATGGTTTTCCTTCTTCTCCACTTTGACTGATGAGATGCTCTTGTGCTTGTTCATATACCAGCACTGTGTGAGGAGATGGACTTCCAAAGAGAACTGCCAAAGTTGCGGATTACCATGCTCCTTTACATGGCAATTTACTTTCGGTTGCTTGCGGACATAGAATCGGAAGACATACATAACCTTGGCAGATTATTAGTATTATATTGGATTACAACACAGTAGTAAAGCACGATACCAAAGTTTCATACCCCTATGGACTTCCTTGCAGTAAATGTCCTTTTGAAATGTTTAAAGTTAGGCTTACACATTTTCTCATACAACTTCGTTTTCTAGCATTTAGTAACAACTTGTGAAGAATGCTAATAATCAATCTGTCCAATGGACCGACCATAACGAGAACTCAACCTCACCTAAGCAGCACACATCGTGCTACGAGTGCATAGAAGCGACATGTATGTAGTACACACAAAGATCCACCTTGATTTAATGGAATTTAGGGATGAATTTACCATGCGATGCCGCTAGCTCGAAATAGCTCGTCATGAAAAAGAGCCGGATGCGCATTTTGCTTTTGGTAATTTTTTAACCGCACATTGCTTCATTTTTTTCTTTTGAATGAAACCTATCATACATTTACTGGAACGGGGAAAAGTATCAAAAAAGTCCTAAACCTATTGCTTTACTATCAATTCAGTCTTAAACTTTTCAATTGGACCAATTTAGTCCAAACCTTTTAATATTGATAAAAATTCAATCCATTCAGCCAATTTTGGCTAGCCTAGTGTCTTGCGACGTGGACGTTAGCCGGATGTTGACATGGCAATTTTTATGATTTTTTATTATTTTTTCGAAATTTGTATTAATTTTTTATTGATTTTTTTCTTTTTCCTTTTCTTTTTCTTGTGGCCAGCAAGGGCTTTGTGGCCCTCGCCCGGCCTCCCCCAGGCTGCCGGCGAGGCCGACCTTGCCGCGGGCGAAGGCAGCCTCGCTTATGGCTGGGAAGGGAGAGAGAGGGCGTACGGATTCAAGGAAAGAGACGGCGGCCTAGCGAGTGTCGGGAGCGTCGGGAGCGGAGCTCCAGTCCAAGGTAGTGCGATGGCGCGAGCTAGGTTGCCGGCCATGGCATTCGCATCCCCCATCGCTCCCCTCCGATCAAGCAACCACCACCTGCTCTCCTCCAATCCGCGACGAGAAGAAGGGGGAAGTTCTCTTGATTCAATCGGAGCTTTCTGCCGTTTCTTGAAGCTTCTGTGGGAGATGGTGGGTTTACTAGAGGCGCTCGAGAGAGAGAGAGAGAGAGAGAGAGAGAGAGAGAGAGAGAGAGAGAGAGAGAGAGAGAGAGGAGGAATGGGTTTTGCAGGTTCACTTCGCAGGATGGAAAAATCCGAGCTTTGCGTTGCGCTGCGCTTCCGGCTTCGCTGGTAGTGAAAGCGGCCATTGCCAAGGTGGAGGCGAGGATTGAGGGTCGCGACCCTCCCCAGTGGTTGGCGAGGGCTGCCTCCGCCCTGGCGATGGCCGCCATGGCCTCACCAGCCACGGGCAAGGCCGCCTTCGCCTGTGGCAAGGCTTGGGCGAGGGTCGCAACCCTCGCCAGCGGCAGGTGAGGGCTTTGCCACCCCGCCCCGGCCGGCGAGCCTCACTAGCGGCTGGCCGGCCACCGCCGAAAAAAGAAAAAAAAAAAAAAAAAATTAATAAAAAATTGTAAATAATAATAAAAAAAGTCATAAAATTGCCACGTTAGCATCCGGTCACCGGCCAACATCCACATCAACGCTGGCCGGCTAAAATTGGCCGGATAAACTGAATTGGTACAAATATTAAAAGGTTTAGGACTAAATTAATTCAATTGAAAAGTTTATAACTGAATTGGTATCAATGCAATAGGTTTATGACTTTTTTGGTACTTTTCCCATTGGAACATATCTCAAACAAAAATTCATGGCCTGTCCATAAGGATGTGATGCATATATTAAGTATGTAAATGCGCCAAATGTTGTTGGCAGAATAAACTGAAGAGCAAAGGTATGATGGTATGAATCAATTAAATTGTTGAATCACACTCCAGTAGTGAGTTTATACATTGCATGTGCATCTACTATACTCACACTGCATGAGGCGGTGAACTTCCAAAGAGAAACTGCCATGAGTTGTGCGCCACCATGTTGCTCTACGATCTACATAGTAATTTACTTTAATTGCTTGCTGTCATCGATTCGGAAGACCTGCATTACCCACAGAGATTGTTATTATTTTGTCGTGTTTGAACTATTGCCAAATTACCGAGGAGAAAGCTAACTTCTATTAATGTGACGGCCCGAGTGGCGGTCCTCGGACGTGCGCAAGGAAGAAGTCCCTCTCCTATCCCACATCGCCTAGGGAGAGATTCCTTGGCTATCTTATAAGGCTTGGGTCCTCTCTAACTGTACATACGCGTTTTCTTGGGTAGTATGAGCTACCCCAAGAGGAACAAAACCGTGAGGACTTAGTGTCCAAAGCAGACAATATATGTACAGTAGAGACTACAAGTGGTATCAGAGCCGACTCCCGACCGCGTGTTTTCTTGGGGACTGTTCATCCCGTTCTTAAAGTTATATTTTTATTTATTTTCCATTTTGGCGACGTTAACTGTAGAAAAAAAATTTACACGTATCCCTTGTGATTGCGGCACAGCGGGCAAGAGGCATTCCGCTTGAGCCATTGATCGATGCACTGTGCATGAAAGTAGTGTCCACACTTGGGGATGGTCCGAAGCGTCTCCTTGGGCTGGTACTCCGACAATCAAATTGCACAAATATTGTCGTTCGGCCTAGGTACCTGTCCACCATCATCTACTCGAATCTTTGTATAGGATTCTATCGTGACTAGATCAATGCCCGCTACGCCATTAGAAACCTGTCGAGTTTCTCTCGAGGGGCTTGAAGGAGATGAGATGTTTGCGACGTCGCTTTCGCCGTCGTTGCTGTTAGGAGGTTGATCGCGAGGATCACGTTGCTCGGAGACTTGAGGGCGCGAGTTTAGGTAGAACGCGAGTCCGGACAATAAAAGAAGCAGGGGCAACAGGATGCTGACTATGGCCCCCTTTGAAAGCCCTGCATGATTAACCCATCATTTGTGGGGTTGGAGTTGGAAAACATAAATACCATTAAAATGACAAGCGCAAAGATCCAATGGAAATCAACGAAAACGATTTTACCAATGAATGTTCTAAAAGCGCTCATTCAAATAACTAAATAATAGAGACAAGTTATCATTTTCAGGTAGAAACCAGCGAATCTAAGTACTTACCGCGTTTACCGAAGCATCCAACATTGGAGCCCGCGGAGCCCAAGAACCCGCACCTCCCACTGCCTTTCTCGCACGATCTACAATCCGGCGCATCCCACTTCAGGACGACACTCTCAGTTATATCCGTGGGATATTGCCGGACCACCGGAACCGACACCGTCCAAGTACGGCATCGTAACTGGTAGAAGTGCCCAGTGTATGAACCGGGAGGAGCAACCACTACCGTGTGCTGTCCATCGCTGAGGCAGTCCACCCGTTCGAATCCCAAATCCGACAAACCAGACAAGCAATCCGCAAACGTGAAGCTCCCATACTCTTGCGTTGAGAAAACCGAGCATGACAGCGTCAAGTTTTGAAGCCGCTTCGCTAGGCAGTTGCTCGGGTCCTTTAGCACAACATATTGGGTGCGAATGGTAACGTTTCTGTTCTTTTTTTGTTCCAGGGAACAGAAACAAAAAAAAGTGTTTTTGTTCCGGGGAACAATTTTTGAACAAAAGAACGCGTTTGGTAACGTTTGTTCCGGGAATAAAAAATGAATAGAAACACGTTTGGTAAATTTTATTCTTTTTTTGTTTCTTTTAATTTTAAAATATTTTTATTTTTATTTTTCATTTTTTCCTTTCTTTTTTATTTTTTATTTTTTATTTTTGGCCGCCGGCCTCCGGCAACTAGCTGATGGGGCCGGTAGCCTCGCCCAGCCACGGTGAGGCTCGCCAGCCCCCGGTGAGGCCGAGTCTCGCCGTGGTTGGGCGAGGCTCGGCCTAGCCTTGGTTGGGCGAGGCTCGGCCTCGCCTTGGCTGGGCGAGCTTGGGCTCGCCCAGATCCGGTGAGGCCGAGCGTCGCCGGCCCCCGGCGAGGCGATCTAGGCGAGCTTGAGCTCGCCCAGTCATGGCGAGGCTCGGCCTCGCCGGATCTGGGCGAGCCCGAGCTCGCCCAGCCAAGGCGAGGCTCGGCCTCGCCGGGGGCCGGCGACGCTCCGACGAGGTCGCCGACCCTCGAGGGCGTCGCCGGCCCTCGACGGCCGGTCGTCGGCCATGGCCGAGGCCGGCGACCGGCCAAAGAAAAAAAGAAGAAGAAAAGAAAAGAAAAGAGAAGAGAGAGAAGAAGAGAAGCGTTTCAAGTAGTGTTTCTTTCTCCGTAAACAACTTTTTGTGTTTCTTTTTTTTTGCTCCAATTTTGTTCCGGAACAAAAAACAAAAAAGAATAAACACAACCAAAACGTTGTTCTGTTTTTTTTTGTTAGGGAACAAAAAAAGTACAGAAGTGTTCCAGAAACGTTTTTTTGGAACGTTTCCATGCACGCCCATTGTTTCTTATAGTTAACGAGGTCAACAATGAAGTCTTGCAAGTTAGGCAATTGGAGGATCACTTGGCCTTGGATGTTGCACGAGAGATTGAAGCCCGGATAGCCACATCGCTCGGGATGGGAGTTGCTTGCTTGGAAAGGGAAGCGGATCTCAGGTCCGCCAGGACTGCAAAAGCTTACTGAACATACATAGTCGGGGTTATTGGCAGATATGCGGAGAGAGAGGCCAATGAAGAAAGAGAAGAAGATGACGGAGGAAGCCATCAAAGGCGCATAGGGAAGATGCCTGGAATAGTACTTATAAAGATATGTTTTTTTTTTTTTTTTGGTGACCCAGGGAACCCCCGCACGGCCGGCAGCCAGAGAGTAAACCCTGGGGAGGCACGCAGTAAACCACCACCCACGCACCCCGGGCAAGGCATCACACAGCGCTTCAGCCTCCCTGCTTCGCAGCGGCTTCGAACCTGGTTCTCTTCGGTGGAGAACACAAGCTCTACCCTCTATGCTGCAACGGTGGGTGGTATAAATATATGTTTCTTCTCACGCTTTTTACTAAAGAAAGATTCAAGTCCCTTTCAGAGAGAATTGATACCTGACGTTTCTTCTCAAGGATACAGACATTGAATCTGCCGTAGTCGAATTAGCCACCCAAATGGATGTGGATATGCAGGCCCTCGGAAAGGGATGCTTTGATCATATATGAGGGGAATATACGAAACTTCATGCCAATCGCATCATGTCGTTGGGTTTCATGAGGACAAGCTCAGAGAGACAATTACTTGAGATCACGATCCTTCGCTCCTCCCCTCTTCTCTTGAGCAAATATTTATGCTGATGGTCTGTGTTCACCAATAATCTGAGTTTTACATGAGTTTACAGCATCCAGGGGTTGTGATCGAACCCATTTCCCAAGGGACGGTCCATGCTCCTAGCATGTATCTTCAAATTGAGACAAGCCCCTCTCTTTGCTTTAATTTGCATCTATTCGATTTTGGCATACCGTTTGAAAGCATAGTTTACATGTTTACATAAGGGATGTTAAAAAAGCCCGCGTCAGCCCGACCCCGCATGGCCCTAAAATTTAGGGTATTTTGGGGCTGCGCCTTAGTCTTTCTCTAGTAAGGATTTTTAGATTTTGGTATTACTAGGGTTGGGTTCCGACCAGGCCGGCATGAGCTTTTTTGACGCGCCCTTGAATAGAGAAGCTTTGCAACACGTTTCCAATTTTGGCCATTCAATGGAACCATTTAATGATATTCTGACCCGACTCAACCCGCTTACGTTAGATGATATTCGGGTTTCGAGACGTGCCAGTCGAGTATTATGAAAACCTAGCCTAACCTGATCCCTTGACACCACTAGTTTATATATAGAGGAGAATTGTAGTCTTTTGAAGTATTGTATATCTTTTTCGTGGAAAAAAATTTGAAAGTTTCATATATGTTCTAAACATTTGAAACGTCAAATCTGGAGTGGACTTTTTCTTTTGAACAATTACTTGTTGAGTTTGGTTGATGTTAACGACGACAGCATGGCCAGTCAAAATTTGCATAAAAGAAGGACTCTCTTTGATGCCCTAATTATTCTCTCTTAGACACAAGGACATAGCGGTAGGGACTGATAGTTCAGGTTTGGTCAACGCGTTAAGGGGCGCAAATCAGTCTACAACTTTACATAGGAAACTCACGGCCTTATCATGAAGTGCCAGGATATGTTACTGTCCTTCTAAATTATTCGAGTGGTCTATTGTTTTAGAGAGGTCAATTTATTTGTGCATTGAGCTGCTAAAATCAGTAGGAAAAACTCTTTACTTTCGAATTGGTTTTTCTCTTCCCTAAAATTTTTTGGATCTTTTATGTACTGATGCCCCTCTTTCAGGCCTAGTTAAATGAAGTGTTTCACTTTCCGACCAAGAAAACAAAAAGTACCACGCAGGATGGAGTTGAAGCATTATTTTCGTGAGACAAAGGATGCACCTAGGGGCCATTCTTCCAAAATTTTATCGTAACTGATATTAGCAGAGTAGCACTCGTGGAGCTAGAGAATGCCTGATTACTTATGGGTTGATTGTGATTTTATCTAGCTGTCTTTATAATTCCATTCATTATTTGACAAAACAAAATCATATCTATTTTTTTCGTTTGATCCTCTTATAATAATATTTCAGGGACTCGGACCCTTGTTGGTGAATTGACATCTACGATTCAACACATTAAAGGGGGTTCAAGGGTTGACATCGAGGGGGGTCAAAACTTTTTTTTTCCCTACCAAGTTCTTACAACTTACCATGAAAATTTACACAAAAGCAGAAAAATTGCAAAAGTAATACTATAAATCCGTCGTACATTTTAATTTCAAATCTCTCGTGTTAGCTAGGTTCACTCCTATGTGGAGGAGGCCCCATGAGTTGCAAACCCAAAAAGGGCTTGAGCTCATATGATAAGTTATATGGAGAAATATGGTTTGTTACTATCTTTATAAAAGTGGTAGCCACAAAAGGAAGTAGTAACAAGAGAAAAAAAGAAAGTAGAAAATCTGGGGTTAGGACAATATCTGATTTACGTCAAGCTAGCATTGGAGGTCGATTCGTGGTCTGATTGAGCTGAAATTTTGTCAGCATGTTCGTGGCGCAATTTTCTCGAATCTGAACGATTTGATTTTCGTTTGAATCTCCCTACATTAGGTTTTTTGTGAATTGATCAAAATCTACGTTTTTGATCAGATTTATCATTGATTTCTTGTAAAGTTTATGTGTATTGTTAAGAATTATGTTCTTGAGATGTTTGCTGCTATGTACTTCTAGTATTTGATAGAGAAGAACATTGTTCACACAATTTTGTTGATAGTGAAGATTTTCGGGTGGACTCCGGTCCCATGGTTTTTGATCTCCTCACATTGAGAAGATTTTCCACATAAAAAATCATCTTGTGTTACTTTACTATATCGATTCCTATCAGGTTTACATAAGATGAGAGATTATTTTATTTCGCAGCATTAATTTGATATTGTTCGAATTGTTACTGTTCTCCCATCACCTCGGATGGTCCCAAGCGCCTCCTTGGATTTAAGGAGTTTGGTGGCTCATGCTTGGTCAGGTTCCAAATTTTGTTCTATATCAAAATGATCTTCCATAGGGATTAAGGCAAGGATACAAGCGAGTTAAGCTACTTGTGGGCAATTCGTGCTCGACCCGTCAGCTGCTTGAGATCGGCTCTATTTTTTCCGAGCTTGTGTCGAGGATACGAGGCTTATCGAGCTGAGTTTGTGCCTAAAGGCACTTGAGTCGATCGGCCTGCAAGCCTAATTGAGTATCTCATTTTTTTTTTAGTTGTACAGATGTTTTGATGCTATGGATTCTGAGCCGAGTCCCATTCGATTAAGTTGGAACATCTTGAGTATGTTGAGTTTTATATACTTAAAATTGAGCCGAGCTCGAGTACGTCAAGATTTTTACTGAGAAAAGTTCGGCAGGGGAAAAAGTACGCAATCGAGATTGAGTCGAGTTTTGAACTTCGAATTTTGGAGTCAAAGTCGAGCTCGAGAGTGACACCGTGTCTTCTCGCCTAGACCTGATCTCACCGCTAATTATGGCCAGTGGAAAGATCATTCTCATAGGCGATTTCCGAATTGGTGGTAAGCATAATGAGCATGAATTTGAATAGAGTTATATGTGAAGCATACGCCTTCGGCCTAGTTCCTCCTCCTTGTCCAAAACTTACTTATTTTTCCGCTGTTTGCGTATAATATAAATGACTCATCTTTTTTAAATGTTAAAAGTCTCGCAATCTATGCATTTCCTCATACAACTTAGTGTAGTCGAGCGCCTTTAGTAACGACTTGTGAAGAATGCTAATAATCAATTTATGAAATTTACCGACTACGACAAAAACTCAATCTCACGGGAGAAGTGTTAAAAGAGTCATAAACATTTTGCATTTGTATCAATTTAGTCATAAACATTTTTACGTTGTGCCAATTCAGTCATTTCTCGCCAATTTTGGTTAGATTTTGCTAACCTGGATGTCGGCCGGGCCGACATGGCCTAATCGACGCCGATGTGGACAACTTTTAATAATATTTAAATATTTTTTTATTTCTTTTCTTTTTTCTTCTCCTCCTCCTTCCTCCAAGCGGTCACTGGACCTTCTCGACCTCGCCAGCCACCTCGCTAGTGGTTGCAAGGGTGGCCTTGTGTTGGGCGGTGAGGCTCGCCCACCCAACGCTACCATGAGTGAGGCTCGACCCTTGCCAAATCCGGCGCAAGGCCACCCTCGCGGCCATTGGCGAGGTGGCCGGCGAGGTCTTCCTCGACCTCGCCGACTGTCGCCTCTGGCCGGTCACCGAGGTCCGGCGACCAGCTGGAGGAAGGAGGAGGAGAAGGAAAAAAGAAAAGAAAAATTAAATTATTATTAAAAGTTGTCTACGTCAGCGCCAAATTAGTTGGTTGGCGTCCAGTCAGCAAAATCTAGCCAAAATTGGCCGGCAATAACTAAATTGACACAACGTAAAAAAGTTTAGGACTAAATTAACACAAAAAAATGTTTATGACTAAATTAGCACAAATGTAAAATGTTTAAGACTTTTTTAACACTTTTCCCCTCAATCTCACCTAAGCAGCACACATCGTATTACGAGTGCATAAAAGCTACATATTTGTAGTGCACACAAAAATCCTCCTTGATTTAATGTAATTTAGGGACGAAATTACCATGTGATGCCGCTAGCTTGAAATAGCTCTTCATGAAAAAGAGGGTGGATGCACATCTTGCTTTGGATAATTCTTTAATCGCACATTGCTTCATTTTTTTTTTCTTCTTGATGAAACCCGGCAAGCATTTACCGGAACATATCTCAAACAAAAATTCATGGCCAGTCCATAAGGATGTGATGCATGGATAAAGTACTTGAGGTGCTGAGTGTTGTTGGTAGAACAAGCTGAAGAGCAAAGGTATGACAGATATGAATCAATTGAACTGTTGAATCGCACTTGTGCAGTGAGTTCGTACATTGCCTGTGCACATATACTTACATGCGTGAGGAGAAGAACTTCCAAAGAGAAAAGTGCCAAGAGTTGTGCGTTACCATGTTCCTCTACAATCTACATGGTTTATTTACTTTCAATTGCTTGCTGACAACGAATCGGAAGACCTGCATTACCCACATAGATTGTTGTTATACTATAGTATTTGAACTATTGCCAAATTACTGAAAAGAAAGCTATGTTTAATCAATAAATTCAAGGTATCAGAGTTTCAGAATTAGCCACTACTTTGCATACGAAACGAGCTCATCATTCAAAGCAGCACTACTTAAAAAGGAATTGCAGGCGACGGCTTCCATAGAAGCTGCAAAAACTGCCCCAACTATTGTTAGCGACGGAAATTCCTATCGACAGTATGGCCCTGCATGGTAACACTTCTCAAAAGTGTTTATAAACACTTTTTCTGTTTTTTTGTTCCAGGGAACAAAAAAAGAAAAGAAACGCGTTTGTTTGCGTTTTTCTTTTTTTTTTTCGTTTCGGAACAAAATTGAAACAGAAATCGAAACAACTTTTTGTTGTTTCTCTTCTAAAACGCTTCGGCAAATCGAAAAAGAACAAAAACAAAGAACAAAATTGGAACAAAACGGGAACAAAAATTGCAGGCCCTTCTCGTTCGTGCCCGTGCGAAGTTCTTCTCTCCCCGACGTCTCCCCTCTCCGCGCCTCCCACTCGGGCGGACTCTCCGGCGACTCCCCCTCCGGCGACTCTCCGGCGCCTCCCCACTCCGCTCACTCCGACGCCGACTGTGTGGTGCTCCGTCTACCGGCTGAAGCTTCCCACCGGTAGGCCCCGCCGCTCCTCCATCTCCGTTCGAAGAGGCCTTCGGCGAGAGCAACCTTCGCCGACCACCACCCAACGCTCGCTCGAGCCTCAAGCGAGCGTTGCTCGCCTAGATCTCGCGGCAGATTTGGGCGACCGCGCCGGGGCTCGACCGCGACAGCTCGCTCGAGCCAGCCGCTTGCCCGGATCTCGCGAGACGCCGCTCGAGCGAGCCCTCGCGCTCGAGACCCGAGTGAGTTGTTGTTCGCCCGATCTGGCGGCGGCCTCGCTCGCTTGAGCGAGCGTCGCTGATTTTTGTGTAGGTTTGCATTTCGTTGTCTTGATTTTTGTGCGAGGTTCTGCAATGTGATTGTGGCTGGTCCGCCTTAAGCTCGATGTTTGGTTTTGAATTTTATGGTCAATTTCGTGATTGTAGACGGTGTGCGGTCAAATGGGAGTGGAAGAACTTTCGGGGAGGAGCTTCCTCGGCTTGCGAAAGAAGTGCAGCGCATCACGAACATTCGCGGATACGTCGGTGAGCTTTGATCCCTTCTTGGAGCCGTTGTGTTCAGTTGTTCATCCGAAAAGCCAGAAACTTTCTGTCTAATTCTCGATCATTTGCCTCTCCATATTGTGAACTCCACGAGAGAGTATATACTTCTAGTTCTTTCTCGCGTTTGGAGTTGCAAATGGCTTCAATTCTAGCGAACTTGCCGGCAACATCACTCGTCCACCATAAGCCACAGCCCCTTTTGACAACCGTCGGAATATTCTCGTTTCCACATCTAAAGGTACGAGATTTCTTTTTCAGTCTGGTATTTGTTCTAGGCCTATCAAGAATTCTCATTGCTGCAAAGGTGCTATTCTCGTGGATTACTTGATTGTAAAGTTCCGAACTTGGGAGTCTTTTTCTCACTATTCGAGTGTCGAACTTGCGAGGAAAGAAGGATTAAATGCAAAAACTTGAGTCCTTTTTAATTGAAATGTAAAACTGTAGCTCATATGATAGCATACTGTTCTTGCCTATTTTAGCAAAAAAAAAAAAGCCTACCCATTTTGGCTGATAACTATATGGAGTAAGACTACTAGCTACAAGTGGAAAAGAGGTTCATGATGGAATTGCAAGCGTGCTGCAACTCCCCGATTAAAACCGGGCGTAGGCTCTTTTTTTTTTTTTGTGGTGGTAGATACAATCAGTGATGCCCGTACTTAATGTAGGATTTTATTTTTTATATTTGTGTTTTTCTCGTAGAAAGAGGAAGTCGCCTAGCTATTGTTGTAAAGGCTACGGGCGAAAGCTCCGATTCTTCCACCTCCCTAAGCATTGTCAAATCTGTGCAAAATATTGTGAGTTACTCCTCCCCCTTTTGTTTTGTACAGTGGAGATTGTTTAAGCCAAATTACGGGTACCCCGTACAAAGATGCATTTTCATGTAGCTTTCTACTTGGTTTTGACAGTACGTCATTAGTTAGGAATGTTTTTACGATCTTTATATGAGGAAATAAAGGGTTTTCTCATAACATAAACTGCATCTCTAAGGTGTTATTTGCCTGTCTTTGAAAATTTTGTCCAACTTATTAATTTCATCTGCATTTTCTGTTTGGGGTCTTAGTTGGTACCGGTTCTATCACTTTGTTTCTTCCGGTAGATTCTTTTAGTTGGCACCTGGAATTTCTAACATTCCACTTAGGCATTTCCGAGGCCATTGGACAAATGTGATCTTTTCCTTGATTTGATTTTAATTTGTTTGGACAAAGTGGGATAAACCGAGGATCGGGTGGCTATTATTGGCTTGGGGTTTGCGGGTGTAGTGGCTCTCGGGCGTCCGCAAATCTTATAACGGTACTCCACACTTTGCTTTGGTTATTTTACACAACAAGTGGAGTCTTGGCATGAGAATTGAGATGTTTAACAAGACTTTGGCACCTACCCAATTCTCCACGAGGTGCCCAATCGATTCAGTTAATCAAAAGAAACTAGGAACTCACATTGCGGATCCGGAATCTCGCTTGGCCAAGCTCAAGAAGAGCTGAAGAATTTGAAAGAGCAATTGGTCTCACTGAGGCTGCAAAGAAAGTAGCTTAAGAAAAGCTTGAGAAGAAGAAGAAATGGCCTCAAAGCTGAGTCAGCTAGAAGAGGAACTTAAAGCGAGCAAAGAAAACAACATCCAATTGAAGGAGAAATTAAAAGCAGTGGAAGGAGGTAAAGAAGAACTAGAAGCGGAGATGAAGAAGCTGAGGGTGCAGACCGAGCAGTGGAGGAAAACGGTAGCTGCTGTTCTTGCTGGTGGTGTTGAAATGAATGGGAGAATTCCTGGAAGATGCGGTTCCATGGATAAGCATTTCGGAGGAGTTTTTGAGGTGCCTCATGCAGGTTATGTTGATTTTGTGGGTTCACCAGGAAATATTGATGATCTAGACATGGCTTTGGAGGCGGGAAGCGAAAGAACTCTGGGATCAGAATGTTTGGAGATTTGTGGAAGAGGAAGGGCCGAAGTGATCCATCATCTCGTGCTCCATTACCCTATATGGTTCTGGTGTCATTAATGGTTGAAAACGAGGAAAATTGGCGCCGTTATTAGTCTTTTGGGTTTCAAGTGCTAGTGCTTTTTGTTCTCTTTTGCTAGGATGAGTGGCACACTATATGCATGTATATGTACAGTAGCAAAACTAAATCCAAACCACTATGGCACTGCTCAATTTGTTTGAGAGTTTTGATATCCGTCTTGATCGTTTGTTTTGTTTCTAAGGTGCAGCATTGATCCACATGCAAATATTGCTATCTGCAAGTTCAGATTCCTGCTGACTTGAGAAAATAAATTGAGACTATACAGAGTGTGGGAAAGAACGTATGCGAGAAAGTTGAACATCAAGACTTTGATATCTTGGCTATCGACATGAGCAGTTGGTTGTAGATGAAAATTGCATATTCCATGTTTTAATATTCTTCAATCCCAAAGTGCACAAGTTCGTGTTCGCAGTAATCCCTATCTAAGTATACTCTTGATGGAATGATGTTCTAACGATCCATCGGTTTGATTCCAAGAAACCAATCTCTCGTTATGAATGAATGTGATTACCACTGAATAAGGTGGCAAATAGTTATTCAATGGGAATCACCCAAAGAAATGGGGAACTACTTGGGACAAGTATGAATTGTCGATGGGCAATTGTTTTCTTTCAAGTATGCACATATGATCATGTTCAGAACGTTTGTCTTCACTCACCATGAACAAAACAAAATTAATGAGCATTTCATGAGAATGACAATTCTCATCTCGTTTAAACTTTATTTAGAAAAAAACATTTTTTTAAAAAATTTAAAAACATAAATTTTGTACAGTTTACCAAACGTGTTTCTGTTCTTTTTCTATTCTAGGAACAAAAATTAACCTAGCGGTTACAAACGTGTTTCTGTTCTTTTTTTATTTCAAGAACAGTTTTTTTTACACTTACCAAACGCGTTTTTTTGTTCAAAAACTGTTTCCGGAACAGAAACACTTTTTTTTTGTTTCTGTTCCCTGGAACAAAAAAAGAACAGAAACGTTACCAAACGCGCCCTATGTCGCCGAAGGCTTGCCACTGAACTGAAGCTTTATGGGATAGGCGGGATACTATCATGCAATTCTAATCACCTCCAACACCCCCCCCCCCCCAAAAAAAAAAAAAAATTTGAACCCATTTTAAGTAGAAGAAATAAGCTTGTAGATATTATCATGGAACAACATTACAACCTACAATAATTGACATGATCCTACGTATTAATTTCAAAATTTGTGGTAAATGAGTTTAGCATATCCATTTCCACAGAAAAAAGATTTTACACGTATGCCTTGTGATCGCGGCACAACGGGCAAGAATTGCTCCGCCCGAGCCACTGATCGATGCACTGCGTGTGAAAGTAGTGTCCACACTTGGGGATGGTCCGGAGCGTCTCCTTGGGCTGATACTCTGACAAACAAATTGCGCAAACATTGTCATTCGGCCTAGGCACCTGTCCATCATCATCGACTTGAATCTTCAGATAAGATTCTATCGTGACTAAATCGATGCCCGCCACGCCATAAGAGGCATGTCGAGTTTCTCTCGAGGGTAGCTAAACTTAGGTCCTCCATTTATCTACCTAGTTATGTTTAACAAAAGCAAGAGAGGTCTTTACCAAAAAAAAAACAAAAACAAAAACAAAAGCAAGAGAGGACTTAAATCCACGAGCCCCATATGCTACACTCGGATCATATAGGCCAGATTCATGTGGATCCGTTAAATCGTGTGAATCCATGTGAGATCCACAAATCCTACACACACAACCAATTGAAGCAGGTGCATACACCAACGTCTTCCCATTTTGAGGACTAGGTTGGGTTCTCATCATCCGTTTATTTTTATTAAAGATTCATAAGAAGCCTACATAACCATTTTAGCAGGGTTTTTCATTTTTCTTCACCTATTTTTTTCGAAGAAATTAAGGGTTAGGATGTTGTCAAACATGTGGGTTGATTTAAACTCCACATATAATACATCCGTCATCAAACTATAATACATGTGTCAATCTAGTTCGAAATTTTTTAATTTTGCAAATATAGTCTTGAACTATTGCGCAAAATTCCAATGTACTTCTTTCGACCAATTACCATTAGAAACCGATGATTTGTAATTTTGTCCACGTTAGCGTGTCACGTCCTATGCCCGTGATGATTGAATGTTATGTTAACGATATCTGACAACAATTGGCCAGAAGGGGTACATTTGAATTCCGCACAATAATTTAGGTTTACATTAACAAAATTGAAAATTTTAGAATTGAATTGAAATTCCTAAGGCTATCATAGATTTTGGACTGATTGGGTTATTACCTCGATGAGATTGAGATCCTAGAGGATTATATTGGTTACAAGCCACGCATCAGATAATGCTTTTGGGCCTGCTGGAGACTACGTTTGATTGCGGAACTTTTTGAGATCGATGAGTCCAAAGAAACATCTCTTTATGGGCCTCACGGAGGGTTGTTTTAGGTGGCCAAGCTGTCTATGGGCTTGATTGGGATCTCAAGTCCAATAAGGCCATGGAAGAGGTCTGGCCCATGTGGGTAGTAGGCTTGAAGAGGTAAACCATGTTGCATTTGTAACCTTACAAATTCACATTTCTTCATAAGTGATTATTTACTTTGGCAAATTTTATTTTAATTATCTACAAAGAGAAGGACATAAGTCGATGAAGTGGAAGTATTATGTGCTTGTTTGTCTTGAGTTGATAAATGAAGTTGCATGACCTAGAGATTATCAAATATATTGCATAACATTAATAGTTGAAAAATAAAAAGTTTTCGCAATTAATGTGATAATAGATGAAATAAAATATTTAATAGGGTTTGGCCCAAGAATTACAAGGAGAGGTGAAAAAGATTTGAAGGTGTTCAAGACTATTTATTTTTTCTCAATAAATATCTCAAGTCTTAAAAGGAATGTAATCCCCAAATAGTACGAATTTCTCTCACCAACTCTCATTCTCCATGGACCGTCGCGATGAGGCCTCGCTCTAGTCACGGGAAATCCCGCCATCCATGGCCTTGCCAACCACCATCACCATCGCCCATCACTATTGGGGTCGCTGTGGATTCATTTGACTACTTCGAATTAACTAAATAAAATGGTATGGCCAAAAGATAAAAGAAAAAAAAAAATTAACGGAGGGTGTCATTGATACCTAAAATTGAGGATACTAAACTAAGGATTTTATCAAAAAGTGGAGGTCCTCCGGTGCAATTGCACCTAACTTGAGAACTCAATTCGATTTTTTTTCTTTTTGCCCCCGAAAACTGGAACTTGCTTGGGAAAATCCCCAGGTGGCAGACATGTGAAATTCAAAAGCAACCCAAAAAGAGAAGAGCAACGGGAAATAAAGAAAGAAAAATACAGCAAGCCTGTCCATTTCCACCATTAGAGCACTAGCCAAAACAAGCTCTCTCTGTCCCTCTCTCTCTCTCTCTCTCTCTACCCATTTTCGAAACTCGACCGTTCGCTCTCTGCGGAAAAACCCAAGAAGAGGCCAGGAACAATGCCGACGATGAGGAAGCGGGCGAGTACCCAGGAACCCATCTCGACCCCGACCTCGCTCGCCGGCGACGACCAGGCCGAGTCCAGGAAGATGTCCCTCTACGAGCGGTCCAGGGAGGAGCGGATCAAGGCGAACCTCGAGCGGATGCAGAAGCTCGGCATCTTCGACCTCTCCCAGAAGCTCCGGTCCCCTCCTCCGCGCCCCCCAAGCGGACCCCGAACCGCAAACCGTCCGAGAAGTGCGCCCCGGCCCCGTCCGGCGGTCTTCCAGGTGGGTCGTTTGCGATGGCGTCGGTCCTTGCGGGGAAGCGTTTTGGGTTTTGGATTTTGGGTTGTGCCTGATGGTTTGTTTGGGTTTGCTGAGGGAAAATGCGGGAGTGTGATGGGGGTTGTGTGGTTTAATCAGAGATGCTGGTGCATTTTTTGGTAAAAATGTCTCCTTTACGGTCTCAAAGTTTTGGTTTTTGCTCTGGTTTGGAGATGTTCTTTTTTGCTGACCAACGGGACTGTTTCCTCCTTCGTTTTGGCTTTCACGTGTGGGGGTGTGTGTGTTTTGTGTTAGATGTATCGTTTGGTTACCGATAAAATAGAGCTATAGGATGGAGAATGTTTTGCTTAGAAGTTAAGAACAAGGTCTTGGCTCGGATGCATGCCAAATGTATCTTGTGAAACTGGTTCCATGAAAATGCTGCACTAACCGGTGTCTTTCCTGCTATTCTGATTCTAGATGAAAAAAATGACAGACGAGAAATTGCGAGTACTTGGCTCCTAACCTGGTTTGACAATATGATGACTTTGACTGTAGCCTTGCAGAGACAATTCTCGTTTTTTCCTTTTTCTTTAGAGTTATTCTAGTAATGTATCTTTACTCATCCAAGGGAACCAAATCAACGTATTTCAATGTTGGTATAAGTTCACACATTGTTGATTTTCTAACTTTTTGTTAGCGTACTCTTGTGTCTGTAATGTTGTGGAGCTAGGTTGCTGAGCGTCACATATTGTTGGTTTTCTAATCTTTTCTTGCGTACTGTTGTGTCCATAATATTGTGGAGCTAGGTTGCAAAGGCTGGATTTTGAAGGACGACCAGACCTTGGCCAGCTATGGTACGTTGAATTTCCATCCACTCGGTGCTTCGCGTCAGGTCGTTGTCATCGATTTTGCGAGGCTTCTGTTGGTATGGCAGTGATTGTTAGGCGCGTTTGGCTGTTTGGGTAGCTCTTTGTGGTTGGGTTCTGATGGTTACGCCATGCCCGGTTACTGAATGTGGAGGTTTGGGTTCTGCGTGTTAATGATGCGTGATGTTCTCATTCTAAATGTACTAGCGAAGAAGATGAACGTCGATGAAGAAGAAGATTTGGATCTTCAATGGCAAAGAAGATGAGCGTCGGTGAAGAAGAGCCGAAGAAGAAGGGCGAGCGAAAAAGCGAAGGGAGAGTGAACATCGTACCTCAGAAAAAGCGAAAGAACCTGGAATCGTGTTGAGCGTCGTTGAAGAAGAGCCAGACCTTCAATGATGAAGAAGAAGATCTGGACCTTCAATGGGGAAGAAGATGCGCGTCGTTGAAGAGCCGAAGAAGAAAGATGAGCGAAAGAGTGAAGGCAGACAGCGGCGTACGGGGAGAAAAAGTGAAAGGTCAGAGAGAAAAAGATGAAAAGGGAAGGTGTTTTCACCTTCTGAAGCGGAGGAATTGGTTTTCCTAAAATAATACATAATTTGTGTTGACCGGAAAGTATTTTCCGTTGACCAAATCCTTTTTAGAGAACCAAACGGTTGAAAATCCAGAAAACACTTTCTGGTAAAATACTTTCAGTGAAACAAACACACCCTTAATTTTCATCAGCCACAAGATGCTTACTATTACACAATATTCATCCTTGTCTGCTGATTCTTGTATTAGAACAGCTCTTAAATTATTTCGTCACTTAGTAAATCAACTATTTTTTGTCCCTTAGTACATATAGTCTACGTGTAGTGGGTCCATATTCATCCTTGTCTGCTTATTCTTGTCTTAGAACAGCTTTTAAATTATTTATTCACTTAGTAGATCAACTTATTTTGTCCCATAGTACATATTGTCTATGTTTAGTGGTCCTCTCTTAAAGGGTGCATTATTTATTAGAACAAATTTCTGGTTCTCTCAACGGCAATGGTATATGTTATCAGCAACGTGAACACAACCACAGACTACATCTCTCTGAAATCTGAACATGTCTTCAGCATGGGGAGGAAGTTAAAATTTTTCCAATTATTAGCTAGGCATATTTTCAAATATGTAAATGTCAGTTATGACTTGCCTAGCCAGTATTACTATAGCCGTGACGAGTATTTACTAGAAGTCCCTATTGCATCTTGCATGAAGACAAATATAGTGCGAGAACTTTTCTATGATGATTGATGAGCTCATACATTGCCTACACTAGATATCTGAATAGTTTCATGTTTACCTCAGCAGTCTTTCATAAGCTAAACTGAGATAGATTTTTCATAAGTGTACCCTCATGTCAAACATAAATCTTTTAGGCAAGATATGTCAAGCATAAGTTGCCAAAGCTCTTTGCTTCTTTTTGCACAAACATATGTAGTTCACAGAAGGTCCTCTCTCTCATGTTTATGAATCTGGAATGTCTTAGAGTGATAATACTTGAGGCCCTCGAGACCCTCGAGGAAGAGTTTTGAGCAGAGAGGACAATTCTCCCAGCAAACTGTGATACTCTACTGACAAGTTACTGTCAGATTTCACCTATCTAGATCCTTCAACATAATTCTGTGTTTCTTAATTGATTGGAATTTTCACAAGACATTAAATGGATTAGTTTACACCTGTCAATGGTTTTGCTCCCTTGCAAGTCCTTTGTCCAATTCGATGTTGCATATGATACTCTTAATTGTTCTATATGCAGCGTCGATGTCTTTCTCAATCTCTTCATGGGGAGGAAATGGTTTTTCTTTAATGCAAATGTGGATACAATGATTTACTTGTTAACAGGATTTGGTCTCAGCAATGTTTGTATTTGGTGTTTACTTATTTGAACGAGCAATTTACGGATTTCCATAGGCATTGGATAAAGCTAGTCATGCTTCAGAAATTCCTCTTCATACCTCCTATGCCATGTTTCTCTGATAACTATTAAATTATTCTGCAGGAGGTCCATGCACCTATTCTCAGTCTTTGGGGAGTTAAATTTCTGGTTGTCTCAGTTTTTGTTGCTTTTGCAGTAGCTAGTATTGTGAGTAGCTCTGTTCTATCGTGCAACTCTGTTTCGTACTTCTGGATTTTTCCCTTTGCATATGCAATGTTGTCTTACCTGTATAGCATCTAACTTTTTTCCTCCTCCACAGGCTTTGTGTACCAGGATTGAACCTGGTTTGGAACAGAAGATTGTTCTTCCCCGAGATTCATACCTTTAGGTTTGACTTGTCAAAAAACATTTATGCAGAGAACTTATAATAATATGGCGTTTGGTACCTCAATCTTTTTTTATGCCCCACAGGGATACTTCAATAATGTCTCGGATTGGTGCACCTCTATATTTTGTTGTAAAGAACTACAATTACAGGTTTCTTGACAAGCACAGATAATTTGTGCACGAGGCATTATGAATAACTAGCTTTGCAATTCTTAATATGTGAGCCGATTGATGTTACATCCCTAAAATTGATGGATATCATACTTAATAAAAACCTTAGTTCTCAGCTTTTCTGGACTAGAATATCATCATTTACTTTATGTGTGCACCAATACTTATGTAAGGCTGTTCTTGAATGCGCATTTTGCATGTTAACATACTTCTAACAAATTTTGGATGTTTCTTGTTGGAGATCAATCCCTTTTTCATTTTGCTCAACTTCTCAGCTTAGGGTCAAGACAAGCAAATCAGTTGTGCTCCATCAGCCAATGTGATTCTAACTCTCTTTTAAATGAGGTAAAGGTTTTTTCTTCCGCTTATACAATACTTTAATGCACAAAATCAATTCCAAATTATCTTATGGCCGCAAGAGCTTCATGTACTTTCACAAGGGAGTTTCTTGTCTTCCTTTTCTTATTCTCATTTTGGGTTTTCCTGTTCTTCTTGTCACAGAATCCTTTGTTGGTTTTCTTCCCACCATTGGAGATCAGGTGGCTGTATAATCTCATGTTGTCTTTGGTGCCCACATCTTTTCAACTGTCATTTTGTCTCATAAAACAAGAAAAAATTAAGGTTTATCCTTCAAGTGGGTTTGCGTAGAGGAATGATTTTTATCCCATAGCATTCAAGAAGATGTGAAAGAGGGTGAAGCTGAAGATGAGGATGGGTTTCCAATCTACCCATACGATCGTCTTAAGACAACAACAACAGATCCTATGGCGGAAATTGATGTTACCAAACGAGAGGTAGTAGCTTGAACTTGGATACACTACTTTATATCTTAGTACACACCTGTTCAACCATGTTCTGAGATCATCTTTGCATGAATTGTCATCAGCGGAGTTCGGAAAGAAATTTGGGATGACAAAGGATGCTTTCTATAAGTTACCCAAATGGAGACTGAACAAGCTTAAAATGGCACTTCAATTGTTTTGAGTCTGGTTTGATATCTCTATTTATTCTTTTGCTTTCTCCATTAATGCATGGCGAGCAGAAGGAAGCTTTCCGGGATATGTGTAATAAATCTTTCCTTGTCTCAGCTTTCTTCAATATTACTTTAAATATAGCTTCATTGAGTGTTGTCTAACCATCGATTAATTACTTTTCATTGTGCAGTTGGTGAATTTGGAGTGGCATTAGTCAAAGGGACAGGTGCTGTTTTTTTTTGGGTTGCTTTTTCTCGCAAGGAACTATTTTTGGCAATTTATGGACATAGAAGCTTTGGTTTGTCTATTTCCTTCTTCATTATAGTTCAAATTTGAAAAAAAATAAAATAAAATAAAAACATGTTGGAACTTGGAACTGACCTTGGAACCTATGACAAAGTAGGTTCTAGGTTTCAAAAAATAAGGAACTTGTACCAGAGGGAACCGCTCACCCCTACTTAGGGCAAGGATTTGTTTTGCTTTTTTTTTTACCGAAATGTGTCCTAAAGTTAGGGGTTTGTGAACCAATAAGAATTTGTTTTGCATAATGGAGCGAATTAGGCCATTTCGGACAAAAACAAAGTGCCTCTTTTAGACGCCTTTTAGAGGCCGCCAGAGGATTTTTCGGGAGACACGCCTCTTTTTGCGAAGGAGAGGAGCGAAGGCTCTGCATTTCACGAAGGATAGTGCAGGTATGAATAAAGTTTTTTTTTTTTTTTTTTTTAACGACAGCGTTAGCACCTAGTGGTCCGACATTGATTTCGGATTTCGCTTTGATAGAGAAAATAGATGTTAAATATACAGATAGAGAGATCATGATCCAAAAAACATTGCTACGGCTAGATGTTAAAAAAATCAGGTTTGCGCAAGAAAGGACTTGGTTTAGCTGGGTTTTCTTTTGCTTCTCTTTGGTGGAGATGGTGCTGGTTGTTAGGAGGAATGTCTCATTGTTTTAGATTATGTTTTAATGGTGTCGTCTGAAGGTGAATGGTGGTGTTGGTGGATATACAGTGTAGAACTGAAAAAAGATACTGAAATTTCAATTGAAATTTGTGCATGTTTTTTTTTATTTCTATTGTTAGGGGAGATGGCACGGGTGCAAAGAAGGAGTGCCATGTGGGGTTGGGTATTGACTATGGAGTTTGTTGGCGATGTTCATATTGTTTACGTCTTTACAGCCTTGGCGGCGCAAGCATTGCAAGGATTAAACAATATTTATCTAGAGTGCCGCATAAGCTAGGTGGCATCATATTTTGCGCAGGTTAAGGAGGCATTCCGAACTGCATTTGGGATGGTTAATGAAATTGCTGCAGCTCATGGAGCCGCTGTAGTAGCTTCTGTTGTAGCTACAGCTCATGGAGATGAAGACTTAAATATATATGATTATGCATTTGATGAGAATTTGGCAAATTTGCTTGGATTATCTGCTGTCGATGTTGTGGGAACACAATCGGGAGCATTGGGCTTGGGCAACGCCGTCCTACCAGAAGAACAAGTCCTACTAGAAGAACAAGTTGGATAGCCTCTCGGAGGAGCTCAAGTTGACCAGCAGTGGTCATAAGGGTAGAAGAAATGGACTTGGAGCCTCTCGGAGAGTAAGTCAATCAGCCAGGTATAGGATAAGAAGAAATGATAGTGCATAGAGATGCCTCGCAAGCTGTCATTGATGAGGTCAGAATTTAGATGAACAATCTAAAATCCAATTGGAATAAACTGATAGATGAAAACTACCTTCTGAACTGGGCCTTAACAGGTGGAGGAGTTCCTTTTACTCCGGCTGAAATAGACGGGCTTAATTAGGCCATAAATCATATCAGAGAACATTTTGGAATCAATCAATAGTCGTTCATCATATTAGATGTTCAGTTGCGCACTTGGTGTTGATTGATCCCAAAATGCTCTCTAATATAATCCATGGCCTGATTAAGCTTGTCTATTTTGGCCGGAGTAGGAGGAACTCCTCCACCTATTAACGCCGGGTTCAGAAGGTAGTTTCCATCTATCAATTTAATCCCAATTAGATTTTAGATTGTTCATTTGAATCTAACCTCATTGATCACAGCTTGTGTCGCATCTTTATGCACTATCATTTCTTGTCCTATACCGACTGATCAACTTGCCCTCCAAGAGGCTCCAAGTCCATTTCTTCTACCCCTTGCGGCCACTACTGGTCAACTTGAACTCCTTCGAGAGGCTGTCCAACTTGTTCTTCTAGTAGGACAGCATTGCTCCATGTTGTGGTCCCACAACATCGACAGCAGGAATCCAAGCAAATTTGCCAGGTTCTCATCAACTGCAGCATAGTCATATATATTTAAGTCTTCATCTCTATGAGCTGCAGCTACAAAAAGAGTTGCTACAGCTACGACGGCTTCATCACGAAATAAGACTATCATTTCGACCGTTCAAATATTATTATTGAAACTGAGTTTAATTGACTCAAAGTGTCAAAGCGTCTATATATCGGTGGCTCTAGTTTCCTCTGAGGTAGGTGGAGGTGCTAAAATGGATCTACGAACCCATTTGCCGATTGTATTTACAATGTAGGTATTTCGATACGAGTTGAGTTCTATATACTTAAACTAGTTGAGTTAAATGCAAGTATTTCGTGAGTTGCTGTCTGTCGCAGCCCTTCCTGTTGAATCAGGTAGGTCTTCTCTGTTGCTCATGTATGCTCCATTTTTGTAGGGCGTCGGACTAGACTCGTGACTGGCCAGTTCATGTGAGCTTCGGTCTTGTTGAGCCTCCATTGATGTTTTTGTTCGTGCTGGTATGCTCATGTAGAAGCCTAAGCTTGAGTTGAGTTTCGATCGAGGGAAAACCTTCTCGTTTCATTAGTGTGTTCGACAAAATGCCTTAAAGAACACTGAAGAGTAGCTAGCGTTTTAACGCCGGACCGACTCATTTTTGCCCTTGTGCTTGCTGAATCCTTGTTGCCTTGCCTGTATTCATTGTGTTTTCGTGCGTGAGATATTTGTGTATTCAAATCGATGAAACTTCTTGTTGGGTCGGAAAATGGGTTAGTGGTCGTCGGAATAGGTAGCCGGTAGTGACCCGTGCTAGTTGAGGGGGATGACAGGTGGGCAATGGTGGTCTGGCGGCCAAAGCTGGTTGCTCCGGCTGGCGTTGATGTATGGTGCAGGAGGAGGCTTCAGGCGGAGAAGGAAGCATGCGAAGAAGAAGACCAGAAAAGGAGAGGAGAAAAATAAAAGGAAAAACAAAGAAAAAGGGAATGAAAGGGGTAATGAAAAGAATTATAAAATAAATAGACAAAGGGAGGAAAAGACATTGGAGGGAGACGTTCGGTTGAGAAGGTGTGAACCAGAAGATAGTGCAGGGAAAAAGACAACAAAGAAGAAGACAAATAGAGAAAAAGAAAGAAAAAATATTTAAAAATATAAAAATAGAAAAAACTTCGTTTTTTTTTTTTTTTAATCCGATTGGGTCGGATCCGAGTTTGGGGTCAGGTCAATGGCTGGATCGGGTTTACCCTGTCCGAACCCATTTTCTTGAATATAATAATATTAAATATTAAATATTAAAAATTTCAAAATTTCAAAAAATTAGAAATATTAAAAAAATTTAAAAATTTCGAAAAATAATAAAAATTCAAAAAAAATTCCGAACATTCAATAACTTTCAATGAACATTAAAAAATTCAAAATATTTCAAAAAATATTGAAATTTCAAGTTTTGTTAAAAATTAAATTAATTAAAACTAAAAATATAAGTCTTTCAATTCAGAATTATGCTTTAGATTGACTAAACATTTAGGGTTTTACCTTAGGGTTTCAATTATTCTTAAGAACAAATGCCCTTGGTTGTGTAGTATTGGTACATTGATTTTGGCTTCCCTTTTAGTCTAGGTAGGTTTAACATTGATCTTTTCCTTAGTGTTAAATATTTGCTATCCCATGATGTGCCTTTAATGCTTTCCTTAGTTGCTGATTATTATGTTGATGATTGTGTGCCCGCATGATCACCTTACATATTATGGATATGCTTAAATTTACTCTAGATTATCCGGCAAAAAAAATATTTATTTTTAAAAAATGAACAATATTATGTATCAAAAGTACACTAATTGGTTAATTAGTGTAATCAAGTCTCCGACTCCGAATTCTCTAATTGCGTAGGAAGTAAGGTATACTCCTATGTCTCACTTGGTTTCCAACTTATTTCAATAGGCTAGTGACAACTCCTTATTACGAAATTCTTAAAAATACCATAATATTGCGCGAGGTATGGATTTAGGAGAGCCCGCATTTAAATCATGGGTCGTGGGCCCGTATTTTAGGTAATACCCCTAAATCTATTCCCTCTCCTAAGGGTAGGTTGCAACATTAGGCCCGCTAGGATGACAAACTCTCACTTGGCATATATTGTCACGATTATTAGCGAATACATGGAGAGAGAGAGAGGCCAAGGAAGAAGGAGAAGAAGATGGGAGAGGAAGCCATGAGATGCACATAACAAAGAGTAGCTAGGATTGTAATTAGGGATGTAAGGTTAAGAGGAAGAGTTGTAATTAGGGATGTAAGGTTCTCTCTCTTCCTCTTAACGAGAGATTTATTCCCTTTTGAAAGGGACATATATTATATCTTTTATGTACCTTCTCAAGGACACGAACATAATTAGTCCCTTAGTTAATTCGGCCGGCCCCTAAAGGATGGTGATATGTGGACTCTTTAGAAAGGCATATGTTGAAAAATCAAAGGGAAAAGGCGAAATGTCATGTCCTTGCAAACATAGTTTAAACAATGGCATTGTGTTTTTTTGTTCCATGAGGACAAGCCCATATTGACCGTTACCTGGGATCCCAATCCCTTTGTCCCCTCCTCTAGATTGATGCTGAGTAGGTCAATTACAGTCATGATCATCTGAATCTCATATGGATTTATAAAATGAAGGGATTGTGATTACACCTACTTTTGAAAGGCATGGATTATGATCCAAACGCATTTTCCTAAAATTGACAGAACCCAACTCTGTACGCATTGATCTGCATCAACACGATTTCAGCCTAATTTACGGAAGAAAAAAAAACATAGTTTACATATGTAGGATACTTGTTGAAGTAATCTATGATTAAAATTTTGTAAATTTGAAGTTTTAGATTAAGTAAAACCCACAAATCTTACACCTACAACTTCCACAATCAAATTCAATTTTTGAAATTATTCAAGTCTTAAAAATTGCGTTTTTCACATGTTTATTCTTTTTTTAGACTTCTTGTGCACATGAATATGTTTAGTTTATTTGACTAGTCCATTGGCCATAAGCCTCCTTCCGTGGGGTATTTGGAAGAGTTAGAATTCTAAACTTGTGTGAAACGGTTGCTAAGCGGAGGAGCAAAAGGAGTTCCACCTAGTTCTCTTGCATGTCCATTGTTCATTTTTCTGCTACTTGCGTATAATACAATTTACAGCCTCACGGTCCACACATTTTGTCATACAGCTTAGCCTAGTCTAGCGATTAACAATGGCGCCGAAAAAATCGCTAATAATCAACTTTCCGATGGACCAACCATAGCGAGAGTGGTGAATGTGCATCTGTCGCTTTCTGTTATTCGTGAATCATGCTTGATCTTGTTCTTCACGAAACCGGAGCGATAATCATATCATATTTCAAACAAAAGTTCATGTCTACTTAAGGCGCCAAATTTTGTTGATAGAACAAGCTGAAGAGCAAGTTGAAGAGAAAAAGGTAACTACGGAATTTCTTCCCGAGTAGTTGGAGAGAAATCACCACCAACAACCTCCTACTCCGCCATGGAGTTTTCTTTCTACTAGCTGGGTAGGTCTTGTTGACGTTTCCCTCTCCGATCTTAGAGTTTTCTGCTCGCTTCGTGTTTTTCCTTTCTCCCTGTGGCATTTCCTTCGTTGCGCTGAAAACAAACGAAAACCTTCATTTGAGTGTTCTGAAACCCTAATTCTTGCCCCTTCGCTTTTCTTCCTCCGTCTTTCTTCACCTCACCGTCTCCCTCGATCTTCACTCATTTGAGCTCCCTTCGATCCTGACGCCGATGAATCATCCAGGTTCCCATTCCCCTACAGACAAAACATGGTTGATTAGATCGATGAGGATAGGAGACTGGCGGCTCTCTGCAAAAAAGCATGGGTAACCTCTGGAATGCAGTCGATGTCGTGGATATCCCAGGTGCAATATCTCTTGAAAAATTACTTGAGTGTTGCAAAACCCTATTTGGTTGATTTTACACAAACCCTGCCTTGAACTTTATTGCTTTTGTAAACACTATGAAATAAGCTTTGAGGTCGGAAAAATTTACTTGTGCGATGCTGGAGCCTGGTTTCTTCTCATTCTCCTTCCAGTTTGAAGTTGAAAAACAGAGGGTGCTCGAATCTGGGCCTTGGTCCTTCTCCAGCCATCTTCTCGTACTTAAGCAATGCGAACCTGACATACCTGAGTTCTGTTATGATTTTAATCATTGTGATTTCTGGGTAAATTTCATCGGCTTACCTTATGGGAGAGTTACTTATGATGTAGTCGAGGAAATTGCTTCCAAACTTGGAGTAGTTGTCGAAGTGAAACTGGAGGAGAAAGGAAATAGCAGTTATAAGGTGGGTAAAGCCAGAGTAACGATGCCATTAGCAAACTCTCTGAAGACAGGTGTGTTAGTGAATCTAGATAGCAAGAGGCTCTGGGTTGAATTCAAATATGAACGACTGCCATACTACTGTTATTCCTGTGACAGAATTGGACATTATGTAACGGAGTGTGCTGAAATACCTTACAAGGAATTAGGGTTGGAATAGAACTTACCAGTCCGATGTGGAAATTGGCTGCGAGCTGAGGTGAGGGAACTAAGCCCATACGGAAAAATCTTTTATGGGAAGCAGGAGCTTCGTTTTGAAGAAGTGGATGTAGTGCCTGAAACCCCCTATCTCCTGCACCTGGAACAGAACAGAACATTCCAACATTACCTCTACTTCCACAGGATTGCAATACCCAGCCAAGGGTAAAGGTAACTGACCAACCCTCCTTATCTCGGGAACTTATCTTGGTTGAAGAGAAAAGCTCCCAGAAAAGGGGAAGCTGCTGCATTGATGAGGAATCAGTCTTGATACTACATGAGGAACAGATGAAGGAAGCTGAAGTGGGGCTGGATGTGACTCCTCCTGCAAAATTGAAAGGTAAATGTGTGAAGTCGACTAATTAAAAAAAAAAGGTAAAAGATTCTGTCCATATGGAGCACAATCATCTAAACAACACTCAGTGGAGAGTACTTTGCTAGTGGAAACACCTATTAGGATGGCAGATAAGTCAGGTCAATGGGTTCTGGTGGCTAACCCTAATAAGCCGCCAAATTACCCATGAAACTTTTAAGCTGGAATTGTCAGGGGCTGGGCAACCCCCTAACAATCCAGGCTTTGCGAACCTTGTTTTTATAATGGAAACAAAAGGCCAAGAGCAGAAAGTGCTCAGATTAAAAATGAGATTAAAGTTTCAGAACTGTTTTATAGTCAATCTAGAAGGTACAGCAGGGGGCTTAGCTCTTTTCTGGGATGATCAACTGCTCTTATCCATCAATTCCTCCTCAGCTGCAGCAATCTTCACTCAATGTCACCTGAAAGATAGCAACCAGAGAATGCATATTATTTTTCTCCATGCTCCAAATGATTTCAAAGAGAGAATATTGCTATGGGAACAGATTCATTCAGTTAGTGTGCACTATCGAATACCCTGGCTTTGCTTGGGTGATTTTAACGACATCCTATATTACTGGGAGAAAGTGGGCAGACAGAGCAAAAACTTATAGGTTAACAGCTTTTAGAGACTTTGTCAATCAGTGTTCTCTGATGGATTTGGAATGCAAGGGGTGTTCCTTCACCTGGTCAAATAACCGTGAGGGCGAGAATCTGGTAAAAAAGAGACTAGATAGAGCTTTTTGTTCGCTCGAGTGGAGAATTACTTACCCAGAAGCTGAATGTGTAGCTCTCCCGACAATAAGCTCGGATCACACCCCTCTTATGATATCCCTGGCTAAACCAAAGCATAAACAACGACAACAATTTAAGTATGAAGCATACTGGGTTGAGGATGCAGAATGTAAAACCATAGTCAGAGATACTTGGCATGAATCTGCTTTACAAGATCTTAATGTAATGGAGAAATTGCAGCAAGTACAGCAGTAGTTGACAAAGTGGAGCAAAAACAAATTTGGCCATGCCAAGAAGAGGATTACCTGGCTGAAAGGTGAATTCCAAAACCTGATTAACACTACATACATTAATGGAGAAGCAACTCAAGTGAAAAAGTTAACTCAAGAAACTGATCAACTATGGCGGTAAGAGGAGATGTATTGGGGCATGAGGTTGAGGATAAGTTGGTTAAAGTGGGGCGATAAAAATACTCGATTTTTTCATGCGACAACAATTCAGAGAAGATGTCGAAACCAGATTTCAATGCTGAAAACTGACAATGATGCATGGGCATGAGAGGAACAACAACTAAAAGGAATGACAGAGCAATATTTCAAAAATTTATATACACATCAGTGGGTTCTCGTAACTAGCAACCTATCTTACAACTTATCCCTACCTTAGTGGATGACCAAATGAATAATGCCTTGATTGCTCCAATTACAGTGGAGGAAATTACTAGAGCTATGCAGCAGCTAGGAGCTTTCAAGGCACATAGTCCTGATGAGTTTCATGGCATTTTCTACAAAGGGCACTAGCCAGCAATCTCCAAGGATATCCATCAAGCAATGCAGCTTTTCTTTACCTCTGGCCATCTAGATCCTGCACTTAACAGAACACTCATTACATTAATACCCAAAATCCCACACCCTGAAAAACTCGAGCAATATCGCCCCATTAGCCTTTGTAATTTTCTTTACAAAATAACCTCCAAAGTGCTGACTAACAGGCTAAAACCAATTTTACTTCACATCATTGCAGAGGAATAGAGTGCATTTGTGGGAGGCAGGCAAATTCAAGATAGTATATTAATAGTTCAGGAGGTGTTACACAGATTACGAACCAGTAATAGAAGAATGAAGTTTCAAGCTGTTTTAAAACTGGACATGTAGAAAGCGTATGATCGCATTGAATGGGATTTCCTTAAAGCCTGTCTAACCAAACTGAGATTTTGTGACCTATGGGTTCAATGGATAATGCAGTGTGTCACCACAGTAACATTCAGCATAAATTTTAATGGGGAGCCCTTACATTTCTTTAAACTTACCTGCAACTTACATTAAGATGACCCACTCTCACCTTATCTCTTTATAATTGTGGCCAATGTGTTGTCTATCCTGATGAAGAAAGCTGTTCAGGAGGGTACACTTACAGGAATCAAATTGATTAGAAGTTGTCCCACTCTGTCCCATCTACTTTTTGCTAACGATTTGATCTTCTTCCTGCACGGCACGATTGTAGAATGTCAAAATTTGGCTGCAATCTTAAATCAATACTGCTTTACCTTAGGTCAGGCCATTAACCTGAACAAATCAGGCATTTATTTTAGTAAAGGCTGCCCTATAGCTCTAAAGAGAAACATGGCAACAACTCTTAGAGTTCCAGAAATCACAAAGATACGGAAATATTTAGACATACCTTCAAACTGGGGTCACTCCAAGAAAGATATGTTCGCATGGATTTTAGCTCGAGTCAATTCCAAACTAGACAGCTAGAAGGAAAAATTGTTATCCAAAGCAGGTAAGGAAATTCTCCTTAAAGCAGTAATACAAGCCATCCCTCAATGTGCTATGTTTATATTCAAAATACCTGTATCGATTTGCAAAGCAATTGAGAGGAATGTAGCATCTTTTTGGTGGAAAATCAATGAGAAAAAGGCTGGAATTCATTGGAAGAAGTGGGATTTGCTGAAAACTAGGAAGAGTGAAGGGGGTTTGGGTTTCAAAGATTTACAAATTCTCAATACAGATATGCCAGCAAAACAGATGTGGCGCATCACTCAAAATCCAAATTCTCTGTTAACTAAAGTACTAAAAGGGCTGTATTACTCACACTGTGACATCTAGAATGTTGGAAGAGGTTCCCGTCCCTTTTGGGGCTGGTAGAGCATCATCAAGGCCAGGGACTCCATAGCTCCTCAAGTCATGTACAAGATCGGCAATGGAAAGAACACATCAATTAGAGAAGATCGATGGCTAAAAAGTGGCCTCATAGGAGGCCCAGCAACAAATCAAGAGCCAGCCATAGTAGCAAATCTTATAAACCAAGACACAGGTACATGGAATGAAACTCTTTTACATTCTATGTTTGATGAAAGATGTGTTAAGGAAATTTTAGCCACAACCATCGGACTACTTGATGAAGAAGATAAATTGGTATGTATGCATACAAAATCAGGCGATTACTCAGTTAAAAGTGACTACTTTATATTCGGGGAAGTCTCAATCAGATCACAGAAAATACAAGCAACCTCGTCATACCAAGTTAACCCCAACCTTTGGAAATACATTTGGCAGTCCACAACACCCCCCCTCCCCAAAATCAAACTTTTCCTCTGGAAATGCCCTAGCTTTAATGGAGAATTTACATCATCGAAAAATTGTACCTTCCCCTCTATGCCCCCTCTGTAAGCAGGAAGCAGAAACCCTTGAACATACGCTTCTCCTCTGTCCATGGATTGCTCAAGTCTGGAACTCGGCTCCCCTGCATATCCAGATCTCTAGATTTGGCCTAACTCAGCTTGAAGACTGGATCTGTAGCATCCAAGAAAATCCAGCCACCAACTGCAAATTTGATCAAATAGCGGTGATGATGTGGAGCATTTGGAAAGAGCGTAATCAATATATTTTCAATCATCAAACCCCAAAGCCGCAATACACAATCTCTAGAGCAGAGGTGTTAACAGAGAGCTACCGAGCCATAAATAGTAAATCAAAACTCAAGAAAGAGGCAGAAAACTCATCTGGAAAATGGCATCCACCTCCTCCAGGTATGCTACGAATCAACATAGATGCTTCCTTTGTTCCAGATCCGGTTGAGGACTTAACATCCAATGACATGAGAGACCCTCCTCGACACAGAGCTGCCATTGCTTGCATCTGTCGAGATCACCGAGGCCATTTGGTGGATGGTTTTGCGAAGCCAGTCAACGCCGCTTCGGCTTCTCAGGCGGAGGCGATAGCCATGGAGGAAACCCTAGTGTTTATCGAGAACCGAAGCTTTCTCTCTCCACAAGCACACTCTGACTGCCTCTCTCTTGTGCACGTGTTAAAGTCTTCCACCGAACTCAGTTGGGAAGTGCAATCAATCGTGGGCCGGGCCAAAGTCAAACTCGTTCGTCTTCTGGGCCTTTCCCTGGCCCATTGCCGCCGAAGCTCAAATCGCATCGCGGATTGGATAGCTAAGGCGTGTGGAACCAATACTCTCCCCTCTAACTGGATATCCAACCCCCCCTGCTTTATTTGATCTTTTATGCATTGATGTTCTTGGTGTAATATTTCCTGATATGCAATAGTAAATCATGAGCTACTGTTTTCTGATAAAAAAAAAAAAAAGGTAACTACGAATCAATCAAATTGTTCAATCACATTCCTGAAGGCGCCACCAAACAAACATGCTTTTCCTTCTTCTCCACTTTGACTAATGAGATGCTCTTGTGCTTGCTCATATACCAGCGCTGCGGGAGGAGATGGACTTCCAAAGAGAACTGCCAAAAGTTGCGGATTACCATGCTCCTCTACATGGCAATTTACTTTCGGTTGCTTAGAATCGGAAGACATACATAACCCTGGCAGATTATTAGTATTATATTGGATTACAGTACGGTAGTAAAGCACGATACCAAAGTTTCATACCCTATGGACTTCCTCGTAGTAAATGTCCTTTTAAAATGTTTAAAGTTAGGCTTACGCACTTTCTCATACAACTTAGTTTTCTAGCATTTAGTAACGACTTGTGAAGAATGCTAATAATCAATCTGTCCAATGGACCAACCATAACGTGAACTCGACCTCACCTAAGCTGCACACATCGTGCTACGAGTGCATAGAAGCGACATATATGTAGTACACACAAAAATCCACCTTGATGTTAACGACGACATCATGGCTAGTCAAAATTTGCATAAAAGGACTCTCTTTGATGCCCTATAATTATTCTCTCTTAGACATGAGGACATAGCGGTAGGGACTAACAGTTCAGGTTTGGTCAACGCGTTAAGGCGCAAATCAGTCTGCAACTTTACATAGGAAACTCACGGCCTTATCATGAAGTGCCAGGATCTAGGATATGTTACTGTCCTTCTAAAATATTCGGGTGGTCTATTGTTTTAGAGAGGTCAATTTAATTGTGGATTGAGCTGCTAAAATCAGTAGGAAAAACTCTTTACTTTCGAATTGGTTTTTTTCTCCTCCAAACTTTTTGGGATCTTTTAAGTACTGATGCCCCTCTTTCAGGCCTAGTTAAATGAAGTGTTCACTTTCCGACCAAGAAAACAAAAAGTACCACGCAGGATGGAGTTGAAGCATTATTTTTGTGAGACAAAGCATGCACCTAGGGGCCATTCTTCCAAAATTTTCTCGTAACTAATATTAGCAGAGTAGCACTCGTGGAGCTAGAGAATGCCTGATTACCTATGGGTTGATTGTGATTTTATCTAGCCGTCTTTATAATTCCATTCATTATTAGACAAAACAAAATCATATATTTTTCTTTCGATTGGTCCTCTTATAATAATATTTCAGGGATTCGGACCCTTGTTGGTGAATTGACATCTACGATTTACGTTCTTAAGAGATTGCCACAACATATTGAAGGGGTTCAAGGGTTGACATCGAGGGGGGTCAATTTTTTTTTTTTCCCACCAAGTTCTTACAACTTACCATGAAAATTTACACGAAAGCAATACTATAAATCCATCGTACATTTTAATTTCAAATCTCCCTCGGATGGTCCCAAGCTCCTCCTTGGGCTTAGGGAGTTTAGTGGCTCATGTTGGCAAAATTGTCCAAAAAGTCTTAAACCTATTGCATTTTTGCCAATTTAGTCATAAATCTTTTTTTTTCGTGCCAATTGAGTCCTAAACCTTTTACAATTGTACCAATTTAGTCCATTTGGCCGGCCGAGCTAACGTGGACGCCGGCCGAAGATAGCTGGCCGGCGAATAATTTTTTAAATTTTTTAAATTTTTTTCTACTTTCTTCTTCCTCTAGCCGGTGCTGGTGCTGGCTGGCCAGAGGCGAGGGCCGGCGAGGTCAGCCTCGCCGGCCCCTGGCGGAGGCGAGGCTCGGCCTCGCCCAGCCATGGCGACGGCGAGGTTGAGCCTCGTCGTTGCTGGGCGAGGCTCGCTTCTGCCGGCCTGGCGAGGGCGAGCCTCGCCTAGCGACGGCGAGGCCGCCGTCGCCAGATCTGGCGAGGCTCAACCTAGTCAGATTTGGCGAGGCTTGACCTCGCCACGGCTGGGCGAGGCCACTGTCGCTAGATCTAGCGAGGCTCGACCTCGCCACGGCTGGGCGAGGTCGAGCCTCGCCTCGGCTAGGCGACGGCGGCCTCGCCATCGCTGGGTGAGGCTCGCCCCCGCCGGCCTGGCGAAGGCGAGCCTCCCCCAGCGATGGTGAGGCCGCCATCGCCAAATCTGGCGAGGCTCGACCTCGCCACGGCTGGGCGAGGCCGAGCCTCGCCTCGGCTAGGCGATGGCGGCCTTGCCGTCGCTGGGCGAGGCTCGCTTTCGCCCGTGGCCGGCAGTGGTGAGCCTCGCCAGTGGCCGGCGAGGCTGACCTCACCGGCCCTCGCCTCAGGCTGGCCGGCGTCGGCGCCGGCCAGAGGAAGAAGAAAGTGGAAAAAAAAAAAAAAAAATTAAAAAAATTCGAAAAAAATTAAAAAAAAAAAAAAAATATTTAAAAATATTAAAAAATTGTTCGCCAGCCAGCTGTCACTAGCCGGCGTCCATGTCAGCTCGGCGGTCAAATGGACTGAATTGGCACAATTGTAAAATGTTTAGGACTGAATTGGCAAGAAAAAAAGGTTTAGGACTGAATTGACAAATGTGCAATAGGTTTAGGACTTTTTGGACAATTTTCCCAGCTCATGCTTGGTCAGGTTCCAAATTTTGTTCTATATCAAAATGATATTACATAGGGATTGGGGCAACGATACAAGCGAGTTAAGCTACTCGTGGCCAATTCGTGCTCTACCCGTCAGCTGCTTGAGATCGGCTCTATTTTTTCCGAGCTTGTGTCAAGGATACGAGGCTTACCGAGCTGAGTTTGAGCCTAAAGGCACTTGAGTCGATCGGCCTGCAAGCCTAATTGAGTATCTCATTTTATTTTATTTTTGTACAGATATTTTGATATTATGGATTTTGAGCCGAGTCCCATTCGATTAAGTTGGAACATCTGAGTACGTTGAGTTTTCTATACTTAAAATCGAGCCGAGCTCGAGTATGTCAAGATTTTTACTGAGAAAAGTTCGGCAGGGGAAAAAGTACGCAATCGAGATTGAGTCGAGTTTTGAACTTCGAATTTTGGAGTCAAGTCGAGCTCGAGAGTGACACCGTGTCTTCTCGCCTAGACCTGATCTCACCGCTAATTATGGCCAGTGGAAAGATCATTCTCATAGGCGATTTCCGAATTGGTAGTAAGTATAATGAGCATGCATTTGAATAGAGTTATATGTGAAGCATACGCCATCGGCCTAGTTCCTCCTCCTTGTCCAAAACTTACTTATTTTTCCGCTGTTTGCGTATAATATAAATGACCCATCTTTTTAAAATGTTAAAAGTATCGCAATCTATGCATTTCCTCATACAACTTGGTTTAGTCTAGCGCCTTTAGTAACGACTTGTGAAGAATGCTAATAATCAATTTGTCAAATTTACCGACTACAGCGAAAACTCAATCTCACCTAAGCAGCACACATCGTATTATGAGTGCATGAAAGCGACATATTTGTAGTGCACACAAAATCCTCCTTGATTTAATGGAATTTAGGGACGAAATTACTATGTGATGCCGCTAGCTCGAAATAGCTCGTCATGAAAAAGAGGGTGGATGCGCATCTTGCTTTGGATAATTCTTTAATCGCACATTGCTTCATTTTTTTTTCTTCTTTGTGAAACCTGGCATGCATTTACCGGAACATATCTCAAACAAAAATTCATGGCCAGTCCATAAGGATGTGATGCATGGATAAAGTACTTGAGGTGCTGAGTGTTGTTGGTAGAACAAGCTGAAGAGCAGAGGTATGACAGATATGAATCAATTGAACTGTTGAATCGCACTTGTGCAGTGAGTTCGTACATTGCCTGTGCACATATACTTACATGCGTAAGGAGAAGAACTTCCAAAGAGAAAAGTGCCAAGAGTTGTGCGTTACCATGTTCCTCTACAATCTACATGGTAATTTACTTTCAATTGCTTGCTGTCGACGGATCGGAAGACCTGCATTACCCACATAGATTGTTGTTATACTATAGTATTTGAAATATCGCCAAATTACTGAAAAGAAAGCTATGTTTAATCAATAGATTCAAGGTATCAGAGTTTCAGAATTAGCCACTACTTTGCATACGAAACGAGCTCATCATTCAAAGCAGCACTGCTTAAAAAGGAATTGCAGGCGACGGCTTCCATAGAAGCAGAAAAAACTGCCCCAACTATTGTTAGCGACAGAAATTCCTATCGACAGTATGTCGCCAAAGGCTTGCCACTGAAGCTTTATGGGATCGGCGGGATATTATCATGCAATTCTAATCACCTCCAACACCCCCCCCAAAAAAAAAAAAACTGAACCCATTTTAAGTAGAAGAAATAAGCTTGTAGATATTATCATGGAACAACATTACAACCTACAATAATTGACATGATCCTACGTATTAATTTCAAAATTTATGGTAAAATGAGTTTAGCACATCCATTTTGACGACGGTAGCCACAGAAAAAAGATTTTACACGTATGCCTTGTGATTGCGGCACAACGGGCAAGAAGCGTTCTGCCCGAGCCACTGATCGATGCACTGCGCGTGAAAGTAGTGTCCACACTTGGGGATGGTCCGGAGCGTCTCCTTGGGCTGATACTCCGACAAGCAAATTGCGCAGACATTGTCATTCGGCCTAGGCACCTGTCCATCATCATCGACTTGAATCTTCGGATAAGATTCTATCGTGACTAAATCGATGCCCGCCACGGCATAAGAGGAGTGTCGGATTTCTCTAGAGGAGCTTGAAGGAGATGTGATATTTGCGATGTTGCTTTCGCCGTTGTTGCTGTTAGGAGGTTGATCGTGAGGATCACGTTGTTCGGAGACTCGACCGCGCAAGCTTAGGTAGAATGCGAGTCCGGAGATGCAAAAAGCAAGGGCAACAGGATGCCGAGTATTATCCCCAACTTGGCCCGCTTTGAAAGCCCTAAATCATTAGTCCATTCTTTGTGGGGTTAGGAGTTGGAAAAATAAATACAGACGTACCGATGACGAGAGAATTCCATCAATCCAAATGCCATTGAAATGGCAAGCACAGAGTTCAATGAAAATTAATGAAAACGATTGTTGCGGAAGAACACCAAAATATACATCAATAGAAGCACAAGTAACGAAGGATGAAAGGAAAATTGAAGTCACAGGAGAAGCAAGATTTACGTAAAAAACCAAAAACGGAAAAAATCATGAGGAGAGAGAAGCTTCACTATCTTCAACAAAAAAGTACGAGAGTAAAATTCAAAAACTCTTAAAAACCACTTGGTGAGCCACTAGATTTAAAGATCTAACAACAAGATTAAAAAAAAATGGAAATAATATGAAAGCTAAAGTTGGAGATGTGTTATTAAACACATTTATTTTACAGTCTCCCTTCAAGAAACCCTAAAAGAAAGGTGCATGGCCTAAAATGCCCTTTATCTCTTAATTTGAAAATTAAACCCCAACAACGATTTTATTAATGAATGTTCTAAAAGCGCTGATTCAAATAACTAAACAACAAAGATTAGTTATCATTTTCAGGTACAAAATAGCAAATCTGAGTACGTACCATGTTTAACAAAGCATCCAACATCGGAGCCTGCGGAGCCCTTGAACCCGCACTTCCCACCGCTTTTCTCGCACGATCTACAATCCGGCGCATCCCACTTCAGGACAACACTCTTAGTTACATCCGTGGGATATTGCCGGGCCATCGGGACCGGCACCGTCCAAGTACGACAGCTGATGAACGAGAAGTACTCAGGGAATGCACCCGAAGCAGCAACATATACCGTGTGCTGTCCATCGCTGAGGCAGTCCACCCGTTCGAATCCCGAACCCGACAAATTAAACACGCAATCCGCAAACGCGCAGTTCCCGTACTCTTGCGCTGAGAAAACCGAGCTCGACAACGTCAAGTGTTGAAGCCGCTTCGCCAGGCAGTTGCCCGGGTCCTTGAGCACGATGTATTGTTCCTTATAGTCGACGAGGTCAACGATAAAGTCTTGTGAGTTAGGCAATTGGAGGATCGCTTGGCCTCGGGTGTTGCACGAGAGATTGAAGCCCGGATAGCCACATCGCTCGAGATAGGAGTCGTTTGCTCTGAAAGGGAAGCGGATCTCGGGTCCGCCGGGACCGCAAAAGCTTACTGGACATATATCGTTGCGGTTATCAGCAGATACATGGAGAGAGAGGGCGAGGAATAAAGAGAAGAAGACGACGGAGGGAGCCATCAGAGGCACATAGCAAAGATGCACCTAGGATTGTGCCTACAAATGGATGTTTATTCTCTCTCTTTTTCCTAAAGAAAGATTCGAGTCCTTTTCTCAGAGAGATTATTTGTACATCTTCCCAAGGATACAAACATTGAATCTGCCCTAGTCAAATTAGCCGGCCAAAGGGAAATAATATGTAGTAATATGTAGAGTCCGGCCTAGCTGAACGTCACATCTTGGATGGAAACCGTTTGGCTTTTCCAACCGGTTTCCATCTTGTACCCAATTTTTCTTTTTCTTTTATTTTTTTTATTACAAACTTAAATTGATAGATAAAATCATCAGGAGGTCCAAGCAACAAATTCTCATAAATATGATGAAAGAAAAAATAAATTAGATAACGAAATATAAATAATTACAAGTAAAAAATATTATCATATACTAAAAAAATCGTTAATGTCATTATATCCCTTTTTAGTTCAGCATTGTAATAGGCTTTGGGACTCTAAAGTCCTTAGCTAAATGCAAATGCATTTGGTTCTCATTTTGCTTAACTTTGGAGAAATACAATTGCATCTTCAAATGACTCTAAGGGCATTTAGCCCAAAGCAAGTTCGGAGGTCCTTTCGGAAGTTGCATTTTCGGAATGCAAGTCCTAGCCCTCAGTTACTGTTCATCTTCTCTGAAGAATGTTGTGTGGAAAAGCTAATCGGAGGCTGACGATGGCCAGCCAAGGGGTCGTGCACACTGACGACTATTGCCTGGGGTCGCCTGATAGGAGAGTTAATGCGCATCAAGTGATCAGGGATTGTTTTCTTCTACAAGAAAGTTCACATGCATTAGTTTAGCAAACTACTATCAAGCTGATAACATATATATGAAAAAACTACGTCGTGTTAACTAGAATTATTAATAAAAAAGTTCTTAAGCTTTAAAGTATATAGTTTAAGACAAACAATAATAACGATGTTTCTTCCTCCCGACAATATGGAAACCGATGGAAAAAGTCAATCGGTTTTCATTGTTAATATGCGGTCCTTAACTGACCGTCACTCCGTCATTTACAGATAGGCATGCTTCGATATAATGAAAGGGAAAATGCGAAATTTCATGCTGATCGCGTCGTGTCATTTGGTTCCATGAGAACAAGCTCGAAGGGACGAGATCACGGTCCATTTGCTCCTTCCCTCTTCTCCTGAGCAAATATTTCTATCGTCCCGGTCTGCGATGACTAGATCAATCAAGCGGGTTTACAACGCCAAGGGATTGTGATTGAATTTAGTTCACAAGGGATGGTCTTGTTGGGGTTTACGGAACATGCATAGGTAAAATTAAACCATAAATGCAGCGGAAGCAAAGATAAAATTTTACTATACATGTATCGCCAAAGGCGTTATTCATGCGTTTTAATCAAAAATCAAAATATCAAAGGAGTTAAACGGATTACCTTTTTAATCGTGCTTTAAACGACTTGATTCATATGTTCCTTAATTCGAGCCCCACAAATATTAAATTTTTAGTTCAGACACACCACCAATCGTATATCGAACAAGAGAAAAAATTTGTGGGTAATGATCACTATGATTGTGCTAGCAATCTCGAGATAATTTTTAGCAGTCTTAGAAATTTTGGCCACACGAAACCAGCATCGCACACACCCATTTCTCATCTTCTCTGTCTTTCGTCAGCAACCATTGCCGATCACCGTCATTTTACCGTCATCCAAGACGATGACGCTGGATTGTGGCCCAAAATTTCCATTTCAAAGAAATGCGCAACTCATTGGACTTTTGTTGGAATCTACACAATGCATTATTATATTTGGTAACCTTAATTAATTCAACAAGGAAGCTAGATAAAAAAGAAAACGTACGATGGAATGAAGGTTTTTTTAATTTTATTCTATTTAAGGAATAATATCGCCATCGTTTGTTTATTATTTATCCAAAAATCAAAATCATCCTTCTATCATTATTTTTTTTTTTTTTAATAAAAAAATTAAAAGAACATCCCTAGTTTTTTGAGAAGATGTCAACATATAGTCCTTCCATCCTAATTTTTCTCTTACTTGCCATGGATTGCAGATTAATGATATAGATGCCGGTGAATACATATGTCACGCTAAAATACACATGTCATGTTATGATTCACTGAAAATTATTATGAGGCATAAAGGCACCACATCAAACAATGTAAAAAATTGAGAGAGAGATGGAGGACCATTGCAGCCACCATAGCTGTGAGCTCAAGCTCTAAGCTTGCGGCAACCATGGTCACGATGGCCACAACCATTGGAGTTTCAAGTTGCGAAGCTCGAGGTCATGGTTGCTCAATATAAGCTCACAATTAAGGCAACTCAATTGGTGGTCGAAGCGGTTACAAAACAAAAATTTTGTATTGTTATGGATGTTTTGTGGGTTTTCTTCAAGTTTATCATTTCTCTTTTTTTTTTTTTATTATACTGACAATTAAAAATTTTCACTTTGGGATTAAAAAAATTCCCAATAACTGATATTTCATTCCAAATTTCCCAAAGAAACCGGATGAACAATTTATCCAATTCCCTTGAGAAAATTAAAGGCTGGGAAGGCAACATCTCTTTTCCAAGAGAGACGGTACCGTTAGATAATCATTTGTTATGATGCATAACCGATATCACCAATCTTGATTAAATCACCGGAAAGTCCTTGTAGAGCAATTTGATTTGAACGAAAAAAATGAGAAGTCATTTGAACGTTCAATGATTTAGTTATTAGTCTCGGAGTCAACATATGAAGTGTTTTTTTTTTAAATCTTTTCATTTTATTAAATCTTTCTAATGAAATCAACAACATATTTTTTTCTAGCGCTTATATTTATCTATTTGTGATCACCTGTGTTTGGTATTTAATTTGCTTTAGAATTATATGTTTTGTTATGTTTATTTTTCTTTGTTCATATGTAAGGAATCTCACTTAGTGCAATTTGGGGAAATCTTGCCAAATGAGATTTTCCGATTTTAATTTTTCTAAGAAAACAACGGTTAAACAAGTCAACAAGTTTCCTTGAAAAAATTGAGGTGGAGAAGCCACCGTTTGATTTGCAATTCTCTCTCTCTCTCTTTCTTATTATTCATTGTTCTTTCCAATCGCTAATTCGTTATATTTTCCCAACAATTTAAAGGAATTGTTTTTGCAATAACTGAGTCAGAATCGATCAAAATCAAGTTTTGTTCAGCGTATTCGTTCTGCTTTGCCGTCAGTGCAGTGTTCTGCTTGAATCAAAATTCGGGATCCCAATTTGAAGTATGGAAACCAAGAGACTTCAATTGCGCGTGTGAAAAGTAAGCGAGACTGAATCAGGCGCGAGGAAGGCGAGGCAGAGGGTGCCTTTGTCAACGGAATCAATTCTCTCTCTTGGCTCTCACTTGTATGAACAAACTTAGAATTGCCCTTTAACAACTGGGATTCTGACTCATTGCGGAGAGGCCTTTTCACGTAGAGGGACGGAAGAAATTCTCTTTTTCCCTTTCTTGGGCAGAGAATGAAATCACCGACCTCCATTGCCAATGATTATAAGTCTCCACTTTCCCTGATGTTGCCTCACATTTTGTGTAAGGACCCGGGCCTCCCATTGTATAATATTGTCCGCTTTGGGCCTTCAGCCCTCACAACTTTAAAACACGTTACACAGATTTAAAGAACCCAAGCCTTATAAACTAGCTCAAAACTCTCCACAAGCGATGTGGGACAGGAGATGTGCCCCCTCCCTATGCACCGCCGCCTAAGCCGTCACACTCTCCCCAGGATTGCTTGGCTTCGGGTGTTGCACGGGAGATCAAATCCAGGATAGCCGCCATGTTCATCTCAGACGTCCATGATCTGAAAAGGGAAGCTGAACGGAACATCCACGAGGCCGACAATGTTGTAACTGGGAGACATTATTAGCACTACCTGTGGATAAGCGGAGAAACAAGAGGAGGAAGAAAGAGAAGAAGATGGCTGAGGAAGCCACGAGGGCTGCTACGAGCATTGTGCTTGCCAAGTGGTCTTGGACCACTCTCATCCCAAAAGCTAGTTCAAAGAATAAGATTTTTCTTCACACTAATAAACCGACTATCAATTCTTTTTATAAGGGATATGGGATAAATCTCAAAAGGCTGGTGTACGAATGAAGATTCTTGCCTTTGATATTTGGTTCTAAATACTCGTCTCCTTTTGAAATTTTGACTTTTATCTAAAGTATACCTGCTGCGGCGCACGTCGAATGGATGGGGATACGTAGGTCCTAGCGAAGTTGAAATTGACCTAATAATACAATGGAGAAGTCCAAACGGCCATGTTGTTTTTTCAAATGTAGAAAAATAACGTAGAAATGCAACATATGGCTTGTTCCTATCGGGACGTGCCGATAAGGACAATTATACTTTGAAAGAGATCATGAATTTTATAGGGCAAACAGATTAGACGTCTTAAACCATTCTCTCATCTCTGGACTCTTTAATCTTCATATTTTAATGTTGAGTAGTCGGATGGTTCGCCATTGCTAGTGGTGATATTGGAACTAGAGAATGCCTGCTGATTGCGATTTTATCTAGCTATGTTTATAATTTCATTCATTATTTATTAAAAGAAAATCATACTTTTGCGAACGATCCTCTTAGATTTGTACTTCTGGGATTCGGCCCTTGTTATTGAATTTACATCTACAATTCACTTTCTTGAGAGATTGCCACGATATATCGTAGAGATTTAGTCACGGGTATTGAAGGGAAGGTCAATTTCCTTTTCTATGAAGAACTTACAACTTAGCATGAAAATATACACAAAAGTGGAAAAATTCACCAAAGTAATACCGTAAATCCATGCTAGATTTTGATTTTAAATCTCCCTCGTCTTATATCGTGGAGGTGTAGATATAAGGTGGTTATTAGACACCAGAGGCCTTGTGATTACGGCATAGAGGGCAAGAAGCATTTGTCTTCAGCCACTGGTCGACGCAATGAGCATGGAAGTGGTGCGCGCACCCGGGGATGGTCCTGAGTTTCTCCTTGGGCTGGTATTCCGACAAGCAAATTGCCCAAATGTCGTCGTTAGGCCTAGGCACTCGTCCTGGATCCTCAATTTAAGCCTTCGGATATGATTCTAACGTGGCCAGGTCGATGCCCCTGGCACCATCACCGGCATGTCGAATATTTCCCGCGTTGTCGGAGTGCGATAAATTCGTGCCGTCGTCACCATCGTGGCTTTGATGGCGAAATCTGTTGGGTCGAGCGCTGAGGTAGCAAGCAGTTCCCAAGGTACATAAGAACAAGGGAAATATGACAATAGACATCATCAAGAACTTTGCGCCTTTTGAAAGATCTCTATATAATCACAGATCATGAATTAACCAACCAAACTTGAAATATTAAACATCAGCATGAATGATCGGTAATAGGTAACTATTTCGATAAATGTATGGCTAGCACATTATACTTGTACACAAAATTTATTTCCAAAATAATGTGACTAGTGAATATTTAAGTAAATATGGAACTTGAGTAAAAGTTTGTGATTTTTATGAGACAAAGAAAAGTTTAGGATAAAATTGAGAATGGACTTATAGTTATTTTTCTTTAAATCAAAAAAGGTATTATTGTAAAACTAGGATAGGACTAAAAGTTAAAAGTTCTTTATGAAACGAAAAAAAGTTTAAGGTAGAATTGAGATCGAGCTAAACTTTTGAGATTTTTTTGGATATTAGGCCTTTATCAATGTGCCGAGAAAGATCAAGATGTTCTTAATTTACCAAAAGTAAGTTCGTTCAGACAACTCTCTAGAGATCATGTTACATTACCTGCATATTGGTCATCTTAATTGTCTCGCCGTTTGTCAAAGTTATCTTTTGCTATATTGAGTCGTATGTCGGAGAGATATCAACTTACTGAGAAAAGTCTTAAAGAAAATCTATATATTTAACAAAATTTCAAAGTTTATGAAAATATGATCACGAGACAAAATCTATTATATCAACCGGTCAAACATCAAGGACTGGTGTTGCTACGTTTGAGGTGAGAAAAACATCAGGGCCTTTTGCTCACGTAGCAAGTAGACGATACAAGACATTAAAAATTTGCGCTTCCAGTGGCAAGTCAAGCCTAAGTAGATTTAATTCGTGTCAGTAATTATATATATAAGAAAATTTCTGTTTAACCGAAGCAAATAAACAATTGTAAGCAGGTCAAAATGAGAGTTAGTGACCAAAACAAATTTTTAAACGAAGAACAGTCGGTATCCTTCTGAAACAAAACAGCACAATGATTGAAAGAACATAAGAACCCCTGCGCCATAGTCATCTGAAGTATAAAGACGACAAGCTCCATCCCCATCGTAAGCTGATGTCGAAGGCAAAGACAGCGACGACCATTCGGACGCCACCGAAGGTGTGACCAAAGCAGACCGCTCTGGCGAATTCCGGCACAATGGGCATCTTTATCATACGTTTGAACAAATTTGAACTTTTATTCTTTAGAATATATTGACCTTTACAACTTATAAGCATTTAATGTAAGGGTGAGTATGGTTCGAGTTGAGCCGGTCTAGCACTTAATTTAGGATTAACCCACAGATTATTGGTCCCCAATATTTGAGACCGAGGACCAACCCTGTTGAGCCTAGGACTCTGGATCGGATCGATCCTATGGATCCGATTCAATTCCAAGGTCAATCCGAGGCCAACCAATTAATTTTTTGTTTCTTAATTTGTATTCCTTGAAAGGACAAATATACTCTTTCAATTTACATATTATCAACAATGCGGTATTGAATAACCCAATTATGTACACTAATAGCAGGCCAAAAGAGGCAAGCTATTTCACTAGTTAAGCTGTGCTCATGATGCAAATAAGGAAAGGCCAAAGACGAGTGGTGAGGCCAGCGAAGAGAAAGAACAGAGGTAGAGGTGCTAGGGTTTAGAAGTGAGAATCAACCCATACAATGCAGGGTCAAGGGTCATAGGACCAAGGGCTAACCCAATATCCCTAAGAATTGGACCAGGATAGGCAAAGTTGACCCGATTTAGGGTTGACCCTAAATCGATACTCACCTATAATTTAGTTTAAGCATAGTTATTCAAATCTTCTTTTGCCTAAATTACTGTCAAAGGATCACCCAAGTTGACTCGGTTTAGGGTTGACCATGAATCAATGCTCACCCATAATTTAATGTAAGCATAGTTATTCAAATTTTCTTTTGCTTAAATTTTTGTCAAAGGATACATTTCATTTTAGTTTCTTTGTCACTTCATTTCTTCTCTGTATATAGTCCTACGTCATTAACAGAATTGATGGAAGTTTTGTTAAGATGCGTCCATCATTCTTTTATAATTTTTTTAATTGAAATATCTAAGTTAAGATAATATCTATAACATACATACATACATACATACATACATACATACATACATGCATGCATGCATGCTTAACTCTGGTAATGAATAAGCCCATTTGAATCCTACAATTCATCCTTTGATATGGGATGCGAAAATCATACTCAACTGTAGACATTATGTTATGGGGGATAGAGGAAATGCGTACAACATAATAGTATAACGAGTATGTGGTAGAATACAGAACAGGTTGGATCTTTATCGAATAATATATCTTGTAATAGACAGAATACATACAATTGTCAAAATTATTTAAGGAGACTTTACTGTGCAATATATATATATATATATATATATATATATATATATATATATATATATGTATGTATGTATGTATGTATGTATGTATGTAATCATGAACACCAAATGTACTCTATAAATATTTAAAAAAAAAAAACAGAAATGATTTCTTTTTTTGTGTAGTACAACAAACATTGTAGATTGTGTAAGACAAAGGAATTCACGATATTTGAATTGTCATATATGTTGGTTTAACGTAATATTTAGTTATCTCGTTCACTATATTTCACGATTGTTATCGCACATTAGAGTTCCAAACGTAATATATCTTCTTATAAGTTGAAAAACAAACCCATACAAAGCATGGGCATACAAGACCCCTTTTACAGTACACGAAGATAAATATTCAAGGTGGAGAAGGGTTTCGCTGCTTCCCTTGATTGTTATGATACGAATTTAGGGAACAAGGGGCAATCGGGATGTGAACCCAGCACTAACACGCTAGACACGCTATAAAGTATACACCTTATGTGAAGTCCGTTCGTTTTCATATTTAATACAAATTACGAGTATAAAAAATAAAAACAAAAGCCTTTACCAAAAATAAAAATAAAAACAAAAACAAAAACAAAAGCTAAACGTAAATTTATGGGTTGATGTTTGCATCTTGTGAAAGTTTTAGTCATTCTAAGTTTAAAGGAGTTTAAGCACGTGGATAATGAGATCCCAATTAAACAAAATGGTAAAAAGTGAAAGTCAATTGACAATCAATCGAAAGGCGGAGATTGATCCACATACTTGTCATTCCAACTTCTTAATTTTGGTCCCGCGAGGTGCTAATTCGCCACTATAAATCTCAATACGCATCCGATTTCACATGTGCATACATGACACGCATCTGTCTGCAGGAAGAAAACTTTTGTTTCCATTTTTCCCCGCCGCCCGCTGTTCTTTTTCGCCTTTTTAGCCCACCCTTTTTTTTTTTTTCGCCACCTTTTCCAATCCCCCTGATGAACATGTCGACCTGGTTGCACCCTGCGACTTGTAAGTGAACCGGCTACGTTCAGACCTCTAGGATGAAAATCTTCCTCTGAATTAGCAATGACCGCTTCTAACTGTTTGTGTGCTGAGCGCAAGCTTTCAACTGCTTGCGACCTCGGCGTTAGTATGCCTGCGCAAACCAACACGGAACGAAGCGAGTACATGAACAATTCAGATCTCATTTTCTTTACTTGAAATCGAGCTGCTTGATGAACTCGATCGGAAGCTAATCTACACCAATTGTAAACAAGACGTTACTAAAAGTAGACTCGTTCTTATCAATGTTACGATATAAAGGATCAGTCACGATTTAAAACTCTTTTAGGATCTTTTGTTGGTTGTCTCATCATAGACGTTAATGTCAGTCCCTTCAGAAAAAAAAAAAGCCATGCGGGACGGGCCGGCCGCCTTGAGTAAGTGCGTCTAGGGCTGGCTTATGTTTAGTCCCTCAAAATATGATGCACCAGCGTTCTATGCTGTACTTGATCGTTTGAGTTAATCAATCTTTGTTGAATGGTTCTTCTGAGCTTCAGATATCAAAATCCGAACAACGAAAATAATGACGCAGTAGAGGGAAGTATACATTAGCCCTTATTATTGCGGCACAGCGGGCAAGAAGCATTCTTCCGGAGCCATTGGTCGATGCAGTACATGTGGAAGTAATGCTCGCACTCGGGAATGGTCCTAATCATCTCGTTCCGCTCGTATTTCGACAAGCAAATCGCGCAAACATCGTCGTGAGGCCGAGGTAATTGTCCTAGGTCGTCAATCTGAGTCTTCGGATAAGATTCGATGGTGGATGAGTCGATGCCCATCACGCCAATTGCATTGCGCCGCGCCATTTCGACAGCTTCTCCATTGATGCCGTTCGGTGGAGCTGAACCTGGGACGCCATTGGAGCTAATTTGATCGAGACGGCGACGAACAAAGACCCGGACCTTTAAGAACCATATGAATCCGAAGATGCACGTCACCCATGGCAGCATGAAGAGCGAAGCTATGGCGAACTGGGCGCTTGTCGAAAGGGCTAGGAACATAGGAGGTACCATTAAATGTTAGGGAAAATTCCACTGAGAAGAAGAAATTACGAATATTCAGTCATTTTGAAGCTTAAGCTGCGTCCCCAGTTATTTGAAGTCTGAAAATAGCTCCTTTGTAAAATCGACATATTACGCATTCTTATGATCATTCTAATCGAATGTTCGAATACACTCATTGAATTTTCTTCAATAATTACTATAGCTGTGAACTTTTAATAATTTATTTAATATGTTCCTTCATTAATAGTGTCACCACATCACTTTTATTTTTCTAACTTGTATTGCCACGTCAGTGAATTTGTTCTTTTTGGGCTAAAACAATGAGAATGAAAAAGAGTGTGTGTGGTGGTGTTGGAGGGAGAGAGCCATGCGAACGCCAGCAAAGATAAATCTTATGTCAAGGTTAGGCGAAATGGTAGTCACGTCAGCTATTCCTTTTAGGATTGTTAAAAAATTAAATAAATTTGAGAAGTTAAAAGACTAAATTAAAAAAAAAAAAATTCAGGGACGAAATTGATATAAAAAAAAAATCAAGAATCATTTCGTCATTATCCTAAAAAATATATGAATTAACGCTTGTCTATTCAAATTACTGCATTTGCTATCAAGTTTCATGGAAGAATAAAATTGATTATGAATTAATTAGCATCGCAAGGTCGTTAAATCGTCGTTAGGAAAGTAAAAACTTCTATGCACTATAAAAGTTTCATCTACTTGGAAAATACTTTTAGGGCATAGGGTCTTTTTTAAGTTTCTTTTTTTTTTTTTTTTTTTTTTTTGGTCATACCATCTTTTTTAAGTTAGAAAGTGCCATTTCTAGGAATAATCTATTGCACCATCTTCCAACTCATGAACCTACCGGATAAATATACTACGCTGATTCATGACGACATCTTACCACATAAGTGTCTATCGTACCATTTTCCAACTCTAAGACGTCGCCGTTTCTAATTCCTTTTAACTAGGTCCAATCTACTTCACGGATGTTTGAAGAGATCGATACAGCTCTTTTCACTTCTAACTTTTATCTCCGAAACGTCGCTATTGATCAGGCCATGTGCCGCTTAAAGTTTTCTTAGATGGAAAATGTAACGGTGAGCATTAGTGTTCCTCGAAAAGAAGTTCCTAAGTAACTTTCGAGCTTTCGAAAAGCCAGGGTATATTTGTCCTAGAGGAATAAGTCGGACCCGATTTCAGGTTAGATTACCAACATTAGATTTGAACGGAAAAAGAAAGGGGAGAGGATATGCTACAAGGACATACGACATTACCGTGTTTGTGTGCGCATACAAGCTTCGGGCCCTTCTTAGAATCCTGGAGCACGCATTTCCCATGGGCCGCTTCGCACGTTTTGCAATCGGGGTCGTCCCATCTCAGCCAAATGCTTTCGCCTAGGCTCGTCGGAGGTTGCCACCACCAGGGGATCAAGGCCGTCCATGTGCCGCACCGGTGCTGTGACATCCATGACCCAGCGAAATCATCATCCGCGACCGAGACCACCACCATGCTGGCGTGCCCCAGGCTGAGGCAGTCGACTCTCTGGACGCCGCTTCCCGGCAAGATCAGGGAGGAGTACTCGGACGAGCAGTTGCCGAACGTGAAGTTCTTGTACGCTGGGGCCGGAAAGGGCGAGTACGACCTCACAAACTCGTCCTCGAGAAGCCGTCTCGGGAGGCAGTCGTCCGGGTCCTTCACTAGAACGGTTTGGTTGCCATAATCGATGGCGTCCACGATGAAGTCCCCCGCTTCGGACATATGGAGGATCGTTCGTCTCCAGTCATCGCACGAGACTTCGAACCCCTGGTGCCCACACTCTTCGCCTTGGCGTTCCCTAATCCAGAACGGAAAGCGAACATCGGGTCCGTTTGGCGAACATTGTCTGATCGGACAGGTCTTAGCGCTGGCAGTTTCGCCGGTTATTACTTGGAGGACGAGGATGAAAAATAAGGACATGGAAGAGGAAGCTGGTGAGGAAGCCATGGGAGATAATTTGAGAAGATCGCAAGGTGAGGGAGTGGAGAATTCGAGGTTTTTTAGTATTGAGGACTGGTGGTAAATGCTTAGTTTTCTTCTCCAGAGCAAGATGGATGGGAACGATGGAGCTTCCTAGGAAGAGCGTACGCGACCAAGTAACACCTTCTTGTTTGATCCCCGGAATAGAATATTATTCGGGACAATCGTTGGAAGGACGTGCCGAGAAAAGATCGAGATCTTCTTGATTCATGAAAAGTAAGTCGGTTGAATTAATTATCTTGAGATTGAGATCAAGACATGTCATCTGTTCATGAGTCGTCTCGATTGTCTTATCTTCTGTCGAAATGATTTGTAACCGTGTCGAAGTCTAATTAGAGTCGAATGTTTGAGAGATGTCAGCTTACTAGGAATAAAGTTTCAAAGAAAATGTATAGAAGGTTACAGAATTCCAAAGTTTATGAAAATATGGCCATGTTACGAAATATGTAATATGATCATATTGTTACAAAGTCTACTCTTTTAAGAGACCACCGGTCAAACAACAAGGACTGGCATTACGACGTTTAAGGTGAAAAACATCAGCATCTTTTGCTTATGCAGCAGATAGATATAGTCGCTTTCCCATAGAAACATTTACTCATCAATAGACAGTTTTCTTTTCTAATTTTTTTCAAAAGTTCTAGGTCTACAAAACAAACATATGCAAGACATAAAATATTCGCACTTGCAAGGCAAGCCACTGTAAATTTTGACAAGTGTCATTAAATGTTTAAAAGACTATTGTTAAGAGAATTTCCGTTTAACCAAGACAAATAAACAATTGTAGGTGGCTCAAATGAAAGTTAGTGACCAGAACAAATTATAAATTAAAGCGGAGAACGATTAGTAAGCCTACGTTTGTTAAAAATTGTTTCTGCTCCTAGGAACAAAAATTTCTGGTTTTTTGTTCTTGGGAACAAAAAATGAATAGAAACGCGTTTGTTTGTGTTTTTGTTCCAAAATTATTTTTTTGTTCTCAGAAACACATCTGGAATGTAAAACAAAGCAAAAAAAAAAAAGTTGTTTCTCGTTTCTGGAACACATTTTAGAAACACTTTCTTTTCTTCTTCTTTTTCTTCTTCTTTTCTCTTTCTTTTTTCTTTGGCCGGTCGCCAGCCTCGGCCAAGGCCGACGACTGGCCGTCGAGGGCCAGCGACACCATTGGGGGCCGGCGAACTCGCCGAAGCGTTGCCAGCCCCCAGCCAGGCCAAGCGTTGCCGGCCCTTGGTGAAGCTCGAGCTCGCCTTGGCTGGGCAAGCTCGAGCTCGCCTAGCGGTCGGCGAGGCTCAACCTCGCCGGGGCACCGCCAGGTCGGCGTTGCCTGGCGGTGGCCCGGCAACGCCAAGCCTCGCCATGGCGGGGCGAGGCCGCTGGCCCTCGTTGGCTGGTCGCCGACCATGGCCGAGGCCGGTGACCAGCCAAAAGAAGAAAAAGTTAAAAATAAAAAAAGGAAAAATAAATAAGAAAATAAGAAAGAAAATAGAAAAATATTAAAAAATAAAAGAAATAAAAAATTATACAAATTTACCAAACGTGTTTCTATTTATTTTTTATTCCTGGAACAAGTTTACCAAATGCGTTTTTTTGTTCAAAAATTGTTCCCGAAACAGAAATATTTTTTTCTATTTCTGTTTCCTAAAACAATTTTTAAACAGAAATGTTACTAAACGCGCCCTAAGTCACTCAAATAAATTTTGGTAATTTATAAAATAGTTGGTAGTATAAGGCGTGCATAAAAAGGGTGAATCAAAGTATTTAAAAAGAATAAATGGGATTTTTTTTTATGAAAGATATAGAAATGGGGAGAGGATTGCAACCCTCCCCGTTAGCCAACAAGGGTTGCTAGCCCTTTGTTGGGACTAGCAATGGTTGGCTAGCAATCTCGCTGGCTCAGAGTTGTAAAAAAAATAATAATAAATAATAGAAAATATTTAAAAATTGTCTGTGTGATGTCGATTGTGTCACGTAAGATCACCGGTATTCATATCAGCAATTTCTTATCAAAATGACCACATGAATTACGTTGGCAAATCATCAAAATGCTTAAAATTTAATTGATATAATTAAAAAGTTTAAGCCTAAGGTATGAAGGGTCACAAGTTTTAATAGCTTCCCTTGAGTGTTGTAATAGGATTTTCACCCTTAACACCGAATATCTTTATTTAAATCAACTAGAATTCTTGCACGTGCAATGTGCAGAGATTGTGAGTCCGTCACTGTAACCCAACCGCAATGCCTACGCATCCGAAGCTATAATCTCACTCCGTCCGACGCCTATTTACATATGAACTAGGGCTACGTTTGACAGTCAAGATAAAATTCAAACCTCACCTTGAGACATCTCCAAACCACTTGGGAGCAAGTCTTGAACTCCTGGAGTTCACGGCCCTCTCTAGATGCTCACCAGCCACTATGCGGAAAATAAGCAAAGAAGGAAGAAAAGGAAAAAATTAATAAAATATTCAAAAAAATATTATTAATAATTATCTACATTGACGTCAACCGAATAGTTAAAATTAGCCAAATAGACTAAATTTGCACAATTGCAAAAAATTTAAGACTGAATTCATATACTTGTAATAAGTTTATGACTTTTTTTTGAAATTTCTTTAGTAAATTTCTAATTTCAGTTCCAAATAATCTCAATATATATTAGATTGCACATGTGTATACACACAAGTACAATAGGAGACTTACCTAATCAATCAAGATGTCAATTCATTCAACTTTGTTAATCTAATCCTAAATCTTTACACGAAATTCTAAAGTAAGTTTGTCAATTGATTTTCACAGAAAATTGCTCATATAGCGGTTTGGTCATCGCTGGCCATCCCACGCCAAATTAGACAAAACAACTACATAGGAATTTGGTATAAATATTTATGACTAAATTGATAAAATTGAATGACTTATGATTAAATTAATATATGTACAATACATTTACAATTGATTAGACAATTTCCCTTGTGTCCAACACACGACCGCTGGAAGAAAACTTTTGTTTGCATTTTCTGGCCCTTCCCTTTTTCTTTTTCTCTTTTCCACCCTTTTCTTTTCGCCACTTTTTTGTATCCCCCTCGACCGCTGATTAAACATGTGGACCTGATAGCGCTCTGCAAATTGTAAGCGAACCGACCCCGTCCAGATCTTGAGGGACGAAATCTTCCTGCGAATTAGCAAAGGCCGCTTCTAACTGTTTCTGTGCCGAGCGCAAGCTTTCAAATTTCAGTTACTTGTGACCTCTGTCTCAGTATGCCTTCGCGACCAAAGCGGAACAAAAGAGGTACGTGAACAATTCAGATCTCATTTTCTTTACTTGAAATCAAGCTGCTGATGGATTCGATCGGAAGTTAATCTACAACAATCGGGAACAAGACATAATCTAAAGAAGACTCATATTTATCGATGATGTGAACAAAAGAACCTATCAAGATCTCAAATTTTCTTAAAATCTTTTGTTGATTGTCCCGCTGTAGACATTAATTTCAATCCCTCCAAAAGAAATTAAAAAAAAATTATCAAGGACGGAGCGGCCACCTCAAGCGAGAGCATGCAGGGACGGCTTCTGTACCATCCATCATAACCTGATGCACTAGCATTTTAGATCGTACTTGATAATCTAGACTAGCCAATCTTTGTTTGAATGGCACTTTTGAGCCTCAAATATCAAAACCCTGAATGACAAAAAAGATGAAAAGTTGAGAGAATTATAGATTACGCTTTGTAATTGCGGCACAACGGGCACGAAGCATTTTTCCGGAGCTTTCGGTCGATGCGAAGCGTGTGAAAGTAATGTCTGCACTCGGGAATAGTCCGGATTATCTCGTTCCACTCATATTTTGACAGGAAAATCGCGCGAACTTCGTCGTCGGGCCAAGGCAATTGCCCTAGGTCGTCGACTCGAGTCTTTGGATAAGATTCGATGGTGGGCGAGTCGATGCCCTCGCGCCAACAGCGTTGCTTCAGGCCATTCCGACGGCTTCCCCGCTGACCGCGTTCCGTGGAGCTGAACCTGGGACGCGGTTGGAGCTAACTTGATCAAGACGGGGACGGACAAAGACCTGAACCTTTAAGAAGCATATGCATCCATAGATGCGCATTGAACATGGTAACACGAAGAGCGAAGCCATGGCAATCCGGGCGACCGTTGATAAGCCTAAGAAAATAGGAGATGCCATAAAAATGTGAGCAAGAACTCCGCAAAGAAGAAGAGAACAAGAATGTTCAGTCTTTTTGAAGCTCAAGCTGCGTCCACTGTTCTTTCAGGTCTGAAAATAGCGTGCATCTCTGTAAAAATGATAAATTATCCGTACTATTAATCTAATTGAAAGTTTGGGTAACATTTATTATTAGACAAAATTCAGGGACAATAACATTAATAGTCCTTCAATATGACCTTTGATTTTTATTTTTATTTTCAAATCTAATTTCGAAACTTTTAGAATTGCTCAATGTAATTCTTTTGTTATGTTAGGTCCAAAATAGAGAGAGAAGTCACACGAAACCCATGTAAATGCCAGTATAATAGATCTAACGTCAAGTTAACAGAAATGATAGTCACATCTCCTATAAGTTTTAGGATTTTTAACAAATTGAGTGAACTTGGAAAGTTTAAAGATTAGATTGAATACAAAAATTCAGGGATCATATTGGATTTTGAGGTAAAATTACTAAAAGAATAATAAACCTATTGAAACTGTGTCTATTCAGTCCTAAATCTTTTTTTTTTGTCATTTCAATCATAAATCTTTTGCATTTATACCATTTCAATCAATCCATCTAATTTTGGTTGATAAGCGTTGATGTGGACGACAACAGGTGCCAACTATCTAGCCAACGCTAATGTGGCAATATTTTAAATATTTTTTTCCTTTTTTTTCCTCTCTTTATTTGTTTTTTCTTTCTTTCTTCCTCTAGCCGATCACAGGATGGGCTAGAGACTAGGGCTTGTGAGTTCAACCTTCGCCAACCAGCCGGCCACTTGTGAGGCTCACCCAACCCTGGTGAGGGCGAGCCTCATTGTCACAGGCGGTGCTAGTGGGCTTCCACATTATTTCTGCCCCACCCAAATTAGCCAAATGGATTAAATTGACACAAATGTAAAATATTTATGATTGAATTGGCCAAAAAAAAAATTATAACTGAATTGGTACAATTACAATAGATTTAGAACTCTTTTGGTAATTTTTTCCAAAAAATACACTACATGTAATATTACCGTGTTTACTTATGCAAATATACTCTGATCCCTCTTTAAAACCTTTGAGCACGCATCTCCCCTTGGCGGCTTCGCACGATATGCAATCGGGTGCAAACCAACTCAACCACATGCTTTCGATTAATGTTCGTCGGATGTTTCCCCAGCCGAGGGACCGAGATCATCGATAGGTTGCACTCGTGCCACATCAACCATGACAAGGTGAGCTCATCGTCTATGACTAAGGCCACCACCATGTCCCGTGCCGGATTGAGGCAGTCGAGCCGTGCGATGCCGCTTACTGGCCCGAACGTGGAGGAATTCGTGGACGAGCAGTTCGCGAGCGTGAAGTACTCGTAGTCCCGGGCTTCAAAGGGCGAGGATGGGCTCAGGAAGTGGTCCTCCAGAATCCGTTTCAGGAGGCAATCGTCCGGGTCCTTCACTTGAATGTACCGATGGGCATAATCGATGGTGTCCACGACGAAGTCCACTGCTTCAGACAAATTGAGGATCGTTCGGTTTCGCCTGTCGCACGAGACTTCGAACCCCTCGTACCCGCAGCGTTCGCCTTGGACTTCCCTAATTCGGAACGGCAAGCGCATCTCAGGTCTTCTAGTCGAACAATTTTTCTGTCGGACAGGCCTTAGCGCTGGTGATTTTGCTGGTTATTGCTTGGAGGAAGAGAAGGAAAAATAAGGACATGGAAGTAAATGGTGAGGGAGCCATGGGAGATTATTTGAGAAGATCACAAGGTGAGAGAGTTGGAGAATACAAGGTTTTTAGTAGTGAGGACCAGCGGAAATGCTTAGTTTTCTTCTCCAGAGCAAGATGGATGTGACGATGGAGCTTCCTAGGAAAAGTGTATGCAACCAATGCTACAGCAAAAGGTCAAAACATAACATACTAAAGACAATCATTGGCAATATTAATTATCAATGGGCCGAAATAAGATCGAGATCTTCTTAATCTCTTGAAATCGTGATACATTATCTGCTCAGTAGTCACCTAAGTCGCCTCACCATTTTTAAAAATGATTTCTAACCGTCTTGGAGTCTAAATTGAGTCAAATGTTTGGGTGATATCAACTCATCAGGAATAAGATTAATAAAGAGGAAAATCAATTATACGTCAAAAAAATCCGGATTTTTGTGGAAAAAATGTTCATGTTTCACTTTCTATAATATGAACATGTTACAACAACTACTCCTCCCTTAGGTGACAACAAGTCAAACATCAAGGACTGGTGTCTACGTTGATGGTGAGAAAAACATCAGAGCCTTTTGCTGATACAGCCGATAAATATAATCACTTCTCCGAGAAACATCAATAAAAGGTTCATAATTTCATATAATAGTTAGTAAATTTAAAGTATCGGTAATAATAGTAAATTAAAGGTTGCCGAATTTTCTCCTTTTTTATTTGTTACAAATAAGAAAATTTGGCGATTCCAAAAAAATATATTGATAACTCACTTAAAAGGCAGTTTTTTTTATCTGTTATTTAAATAAGAGTTATTAATACAATCTAGTTGATAATTTAATTACAAAAATAGTTGGTAAGCAAGAAAAACGTATTAAAATTGGTAAACAATAGTTGATAAACTTTAAAAAAGCCAAATAAACATTGGTAAGTAATTGATTAAATACCCAAAATTAGTTGGTAGTTAGTCAAAAGAATAATAAGCACTCAAATTAAAACTTGTGAATTTGTATAATAGTTGACAAGTTTATGTGAGTGATAAGAAAAACAAAATTTGATCAAAAGATGAGAAAAGTTGGTAACTGGTAACGGTCACAAAGAGTAGGGAATTCATAAAAGTATAGATAAGCTACCAATAAATTATCGAGAAATCAAATAATTAGCAACCTTTTCACTTACGGTTTTTTTTCTTACTTACGGACTCACTTAGAAATCTAGCGGAACAAAAAGAAATTTGTTCTTTGGGCAAATGAATTGTACAATCGGTGGTCTACGATACTCCAAATTCCAAACCGGGCGTTAGAGAAGATTGGCAGAGAAAAGCAAAAAAATCATCATGTGGATTCTTTTTAGGAACTTGGACATGGGAATAAGGTCGGATCAATGCAAACGATATCAAAACATACAGAGATCAAGAACGAGATCTTATGTTTCTAAGATGATATCCAAAAATAAAAATCTCACCAAAATCTGAAATACAAGAAACACGATGATTGAAAGAACACGAGAACCCCCAAGCCATAGCGATCTCGATATATACAGACGACAAGCTCCATTCCATCCTAAGCTGGTGTCGAAGGCGAAGACGATGATGATGCTCGCGACACGACCGATGGCGTGAACAGAACGGACCCCTCCGGCGAGTTCCGGCACAAGGGGCATGTGGCATTCATCTTGAGCCACTCGTCGATGCAGTCAGCGTGGAAATAGTGATTGCACTCGGGTATGGTCCGTAACGCCTCCTCTGGCTGGTACTCGCACAAGCAAATCGGGCAAGTGTTGTCGCTGGGCTTGGGCAAGCGGCGGCTCAAGCCGAGCAGCGTCTTCGGGTAGGACTCGATGGTCGGCCTGTCGAGCCCCGTCATGACGAAAGACTGCGGGAAGATGACGGTGGGGAACTCTGTGTTAGTTTCTTCCTGCCGGTGCCGGTGCCGGCACCGCCGGCTGTAATTGCTGATGAGGCCCCATACGTAGCCGGCGAGCCCAATGAGGCACAGGACGGCCGGGATGCCGAGGCCGATGATTATGCCGTATTTGGCACTTCTTGGAAGACCTGAAAAATTCCGTACAAAGTGCAGAAATCCTTGACTTGTATGTTCAAAGAATCACCCAAGATCAAAGGTGATGATGTATACTCGCGTATGAAGAAGTCAAACTAAGTTGAAAATGTCGAACCCATTTTTCTGGAAATGATCATTTGACGATCTCACCCTGAGTTTTGAAATTAAGGACAAAAACTCGAGGAATTTTCACTTTGAGGACTTGAAAATAATTATTTTCGCATCACGGCCCCCGAAGTCTTAGCTCAAAGTCACGTACCGAGTCATTAGTCCAATTGCCACGAAAGCATCTTCAAAAGGAAAGGGACCTCTCGCCTTCTCTTTCAAACGTTATTTTCCGACCTCATGAGGAAGAAAGAAAAGGCGTTGTCTTTTACCGCGTACCGTCCCAACTATTTCCTTCCCACGTCTTCCATAAATGAAGAATTCTTGTGAACATTGGACTTAAATGACAGCGGTTAAATTCAGGTGAAACTTCTTAAAAATATATGTAAAATTTAAAGGATTTTTAGGTAGCCGATCTCCATGCTTACATGCCGGATTATTAAAAAGTCTGTGGGCGGACGAGAATTTAAGTAATTTAAGCACCAGTTTGATTGTGACAAACTTTATTATGCATATACAAAGAGAAGAAACTCAAAGAAAAACGCACCAAAAGTGGTACATTTGACTTAATCAAAGTTCACGACAATCTAGATGCTAGACTTTTTATTACTAAAGTTAAGGGAAAAAATAAATGCGCACTTATTGTAAAGTACTCCCGACATAATTTTAGCATCGTTTTCATTAATTTCACTCCATGCGGTACTTACTTATTAGTCTTTTAAGATCGTTACGTCAAAGATGAAATTGTGTTGAATTTCGAAGATATTCACGTAACTTTAAATGACTTTAGGAGTTAAAACTAGAACGATGGTGTCACCCAGAGATCGGAGTACTTACCGGTGCTCGGAACATTCGTGCAGGCGATCTCCGAACCGGGGCCGTCCCTCAAGCCGCACGTCCCGCCGCGCGCCAAGCACGACCTGCAGTCGGGCTCTCGCCACACGAGCATCAGGTCCTCGTGCAGATCCGACGCGGCCGGCCACGCCCCCGGCACGCTGACGTTCCCGACCTCGCGGCACCCGCGCAACGGAGACCCGCGGTAGAACCGGCTCTCCACCGACATGACCCGGTAGTCCGCGCCGCTCATGCACCCGATCTCCAGCATCGTCGGCATCGCCTCCATCGCCGCCGGCGCGGCGTCGCCGGAGCAGTTCACGAGCGTGTAATTCTTGGTCCTCAGGGCGCTGAACGGGGAGCCCTCCAGGGTGAAGTTCAGGAGCCGGCTCGGGAGGCAGTTGCCGGCGTCGTTGAGCCAGACGGACTGGGCCGCGTAGTCGATGTTCTGGACGACGAAGCTGTTCTGGACGACGAAGCCGCCGGAGGGGGAGGTTGAGGATGGTCTGGCGCTGGCGATTGCAGGAGAGGTCGAAGCCCGGGAAGCCGCAGCGGCTCCCGGTGAGCCCGAACGGGAACTGTACGGGGAGGTCGCTCCCAAGGCACGGTGAAGGGCAGGGATGGTCGGCCGTTGTCTTCTGAGCCGAAACGAATCTAAGAAGAAAGATTAAGAACAAGGGTCCCGAAGCGTGCATCGTGTTGGGGTTTCTGACGAGACTATACTAAGGAGGTTGATACTAAGGAAGTTAATAGCTAAAACTTAGCTACAGAGAGAGAGAGAGAGAGAGAGAGAGAGAGAGAGAGAGATTAAGGAGGCTATAGAAAAGTCGCCCGACTTCAAATACTGACTAACAGCGATTCAAGGAGCGTTTGTTTAGGGACAAGAATTGGTTTGTAATTAATGTTTATTAATCACGATTAGGCGGGCTTGTGCCGTGGCGGGTTTTGATTGGAGAGGGCCAAGAAAGCGACGGGGCGGTGCAGGTGAGCGAAACGACTATGAACAGCGGTCAGCGCCGAATGAAAGTGCATCGAAGGTCGAGTGGTCTAGAAATCTTTTCATGGCATAACCGCAACGTTGCGTCCCGCACGGGAAATGGAAAATGCGGCGAGAAATGAATGCAGCGAGCAGGTCGAACGTGGTAAAACGGGGAAGGCGTTGCGCGTTCCCAATCGGTCTGTTTTTTTAACCAGGACACAAGCAGTAAAATGGCTTGGATCTCTCGAGGGTTTGGGATTTTCCAGGAACGCCCCCTGGGTCCTCCTGCTCTCTGCAGACGGTACACGAACTGACCTAGGTAAGCAACGTCCTTTTCCAAGGGCCTCGCAGGCTCTCCTGACCCTGATCGCTCTGCTGTTTCTCTCCCTCGATCGACTGATGTGATGCAGCACAGGCTGCCCAGACGCTTTCACGCCAGCATCTTGCCTTAACCAATTACGTTTGGGGAGATTAAATCTGCTTCACGGTCCATGATTGGGGGACGGGGCACTTGGGGATGATGGGTTTTCCTCGAGATTTCTTTACTGGTGCTTGGCCTGTCATTGGAATTATGTGCAGCTGTCAGATTCCTTCTCCTCCTTTGAAGATGATGTTGACCAGGGGCCAATGCGACCGTCGGAGCTTCTTGCCAAAGAGCATTAAATGCCGCCGAAAGCGAGCAATAGTCCTCCTGCCATAACTAGTTTGGAGCGCACCAAGTTAGACTTACTTATCCCCAAAAGAAGAAGGGAAAAAAATTGAAGGCGCCATCTTTTTCAGCGATTTCATAGCCGCAGCATGACTAATCCAATCCTGCAAGATTAAGATAATTCAGTACTAGAAAGTTAGCTTGTTATGAATTTTGAAGTTTGAAATTTAATTTGTGTCATTCTTCTAATAGTTTACACTTTTAGATAAAAAAACTGCACCCCCAACTTCGACAATTATAACTGACTGACCCTTGACCCGAACACGAAGACCTTCGGATACAACTTGTATAGTCGCAAGAACATCTTTTGTGGATCTGATAAGTTAAGCAAATTTAATGACACTACAGAAAATAAGTTTGTCTAAGTCAACCTCTAAATAATGTGGAAGTTGCTGGGAGGTGAAGTGGTCAAAAATTGAAAGGCTTGTTTAGAAACAAATAGACAAGATGTGAGTATGGATTAGGAGCGGAACACATTTCGATTCTCCACCACGACACATCAAGCCAAACCGTTCTTTGCTTAATGTTGATCTACTCAGATTTCAACTCGCATGTCATTTGATTTATGAAACGGGCTTATTGAATTGGGGATTTGCAATCGATAAAACTCCATTTTCATCAAATCCATCTTGCAAATCCGCTATTCTCTTGCTGTTTTTTCATTAGCATCGTTATAATCTTAGTTTTCAGAAAGAATCAAACTATGCCCAGATAGATCAAGCAAATGGGAGATTTCTTCTAATTAAGGCAACAAATTGACTACAATCCCATTAAAGAAAGAAAGAAAGAAAGAAAAGCCCACCATGGCACTACAGGACAACATGCTTTGCATAGCGCTTTCTCACCTTTGAATTACATTGACATACATCACATTTAAATTCTTGGTCTATAGCCTTTCTCTTACGTTAGTTTACCTTATAAGAAAAAGGTAATAGTCTAAAAGATTTATTCTTGTGCCGGGTCTAGTCTAAAGTTGAAAACGACATACTTAATTCTCCAAAACATTACGTAAGATCCACGTTGAACGTTTGAATGTAAGACGAAGATGCTACATATGCTCAAAAGTCTCCACACAGAGAATTCTAAGGCGTGAATGACGAAAGTCCAGAAGAAAAAATTGTGAAAATGACTTACGTCAGTGCATGTTGTGCCCCGTTGGATAGTTGGTGTGTATGTTAGGCGTGTACAAAGAAATCAGAAACTGCTCGAAATTGGACTAGACCGCCCAAGAATTGGCTGTTCCCATGGAGATCAATCCAGTTTCCGATTCCAATTTAGTAGAATTGTTGAGTTTCGGTCCAATTCTCTGTTCTAAACGTGGAACCGCCCACCTGGACTTGATCAATAAATATATATTTAAAAAAAGGAATTCCATCTCAATTGCTTATTTATTTTGTAGTTTTTCGACTAGTATATATTATATGTTTGTAGTTATTAGACATTATTGACTAATTTTGTCTCATGGTATGTAATAGAATTAACTCCCTATTTTTTTTTTTTTTCATTCTAATAATCTATTCACTTGTTTTCTTGGTCAAAACAAAATAAACAAACAAAGAGGAAGGAGAGGATCGATTGGAGATGTCCATAAATATTGCCATACTTTGTCGTCATGATATAAAATTAAGAGCCAATGGCTCATTTTAAGAGCATAAGTAGGTCTCTCTTTAGCCATCTTTATGATTAAATTAGGTTGATGTTAAAAAAAGATAAATTAAGTAACTAATGTTTTAACTTTTGTGGAAATTAGGACTTCTAACATAGGGTCTAACTTTCCACATATTCCCAATGTTGGGAAATCAAGAGGACTATATCATGACCTTTGAAGAAATTAAGTTCCTAGCTAATGAGTATTGTCCATTCATTCCATCTTATAGTTTTCAATCATTAATCAAAATTGATGGCTCACAATTCAACTTTATTTTAAGGTTGAACAAGCTTTGGTGCTCTAAATAGAAACAATGTTTGTTGTGATATTAATTGATTAATGTAATTTGTAGAGATTGAAGATCGTTTCTCAATTCCAATTTTTTGGAACTGATCCTTAGTAGATGGTTTTTAGTTCCAAGGTGGGAACCACCTGTCCGGCCCATGCTCACCTTTAGTTCACGTCATCAATTTCCAAGTAAAAAGTGTCATAATAACTAAATTAGTAAATCTTCAAAAGATTTATAATTAAATTAGCCAAATTAAAGGTGCTATCATTTTCGTAATGAGTTTGGAGGACACTAAATTGGCTTACCAATCCCCAAAAAAAAAAAAAAAAAGGAAAAAAAAATCAAAGGTGCTATCATTTTCAGCGAATTCAAAGACGTGGCACAAATAATCTAATCCTGCAAGATTAAGATAATTCAGTACTAGAAAGTTAGTTTATGATTTTTGAAGTTTGAAATATAATTTGTGCCTTTCTTCTTACAGTTTATACTTTTAGGGAAAATAAAATAATAATTAAAAAAATGCTGCATACCCAACTTTGTCAACTATAACCGGATGACCTTTGGTGCGAACATGAAAAGCTTCCGATACGGTGCTACCATTTTGCGGGTCATAAGGACATTTTTTGCGGGTCTGATAAGTCAAACAATTCTAATGACATTACAGAAAATAAGTTTGTCTAAGTCAGCCTCCAAATAATGGGGAGGCAAACCGGGATGTGAATCAGTCAAAACTTGCAGGTTTTTTTTAAGAACAAATAGACAAGATGCTATTAATTATCGAACTTTCGCTGTACTAAATCTCATTAAATAGGTTTAGGGGTAGTCATCAAATATGTGGGATTGCATTGGGCGTGGAACAATGAAGGCGCACTTATTGAATTGAGGATTTATCATGGATAAAACTACATTTTCAGCAAATCCATCTTATAAATCCTCTGGATTCTCACCCTTTTTTCATTTGTGTCATTATAATCTCAGTTTTTGGAACGGTTTTCAAAAGTAAAACTGACTACATCAAAATAGATCAATCAAAAAGAAGAATTCTTCTAATCAAGGCCACTCATTGACAACAATTCCATTATAAAAAAAACCACCCTGGCCCTAAGGGAGAGCATTCTTTAATAGCACTTCCTCACCGTTGATTTCAATTGTGATGCACCATATTTAAATTCTTGGTCTATGGCCATTCTCTTACGTTAATTGGCTTCACTTTACTAGAAGAAGGTGACAACCTAAGAGATTTCTATTTATGCCGGACCTAGTCTAAAGTTAGAAACGACATACTTATTCTCCAACACATTAATGTAAGATCCACGTTGATCGTTAGACCGTAAGACTACGAAACTACATGTGCTCGAGAATCTCTACCCACAAAATTCTAATGTGTGAACGATAGGAGATTAAAAAAAAAATTACAAAAATTATCCACGTTAACACATATCGTATCATGTATGACGGCCAGCATTCACATCATTGATTTGCGAGTATAATTGATCAGAAAAACTAAATTGACAAATCGTTAAAAAGTTTAAAAACTAACTTGGTCAAATTAAAAAGTTTGGAACTGAAATTGGCTACTGAATTATGTTTATGATTTTTACTAAAAAACTTTTTCCTAAAAATGTGTATGAAATATCCGATTCTTTACACACCATGTAGTAGACTTTTGATCAAAGCCTCTCCTTCTTCTCTCTCCGGGCCCTCCTCTGAAGCTTCTCCCAGAGCTTGGGACTCCTAAAACCAAAAGGAAAATTCAAACGTCGGAACGCAAATTAGAAAGTCAAAGCTCCGGTTCTCCATGATATCTCTCCTTTGTTTAAGTAAAGCATTTGGTCCACCGACACCGCGCTTGTCCTCACCCGGCAACGTTCTCCCCCACGACTATTGGAGGTTTCCGGCCACCACGAACTATCGCCGATGGACTTTGCGACGATGGTGATGGCGGCGGCAATTGAGTCAAGTGAATTGAGAGACCGCGAAACGTTTGGCAGATGGAACGGGACGGCAACATAACAGTTGAATTCATCGACGGAGCGATAACCATATCTTTCCCATTGAATCGAGGTTCAATCTTATTCTAACCACCTCTCTTTTGGACAGACGGAGCGGAGACCTTGACTTGGTCCGAGGGATGCGGAGCTTTCCCATTGAACACTGATCTGTTCCGGTCTCGATGTAGTAAGATCAGGAAACGGCCACCTCAAGGCACCCAAAAAAAAAAAAAAAAAAAAAAAAAATCATAGGCTCGTCATCTCACTACCACATGCCTTCTTTGAATCACATAAAATTTGGAATTGGTCAATCAAAGCCCAAAAGAGTTTTTTTTTTTTTTAAAAAAAAAAGGGACGAACGAAAACGAAATCCATCGCTATCACTATTATTCGATAGTGGATGGTGTGCATGCACCGTCGTTCGAAGTTCATATTGGATAATCTTTTTCTTTTTTTTCCTTCAATTGTCCAGGACAAGATATAGCATATTTACTCCGGTGGCATGCTAACTCTCAAATTATTCTCGAGAGCATGAATTATTATATGAACCCGATGCACGTACCTTAGCGTTCATATGAATAAGTCATTTTTGGCATCATATCTAGATTCATCAAACAGATAAGTCAAGTTGGGTTTGGGGTCAAAGTTCCAAAATAGTTCAATCCAAATAGATCAATTTAACAAATTTTGACTTATCTACATGTAATGTGAATATAGTGACTTATACCTAATCCAACTTAAGGTGCATTTGGAATCTGCATTTCCAATGGGCTTTGGACACCTAAAAGCCTTTCGGCCAAATATTTTGAGAAATATTTTAGAAACCCCATTAGGGGAAAGTTGGCCTTATGAAGGCTAAAAGCCCAAGGCATCTCTTGGGGTGCCTTGGGCTTTCACCCTTTGGTTTAGCCCTTGTTTCTACTATTCATCTTCTTCTTTGAGGCGAATGTTCAAATTGCACAAGGTTGCGGAGGGCGGGTGATAGATTAGAGAGAGGCCAGTGACAATCACGGCGACCGTTGCTAGTGGGTCACGCAACCTTTGGTGGGTATTTAGGTTGCACGATCCCCGACGAGGGTCGCACAACCCAAGCAAGACCCTCGCCTGAGGTCACGGCCTCGGCAAGGGCCACCAGTGGTCGGGCCCTCGCCAGGGATCGTGATACCTGAGCAAGACCCTTGCCAAGGGCGACCCTCGACAAGGGTCTCAGCTAGGTCACATGACCCTTGTCGGGGATCACCAACCATCGATGGCCCTTGTTGAGGCCGCGAGACATTAGGCGAGGTCTCACTTGGGTCACCAGTGGTCGTCTAACCCCCGTCGGCGGTCATCCGACCTCAAGTGGCCCTAGTCGATGGTCTCTCGGGGCCACCTAAGGTCCAGCAACTTTAGATGACAACCGTTAGCTCCAACGATAGTCACCGGCGGCCGCTGCCCTTCCCTGAACATTTTTTTTTATAATAATAAAGGTTTTGTAAATATAACTTATTCAAACACTATTTTGCTCAAAGCTACTTCGGAATGGACTCTTAAATTACAATTCACCAAACGTAATTTGCATTTTGAAAAACTCATTTAACTTAAAGTCATTTGCATTTTCCTAAGGATTTTTCCCAAAAGTCTAATCAAATGCACCCTTAAATTGTTAAAATACTTTCATATCGAACCCAATCTATGAAAAATCATACACATACTAACATGAGAGTATCTCCAAGATCGAGTGAGGGCGATAAAAATTGAAGAGTGAGTCATAAAAGTGAGTTAAGTTTAAGTAAGTTGTAAACTCATTTATGACCTATTTAGCATCCATATTATATTTAAACCAATTTATAATCTATTTAACACCCATATGAATTAAGAAACAAGCTAGTAACCCATCTTAATGGTCTAATCATACGAAAGGCCATTGGGATTTTAGCATAAAGATAGTGCGAATGGACACTGAGTCGAGTTCATGTCCCAACTCCATCTAGACCTGACCGTTAGGGGGACTCGAGGCGGGCTCGAGCCAAGCTTGAAATTATGCGTAGTGGGGGGCTTTGGATGGAAGTCGCGAGCTCGATCGAGCATCCAGGCTCGCCCATCAGAAAGCACAGGAGAGCCAAGGCTAGACAAATAGACCTCATATAAGGATGCGTCTGTAATAGTCTTGTCTGAAAAGTGAGAATTTAATATTTGCAAAAAAAAATTACATAAACCGCGAAAATGGAGATGGTCATGGACGGAACTAAAAGTAAACTGGTAAAATTTAAATAAAAAAAAATCGAAGAATTGCACTATACAAAAGAGAGGGTTTAGAAATCTCGACGATCAAACAAATAATTCGTTTTATAAACTTGGGGGCGGGCTAAAAGTTCGGCCCATACAACAAGTACGGGCCCAAAAGAGAACCCAAACAAATCAGCCCAATGACGCACAAGAGTTCCGGGCCTGGGCCAAGCCCGCTCGGCCCGTAACGATGGCGTCTTCACCTCCTGTCCCCGTCGTCGGAAAGTTCCTGTTCAGAGCGACAGAGGAGAGCGAAAGAGAGAGAAGACAGAGATGACCGGAGCCCAAGCGCTGAAGCGGATCCCCAGGATCAAGTTCCCGCAGCGGCGGCCGAACCCCTCTGGTAATCTCCAATCCCTTCCTTCCTCCGACTCCCTTCGCCTCGGCTCGTTTCGCTTTTTCTTCTTTTCTCGCCTTCTCGTCGCCTCCTTCAATCCGGTCGTTTCGTGCCCGTTACTGCCTCGGCATCGCTGCGGAGTAAACCCCTTAGGGCACGTCGATTTCGTTCGGTCTGCGGGTCGCTCGATGAAGATGACGCGCGCGTTGATTGTGGGGAAGCCTCTCTGTGTGTATGATTAGCTTTTCGCGACTTTGATTGATGATGGGTTGCGAGAGCGATCGAGCGGCGGAGGCTGTGATGGGCGGTGGGAAATTAGGTTGGGCGGAGAACTAGGGTGGATGCTTAAATGAGGTGATCGAGCTCTGCCGTTGCTCGAATATGGTCAGAACTGCTTGGGATCGGATGAAGCTGCGGCTTCTGGATGCAATGGCTAGCTCGAAGAATGAATTGGGAATGCTTGGATTGCATTATGGAGAAATGCATCTGTTGCCAAAGGAAAGTCTCTGGGGAGTCGATAACTATACCAAAGAAGAAATAGGGGTGCTGCTGAAAGTCGGGTTGTGTAGCCAACTGGTTTTTCACATGGCTAGAATTTGTTGGTAGCTTAGGAGGCAGCCTCTTTGTGCAGAATCTTTTAATTAGACAAAGCCATCGTAGGATACTGCCTCTCCCGTAATGCCTGAGTGCTAGCTTTTTTGCTCCTCAGAGTGCCCGAGATTTTTAATCTGCGTTGGTCTCTTTTGAGCTGTTGTGTGTGAAGTTTATGTTGCTTGTTGTATTAATCACTTGAGCATTTTATATGGGACGACGATCTGGCTTGTGTCTTAATGCGATTTCTTTGGTAAATTAGTTGCTGTGTCATCCGCTTGATTGGTTTTCGCTAGTAACTACAGATACATGCTCCCGCTGAATGGCTACTTGTCTGTCTATCCGTGTCAAGTCCTTGCACTGCTATTTAGTATCTACTGCCCTTTCCAATGCTTCTTCAACCTCCATCATTATTGTCTTGTTGGAATCTCCATGTTGACATATTTTCATCAGTATTAATGCTGCCCCTTGCAGCTCGATTGCTGCTGGCATTAGCCCACTTCAATAGTCCACATAATCACAACCGTCTTACTCATTAGGAAATTATTCTTTTCTTCCATGTACTTTCACGTTTTCTCTAATAAAATTCCCGTACTCTTAACTTGGCTAATCATGTCCTTCTACATTCACAAATTTTTTCATCAACTCCATCTGACATCAAATCCAACAAAATTCAGCTGACGTGGCTGTAGGACAATGTGAAAGTATAACATGGATATCATATGCGGGGTATGATGTGGATAAAATTCAGCCAATGTGGACGCCTACGTGGACCCACATTGGAAATTTTTTGTCCACATCACACTATGATGTCGTCCAACGGCCACGTTAGTTGAATTTGGCAAGAATTAGTGTCAAAGGGACTTGATTAGGAAAATAGTGAAAGTAGAAGAACTTAATTAGACAAATTAAAAATACAAGGACTTGATTAGAAAAAAACGTGAGAGTATAGGATCAAAAACTAGATATTTCCTACTCCTTAAAATGGTACGACGAACTTATCAAATATATAACATGTTGAAGTTACATTTTAATGTGCAAACCGCTCATTTCCACCTTAAATACAGCCTCTGTTTTAGTTGTTTAAAGTTTATATTATGGCTCATGATGTGTTATTCCTGTATGTGTAGTCTTTTGTGTGGATTCTTTTTGTTTGTTATATGTCTTGCTTACTTCATGACATCTACCAAATGGTGGTTCATCAATGCTATCTTTAAATCCTTGTATATCGCATCACCCTTCAAATATTCGAGTCTGAATCCTTCTGGCTGCATCTTAGTAGCCCCACTTACCTGTGTCCTTGTACATAGGCAGACTTGTGGCTTCTTTTTCCATTGTCAATAATTTTGAGCATTATTTCTGGACAATGACTGAACATTATTTATTGACCTCTAGGATTTTAATAAATTGCAGGTACTGTATCCGAGCCTAAATCTGCATCTGCTGCTCCCTCTGTTCAAACATTCTTTGCAAATTCAAAGGTTTCAACATCTACCGGAGGAAAGGCCTCACTTCAGCCGAAACGAACAGCTGTGTCCCAGGAGGAGATCGAGGCTATTTTGGTCAGTTAAATTCTTTTTCTCCTCAGAGCCTAACATTTCAGTTGCCTTTCAAGTGATCTATCTAATCTTTAACTGCATCCATCACCATAAATGGAAAGAAGCTATGAGAAGAAACAGCGACACTTTAGTTAGTGGTCTTTTCTTGAGTAATCAATTCAAAATCTTAGTGAGATACAGATTGCGACTGTTAAAAATGTTCTTCGGGTGATTGATTGTGAAAATGTACTACGAGTTCCTTTGCTGAAATCGATGAATGGAGAAAGAATGGTTACCTACTTTTCTTTAGCAGAGGCATTTAGGAAATAGGAAAGCCTCTTGGAATAGTTGTGTTAACGTGGCAATGCTTTATGCCTAAATGTTTGGTGAACTTGCTGCTTAGATACTCAAGAAGAGAGCAAATTTTGGGACGCATTCTTCATTGGTCAATCATGCATAGTAGGATGTGTTCCATCTTCCTGCCGTGATAGTGGACCGCTCCGTTTGAAGTATTCCAAATCATAATTCACAAGTTGAAAAATGCGTTCTGACATCACATAGCACCTTGTTCAGTGAGAGCTGCATGTGGCTAATAGTCGCTGCTCTAATAATGAAGTGGTGCCTGAAAATGACTCCCATGTTACAGTCAAAAGTTATTGTTGACAACTTACCAAGCTAAACAGAGTAAGCAAACCCCAAAGAAAGCAAATGAAGACATTGTGTTCTCTGGATTGAAAAGAGAAGCAAACTGATTGAAAACTTGCCCTTTTGAATTTGTCTTGTTTTATGCAACCCCTTTTTCTGGTCCAACAGGAAGTGCAGCACAGTTTTCCATCTACTGCACATCTTCATGTGCCATGACCTTTCTCGCATCCCATTTAAGAAGTGATTCAATTTAATTCCTCGATCTTTTTTCTTTATTATCGGATGGCTGATAACAATTTTCTGGGAATGCCTTTTTGGCAGTTGGGTGGCTCCTTCTGATCGCAAAATGGAGCTGGCAGAAAGCTGCTGATGTTGCTGGAATTTAATTCTTGATGATTGATGTGTCATCCTGTACTTTCCATTGGTTGGTACTTGCATCTTCTGTTGTTTGTGATATCTAGAACACCCAGTGGCAATTTCGGATGTGGACGCAACATAGATGACTTGATAAATTCATCTCATTAGCGTCAAAATTTGGATACGCCCATCATGCATGATGTTCATTCTGGTTCGTACAATAGGGTTCCTCAATGATCCAGCGATGTGCTCATCAGCTGAACGATTGAATAATCATCATTCATAAAGTTCCTTACAAACCATTTCTCTAACTCTAGGCGTGATGTTTGCGAACGGTCAGAGACGAATATATATTTCCAAGTTTGAACAGCGAAGAACTACATCGGATTCTCAGTAGTATACATACAATACGTACTCAAGTGGAGATGTTAAAAGGACTTGAATTCAAGGTTCATTTTTAAGGAGATTCTCAATGATCACAGACCTAGGATTCTTCATGGGAGGTCCTTTCTCTCTCCTCTCCAGCTCGTCCAAATTGAAAGTTATCAACCGATCCCAATTCCCTCCTTCAAACAGCACCCCGGCTTTTCCATCAGTGATCCTCTGCACGATCCCGCAGTACATGTAATACGGGTTGTTCGGGTTCTTCACGAGTGCAATCATTCCGGGCATCAGAATCGGCAGCTCCGGTGCCTTGGGCTTCTTCAAGCTTGGCACTGCTGCTGCGCTCGCCTTCTCAGTTGGTTTCTTTGGCGGCGGCGGATTCTTCTCGATGAAAGACTGCAGTCCCTTCTCGCCGCCAGGGAATCCTCCGGTCAACCCCATGAGTTCCTTGTCGAAAGCGTCTTCAGGGACGGTTTCCGCCGTTGATGCCACCGCATCTCCGGCGAGCTTTCCACTGCTCAAAGCCAGGGATGGCTCTTCGGCTTCCGCAGGCTTTTCAACATCAGACGACGGGGACGGTTCTCCGACGGTTCGCTTGAGCTCCTGCTCGATGCCCTTCTCGCCATTGCAAAGGCCTCGCCCACCGAGTATCTCAGAGAGGTCGAACTTGGCGCACGGCCTTGAGGGGATTGCCGACGGGCCGTGCCTTGAGAATGCGACCGACGGCTTGTGGAGGCGGGTGGCACCGCGGCCGAGGAATGCGGACTGGAGGGAAGGAGGAGGGTGGAGGTTTGGGAGAGTGGAAGCCATTGTTGATAAAACAGGACAGAGATAGGCGAAAGCTTTGTCCCTTTTAAATCCTGGCCACAAGAGGTTGCCTGCGTGATTGGATGATTTTCTGTGGTGCTATCAGAAAAAACCCACCAGTACGAGAGCCACGCGTGTACTGGTGTTTTATCAACCCGCTTCTATATGGGTCGGACTGCGGGTTGACCCGATTGTCGACAATTTTCGATTGAGGATTATCGGTATAAACGAAACAATTTGATGAGAAATAAAACTAATCTTGCCAAAAATATGAACATTATCTTCATAAATATATGTTAGCAATGCTAGGATGTGGCACGATAGGTGGCAACCCCTCCTAGGCACACTCATTAGTGAGAACAAATCAATTAGGATAAAGATTTGTTCTATATTAGTTATATTTAGGCAATAATATTAAACTATTCTTTTTGTTATTTGACTTTCACATGGTAAAGAGAATCAAGAAAAATGGAATGGATTTTTCATATTTGGATTTGATTGTAAAATATCAATAAAGGAATATGAGATTTCTAGTGGAGCGGATGCTATTTGAGAACAATTAGGAGCTTATTTCTCCTTGTGACTCCCCCAAACAAAATGAAATCATAATATAAGAGTAAAGCTTTGTATTTAAAAAGGAACAGATTTGCAAAAAGAAAAAACCGAAGAAAAGGAACAAAAATAACAAAATGACCGGAGGGAACTGGACCACTTCTCGTTTTTTCATATGCCGCCGCCGCCACCGGGGAGTCAGGTAATTCCTGATCCCCGCACCGGACTCATTGGACAGGTTGATCCTGCCAGTCCTAATCTCCAAGGAGAGTGGCTGGTGGCCTCCAACCCGGTCCTCACCGATGTGCGCCTCCCTTAGCCAGTTTTCACTGGACCATGGTGGCGGGAGGGGCAGTGGGGTGAGTTTATTTTTCTTCCCATCCCAAGGGAATACGGGGTTCCCGATCGGGGTCTTTCACCCCTGGGAGTTTCTTCCTCCGAATGGGTTATTGTCCCATGGAGGAACGCTTCCAATCGGGAGTTAATCCCCTTGAGCCTTTTAAAGACTTGCTCAGGTCCGTATTTACAAACTTAATAGGAAAAATGAAAACAAAAAAATTGAGAGACAAGACAAATCAACCAAAAAGTGACAAGTGGCGAGTTACAATGATTGCCTCGGGCTTTCTTTCTTGGTACACGGCATTGGTGTTCTCATTGGTAGAATTTTATCATAATATTCTCAAAGATCTTCTTAACGGATGTTTTATAATACCATAAAAACTACTTAATAAAGAATAATCTGATTTTCAAAAGCCAATCACAAAAACACTTGATTCCCTTATCTATCCAAACTCCATTCGTTTCAGAGAAAATCAACAATCTAAAAACAAATGTTTTTTTTTTAAAATTTGATAGTCTATCAAATTTTTGAAAATTAGCTCGGAAAAATATTCACACATATGCTATTACTATTATTATAGATAACGACAAAATTCGTCATCCGTAGTTGCGAAGTTTCTCATCCCGATGCGCGTAATCCTCAGTCCCTCCGATTCCAAAGCCGGGACCGGAAAACGACGTGTCGCATCGGATTTGGGTCGGGCAGGCACGGCCTGGTCAGGGGCACGCCCGTCATTTCGCACGGGCCAATGGGAAAGCCTCGTAAACTACTGTACCGAACAGTCCACCTGCGGTTGCGGCTTTTCCATCACGTTCTCGCGGGTGGTCGTGTCAATCCACTTTCCCGGAAATTCAGACGGCCCAACTTTTTCTCTCTCGCTTTCTTCTCTTCAGCTCGCCTTTGGCTGCCGCCGCGGTGAAAAAGTGGTCTCTTTCAGCTCGTACGACGGTCCCCCTTATTCCTTTTCGCCCTGTCTCTGTTTTCTTCTCTTTTTCCAGTTGGATTTATTGCCTTGCGTGAAATTACTGGGTTTCGTCTCGTCCTGGTGCGAGTGTCTTGCTTACGGATCACGTTTTCCCAGCTCCGTTTCACGTCGGCAAGGTGATATCTTTTCGATATTTCCTGTCGATTCAGGGGTTTCCGGATCGTGGGTCGCTGCCGATTGATCTCAACTCGGTGCCGATCGGGTCAAGTCGTGAGTTGTGAGCTTCCGGGGGGGGATTCTGCTGCTGATGTTCCCGTGAGTTTGTCGATCGCTCTTTTCTTTATGCATCTGCTCTTTCCCGTCGTGATTTGCGCTTTACCTTTGTCAAGTCGTGCACTTGCTGATGAGCTGTGTTTGGTATGTTAGTTGAGTTCATGTTCCCTTGAAGCTCATCTTTAATTACTGGCGAATTAGTCCGGCGCTATTAATTTCGTTGAAGCGATTTGACGGATTTGGTGTCGGGTAGAGTGTATATATATGTTCTCGGAACGAGGATTGCATTCTTTTCTCATTTGCTCGGTTCGGGAAACTCTATTCTAATGATAAGGAATCGTGCGGAATTTGTTTCGTTGGTGTGCTGTACTTAATTGTCCGATGGGCGATGACAATGTAGGATTGTGGATCAGACAAGAAAAAGACTCATATGGTAAATGCATAGATTGCAGAAGGTTTGGTGTTTTTGATGATCTAAAAGAATTAGATCGGGCGGATGCAGAAACTCAGATTGCTGAGCGGGGGAGGGAGATAAAAACCTGAGGATATCTACGTGCTTTTCTTCCCTATTTTCCTTAGCTTTCACGGCCAGTTGAGAGGAGGGGTGGGTTTGAAGCAGAGAAATATTACCTGAGATTTCATAATTTGTAGAACCTAGTACTACAGGGGTGACGGATGTGCCAGCTTCCCTTTGGGTCCATCAGTGGACATGATAGCTTATTGGTTGTATTATCTGCAAACCTATACTGGATAACTTCACTAGAAAGAATTCCAGCATTGGAACTATCAGTGAATGCTGCTGAAGTTGTATTATGATCTGTATTGAGTTGAAGCAAATTAATACTCAAGCTCAACTCAAGGCAATTATGCATGGCTAGATACTCGAGCTCAATCTAGCATGATTTCTCATGCGACTCGCTTTTACTCATTTACGTCCTGAGAGGGGGAATTGATGATTTTCAAGGTTAATGCTATAAATGATAATGACAGATCTTGTGTGCAGAAGTGTGGGGCAATTGAGTCTAACTGGTAGAAACAGGCCCCAGTCCCACAACGCATAAAAGACTTGGTATGTACCAAATCAAATGGTATAAAAGCTAACAAAGTTGCCCATTTTCCAATTAGTTTATGAGGTTTCGACACAGTGAAGAACTCGGTATTGATGGGAGGCTTAGATGACAGGGTTAATTTTGATGACTTCTGGTTATCTGAGAATATAGATTTTAGAATGCAAGTTTCTGAAGAAAGATCCTAAATTGAGGTAATTTGCAGAGAGGTTCATGGAAATGGGACTAGTTCATGGAAATGGGACTAACTTACTAAACCTCGAGGGATAAATCTAGTTTTTGGGTACGACATGGTGCCACACGTTCAAATGCCTCAGTCCTCTGGAATCTGCTTTACTCAACTCCCCATTCATCACATCCACATTAGAGTTTTTGCTGAAGTGAGGAGTCAACAATGTGGTTTTGGTTGAACTATTGGCTTATGTCCTGTGAAATGGCTTATGTCCTGTGAAAGGACTTCTCTCATTTTTTGCTTGTTATCTTCTGGTTCAGGTCGTCTGGACTTTACCTTATTGTGGAAATATCTGATGCTTGATGGATGATGATATTGGGAAAATAAAGGTTATCCCAGATTATTTCCAGCCGTCAACAAGTGAAGACTCTTCTCCTCCAAACAAACCTCCAGTCAAATTGCCACCAAGGACGGAAAATTGTTTGAGGTACATCCATTTAAATTAGAACAGGGAAAGAATTTGGAAAAAGAGAAAAGGTTATGATCTGTTCAGTTTAGTTTCAGCTTTCTTATTCTGATTTAGCATAGGTCCGACAGCTATCTCTGGCCTAAAAAACGTTTGAGAGGTGCGGGTTTCATGTTGAACTTGTTGAATCTAAAGGGCCTGCCATGGGGGTCTGGTGCGGATGGTCAGGAAAAGGTATGAGTTCTTACCAGGGTAGGCAGTTAGCAATCATGAAGAACCTGAATTTCACTGGCAACTGTATATGCAGGTTGAGCTAACTGCTGCTGAACTCGAATCACTTAGAACACAACTCGCCGATTTAGAAGAGAGGGAGGCCCACTTGAAAGCACAGTAAGGCGGACCAAACTTAGACTTTCATCATTTGGGCATTCTCTATGTCATGGCCATTGTATTGTATTTTCTTCTATATAATCACCATGCTCTTAACTTCATCCCACTAAGTCACGCGTAAATGTTGGCATTGCACGTCTGGAAGCTAGAAATTAAACATTCCTCAATACTTATTATAATTTAGTACGTGACCGAGATTTCTTCTTTGTTACACAGGTTGGAACATGTAGATGAGATATTACGGTTTGCTCGTCTGTCTGGCTACCTGCATATCCGAACTGTACTAACAACTCCCGGCATTTGTAGATTTGATAAAAGTGCTACTTACTATGTAGACCTGGTGGCAGTTAAAGGCTTTCTTAATAACCCTTTTTATCTCTTGCAGAGATGGAAGCCACTGCCAGGAGAACCCCCTCCTATTGATGATACAGATGTTGATGACTGGCTTCCACGCTTTGTTGTTCTCCACGGAACATGCATCTTTTTTTATATGGTTTGTACAGGTACCGTGTCATATTCTTCTCCTGTTCAGGGATATTAAGTCCATCTTCAGTGAATGGTTTTGATAAGGCCTTCATGCTATATGTTACACCTATTCTTTGACAAATTCTCTGGCTTTGATACATCCAGTAGAGAGACTGAGCAATACGGTTAAAAGGCATTGCTCTTGTTCCACTCATGGAACAATCATAAGCACGTGATTTAGCACTGCTACTTTTTTCTTCCCCCTTGAAATGATAGTTACTAGACGCCTTTTTACTTCCTGCAGTCTAAAATGTAAATTTGTTATGTTATGAATGTTTAAGTAAACATATTGCAGAGAGATTCAAATGCTCAAAATTCTTCACTGCTACCATTGTATTTAAGGGATGATACTTCATACTTCACTAGTGTTCTTTCTGGACACGGCTTGTGATTTCACATCCATATGTCTATGTATGATAATAGTCAATTTGTGTCTTTGTGCCGCATCCCGCTGTGCCCTTCGAATTTCAGTTCACAATAGGCTAAGACATATCATAACAATCTAGATTTGGATTTATAGTGGAAACTAGAAAGAAGATAAATGAGGGATTCAATAGTATTTATAAATCTTGTTCTCTAACAACGCTGAACAAAACTTTATGCAGATTTAAGTCCTCAGGACTCCGCTCTGCTATCTGATATTGTTGAAGTGGATTCCTTGCCGTGCTTCATAAGAGAAGACGATACGCAATACTCCTTCTACATATTGACTAGGCAAGGGTTGAGATACGAGTGCTCAAGTGCTTCCAAAATACAGGTATTTAGAGCATTTTTCCCTGCAATTCCCTGAGTTCAGATATGGGTGCTCCCTTCATATCAGATTCATTAGTTGTTGGTGAATATTCAGTGTATAATGCCCCGATTGGCAGCATAAGAACATTTAATGCAACATAAAGAAGCATGTTGAAGTTTCAGATAATCTTTCTTTTCCCCTTCTAAAAAGCCTGAGTTATTATTAGGAGATTAAAAGGGCACGGCAAGTACATAAAATTCAACAAAGATTGAAGAAGATAGCATGGTGGATGTAATTTGGATTAGGTCTGGAATGATGAGCTCTCAACTAAACAAAAATAGTGCATCTGCTTTTTCTAGTTATTTATATCTCCACCTCTGGGTGGAGAGGAAAAGGTTAGTGGGGTAAAGCATATTCTTTCCTCTACTTGATTAAATAGAAAGTCTCAGTTAGACAATCTGATGTCCTCCACTAGCTAGCTGTCCCGAGGTTTTGCGATTGATTCATTCACAAGTAAATAGGTGGGGACAGGCGAAGCTCGAAATTGTTTTCATCTATTCTATTCATTAGACTATAAGTAAAAAGCATCTTGGCCATCAGAACTCGTCAGCATGTTGCCATAAATAGCTTGACCAGTGGTTCTTTCATGTTGTCAGGTGGACTCTTGGTTGACTGCCCTACAAGCCGACTGCAAGTCGAAGTCCGATACGAAGCCCGATACGAAGCTTCTCAATGGAGATCATTCGTGATGTTACTGCAACAAGCTGTACATATAGCTCAAAATTGACAGTCGTACCTCTAGTCCAATGTCTAATGCTTGTAACTTAGGATGTGTATTGCATTTGTGTACATAAGATAGCATTCTTGTTTGTCCATTAAGCAAATCTATAATAAGGCCTTTTTAGAAGCCATTCACATCCCACTTTGCAAGGAATTCCACCTTCAAATGCTGCTGGACTGTTGACACGGGACTCTTTTTCCCTCTCTGTTTAATTGTATATCTCCTCAGACATCTGATTCCAATTTTGAAGTGCCCTTCAATACAAAAGAAACAGTTTGTCTCTTTAGCTCCCTTTCTTGTGCTCCTTGACAGAACACAAATTCGCTTGGGTGGCAGCACAATAATAAAGAGATGCTTACTCTGTTTCATACTCAAAAGTTGCCGTTTTGCGGCTTGTAATTGACAGCAAAACGGTTTCTTTCCAATCTGAAGTATCTCGGGTTTCTCTCATCTTGTTCTGGTGTTAGCAGCATCTGCAAACGAGTTTTGCATAGCGATCGAATGGTCGGAAAAATTGCTGATACGGGATTGCTTCCTCTTCTGATGAGAAGTGCTTCTATGTTCGTTAGCATCGTGGAACATGACAATAGACCTAGATGTGACTTAACATGATGATCGCGCACGTTGCTCCTCAAAACACACTCGAATCAGCTTTGCCTTGCCTCGATGATCTTGTTCATCTGAGGTGGGACACTAAGTAACAGTTCGCTTTGATCACTTTACGATTTACATGCTTTTTCATGTAATGTGCAACGCGTGAGCTAGAGATTTAGCAGAAAGATCAGGATTTGTAATCATCAAACTCCAATGAAAATAACTCATTCGCAATCACCAAACCCCTATCGACTTTCAAAGTATTGATTAGGATTTTTCACAAGAATAATCAGCACATGAGAGATTATGAATTCTCTTTATGTAATTATTTAGTGTAAACGAGTTTAGCAACAAATTCATTCCTTTTTATCGATTCCTTAGGTAATGAGAGGAGGAACTTTTATATTTCGCAAGATTCTCATAGAAGAAAAGGATCAACTTTGGGATTTTGTTATATCATATTTGAAGAGAGACAAAGGTGTAATTAAGAAATTTCAATACAATCGATAAATAAAAAGAATAATGAACTAATGGTGAAAGTATTAACATGCAAATAGCATGTGCATGACTTTAATCGTCAAAATAGTGATGATGATGATGTTATAATAGTAATAGTAGTAATGATAATTGTAATGATAAGGGACTTGAGGTGCACCAAATAGAGTAACATGTAATGCTAGCCACACAAAGCTTCATTTATAAAGTTGATATTTTACATGATCTGTCGAATATTAAAAACGATTAACTTATATTTAGGGAGCAATAAGAATCTACTGTACCAACTGAATAGACGATTTTTTACGCAGAGTAATGTTCATGGTAGCGGAAATTGATAAACCCAAAGTCCAAAGCGGCAAGAATATGTAAGAATTCAAACTTGACCTGTTCGCCCGCACACGTTCTGTCATTCCCTTTTAACATCCTCAAAAAAAAAAAAAAGGGGGGGTTGTATAAGGTACATCACCCTTGTAAAATATTTTTACATGAGAAAATATTATAAAAAGAAAATTACCAGAATTATCTTAAATTTATTGTGTTATCATAAACAATTTTAATTTTATCGATTAAATTATAAGCATTTTGATGATTTGTCAATGTAACTTTTCTGGTTAATTTTAGCCGGAAATTGATCATTCTAAACTTAGCAGAGAAAACACAAAGAAAAGGAAAAAAAAAAAAAGTTATGAAAATATTATAAAAATTATAAAAATTGTATAAACTATCAATATCATACCATGTATAATGACAAGTTGACAACATCTATACCATCGGTTCCCAATCAATATCAATCAGAAAGATTATATTAGCAAATTATCTAAAAATTTATGATGATTGAATTGATATAAATATAATAAGCTTAAGGTTTTTTTTAGTAAATTTCCCCCGTACAAAAAAGACAACTCCTATAATATAATCCAATATTACTTTATTCCAATGTCTCGGATTCGTTGGTGAAAGTAGGAAGAGAGCATCCGAAACCGAGCAAACTGGACGGTCAGCGGGCGGGTAAGCTTGAAGCTTGAAGCACAGGTAGTTAGTTTGGACGGACAAGATCGCACCTCCCCTTCCCATCAGATCGGTCTAGGGTTTGACTCGACCACACATAAATAAAACCCAACCTCCCGTGTCCCCTTCATTTCTCTCTCTCTCTCTCTATCTCTTCTTCCCATCATCATCGTCATCATCACTCTCGTTTCCTCAGTGTCGTCCGTAACGAATCTGAGCGGAATCTCTCGCCGTCGTCGCTCGAATCCCGGCCCAGGCTCCCGGCGAGGATGAGCTCCCAGATATGCAGATCGGCCTCCCGGGCCGCCAGGACCCTTCTCTCGGCTTCCAAGCAGGCCCGCTTCTACTCCGGTACCGGTTTCTCGCCCGCCCTCCCTGCTTTGGCTCGCTATTTGTCTTTCTCTCGGATGGGTGGTTGTTAGCTTTTTCGGAGGCGAACCCGTGAATCTGCTGTGGCAGTAGTGTAGATAGGTGAAGTTTGACGTGTTTTTTGTGGTGAATTATGGGGATGCCGGCGGTATTATGATTCGTCGTTTGTATGGGCGTTTGCAAAGAGAGGCTTTTTTACGTGGCATTGATTCGGAAACGAATGGTGGTTTCGTGGGTTTGTCTTGTCGTTGCGAGCTGTTGTTGTCGAGTTCGAGTTCGAGGCAATCTGGATTCCTGCTGTGGGTAGCGAAGATTTTATTGCGGAGTGATGAAAGATCCAACCTTTGTGGAATTTTATGCTCTGCCGTTTTTCTGGATTTATGCGATTCGCCTCGCTTCTTTGAATTTTTATGACCGAGCTGATGAGCGGCATTCTTTTGCTGCTTCATGGGATGAAAAAGCTGTGGAATTTACTCAAACGTTTGTCCTGTTAGGTGACTGAAACGTGGCCCCCGCCCGGATGGGTCATTCTTCGTTTTTTGTGTACTTGATTGTGTTAAAATTGCTGATCTGACCCCACCATCTTAGACATGGACACCCCAATTTTACTGGGTTTTGTATCAAGTGCTAAAAATTTACACCCACTGCCCAAATTTTCTAGCTCCATTGCTCCTCAAACGGGGCCGGCTTGCATATTAAGCAAATTCCATAACACGTTGTATGGCTACATGATGTCTAGATCCATGTAATTTTTGTGCATTTACTCATACTCGATTCCATTGCAGAGGGAAGAGCAGCTGCGGCAGCTGCAGCAGTCACATTTGCTGGGAAGTCATCGATCTTATCATCAACTTTTGCCCGGGCTGGTTCGGCAAATGCGTCTAGAGGATGGATCACTGGAGCTCTTGCACTTCCTGCTGCAGGTTTCCTCACTGAACTCATTCATCAACTCCCTACTTTGTTGCCTCTTCGCTGTTCTCTTGCTATCCGAGTCAAACCGAGTGTTTCAAATGGCAAACTATTGTTTAGGTATTCGAGGAATTAGGAAGAGGAGCCTTGTCTGTTGCTGGAGATTTGGCAACTGGCATCCGGAATCTCTTCCACATTATTATTGCTGTGCTCATGCATGGTAACCAGGATGACAACATCAAGCTGGGAAACTCCATATATTCTTAGCTTGATGGATTTTATAATCTCCTGACATTTATACTAAATCTGTATTGTCGTTGCTCATTACATAACCATGTCGGATCAGTTGCATTTTGCATTTAACTTCCTACTCCCTCTTTCAATCCATTCCTCTCTCTGTCTCTGGTCTGCATATTGTGGTAATGCGGTGGGATTTCTATTATTGGGGAGTGGATGCATGGGCATACACAGAGTTCATGGCTTTCAACTGTTGAATGGCTGTGTGCACTGGCTATAGAATCCTTTGATGCATTCTAACAAAGTATATATATATAAATATATTAAAAAAAAAAAAAAAAAAAGAGGGATCGCATCTCCTTTTGTTCTAACATTTTTATTTTTATTTTATTTTGTAGTTTACATGCTCCAGGAGCAGGAGGCTCATGCTGCTGAGGTATGTAATAACCATCTGATCCTATCTCTGATTTCAAATTTGGAGCATCTTGAATCTCTTGCTTTCTTTATTAGTCCTGAGATGAAATCTTCTGATTTGGACACAGCTGGAGCGCTCTTTCATTGCTATCAAACCCGATGGAGTACAGAGGGGGCTGGTAATATAACCACTTCATCTGTAGTTTGTTCCTATGAACTATTGCTTCAGCAGAATCTCTTCCAACTGTTTTTCCAACTGTGAGCTGTGTTGAATAACTTTTAAAAGCTGTATTCATGTTGGTGTATTAAAATCCCAGTGAGTTTATTGGTTTAAAATCCACTTATAGGCTCAGCATTTACGTAATTCCATCTCTATATGCTGGTTTCTGTGTTCACAAACTCTTCTATCTGAAATGCGTTTTTTTGCTTGGAATGACGACTGCCATTATTTCCAATACAAATGATTCCCTTTTTTCCAGATTTCTGAGATCATCTCACGTTTTGAGAGGAAAGGATTTAAGCTAGTTGCCATCAAAGTTGTTGTGCCCACAAAGGACTTTGCACAGAAGCATTATCATGATCTCAAAGAAAGGCCGTTCTTCAATGGGCTTTGCGACTTCCTCAGCTCTGGCCCTGTTGTTGCTATGGTTAGACAAATATTCTGAGCTTACTAACCCAATCGTCTCGTCATCTTGTTTATCATTTTCTGATTCCATCTTGTGACTGTGCAGGTCTGGGAAGGTGAGGGAGTCATAAAGTATGGCAGGAAACTTATTGGGGCGACCGATCCCCAGAAATCAGAACCAGGCACGATCAGAGGGGATCTTGCAGTAGTAGTTGGAAGGTATGGGCATGAATTTGGTGGACTTTGCTGACGTACCCGCTTTCTGCCCGTGTGCCATTACAGAGAAATATCGTTACCTTTTCTCTCTGCAATTTCTGTTTGGATTGTGTCGGCGGCATTGTTTCATCGCCGAAAAATGACTTCGTTTGCGGCTGTCCAATGCAGGAACATCATCCACGGAAGTGATGGTCCGGAGACAGCCAAGGACGAGATCAGCTTGTGGTTCAAGCCAGAGGAACTGGTTAATTACACTAGCAACGCGGAGAAGTGGATCTATGGAGAGAACTAAGTCGGATTTTTCCTTATTTTGTTTCCCGGGCATTTAGATGCCATATGAAGAGAGGGATCAGAATCATAAGATAAGAGAATAAACTTAATAATTCTGTCGCGGCAGAGTGCCAACATCGATCTCCATAAACAATCGACATGGCTGGAGCTCTAGCAATAATTTATGTCGCGGATTTTCGAATTGATTCATTTGATGGCGGTTCCGTTTATCATTCCCCCTTTGCAAGCTTGTCCATGTCTTGCTTTTGTATACTCCTGAGGTATGTAGACCTCCTCGTGCCAGTGACAAACTGGATTACTATGTTGCTGCGTCAATCGAACTATCGTGCATCGTGCCTTGTCTGAACAAAGAACGATGACCCACTTATGCATTTCGGGTCCTAGATTGCGAGCTCGAGCGTGGAGCTTGTGCTGTGTGTAGCCTAATACGGTCGACTAGAAAAGAGCACGTTAATTTTCCGTACTGAGTGGGCTGGATCTCTCGTCGAACTTCATTTGCCAGGCCGCTCTCTCTCTCCTCCGTTCCTTTCAACTAATTTAGAATGAATAACTGCGGATGAATAATAACGCGTTTGATAACGATTTTATTTCAAGGAATAATTTTTTATGAGAAATGATTTTTTATGTTTCTATTCTCTAGAATAATTTTTCGCGAAAGAAGAACGCGTTTGATAACTTTCCAAAATTTATATTTCCAAAGATAAAAATATGTTTAGTAAGATTCTTAAATTTTTTTATTTTTTTAATTTTTTTATTATTATTTTATTTATTTTTTATTTTGGCGACCAACTGAATGATGTTCGATGAGCTCGTCGGAGGCTAGCCTAGCCCCATCAAGCCTCACCAAGTCTTGGTGAGGCTTGACCTTGCTCAGGCAACACGAGGTCGGCCTCGCCCTAGCTTGGCAAGGCCCAGTCTCGTGCCGGCTGGGGAGGCCCAGCCTCATTGTGGTCGCGTGGTCGCGCGAGGCTTGGCCTCGCCAGATCTGGGCGAGGTCGACCTCACCTAGCCACAGGGAGGCTCGAGCTAATGAGCCTTGTCGTGGCTCAGCGTCTCCAAGGGTTGACAATGCTTCCAACAAGGTCATCGACCCTTATTTGGCCAATTGCTAACACCGGCCAAAAGAAATAAGAAGAAGTAGAAAAGAAAGAGAAGAAAAAAGAAGATAGAGAAAAATTGATTCTAAAAATTATTTTCGCAAACAAAAACTATTTTTTCTACTTTTTGTTTATGTTATAAATTTATTCCGATAACAAAAGTTTTATCATATACGTTTTTATTAATTTTTTTGTTCCTTGAAACGAAATAATAGAAATTTTATTCTTACTTTTATAAAAAAAAAAAAGAATAAAAATTTTTATTTTGAGGAACAGATTTTTTTTTTTTTTTAACAAACAGGCCCTAAGGGGTCACTGCCTCGGCCCGTGCAATGACCGATGTTGTCTTAAACCATTTACAAAATTTTTAAGGCAACGCCGTGTTTAACGGTCCCCCCAATTGCGGCCTGGAAAAGGCTGAGAAAATAAGCATCGCGTCCCCAATTTACGCACCAAATTCCCTTAAAACTGGGAAAGTAATTTACCGGGGTATATTCGACGTGGTGTAGGCTTTTAATTCGCTCGGCCTTCGATGCTAGCGAAAGGGGTTGGGATCATTCTAGCCCGAGAAATCTAGATTATATGCGTACAAGAATGTTAAAAGTAGTAAAGGTTGTCGCGGGCAATATACTTGATTTAGTCTTATATAAAAATTAAGAGACGAAAGTCGTCACGGGGGTGTAGCTCATATGGTAGAGCGCTCGCTTCGCATGCGAGAGGCACGGGGTTCGATTCCCCGCACCTCCATCACGCTCTCCATTTTTTTTAAAAATTCTTTTAATCTTTTTGTTTTTTCCTTCTTATTATCTTTTATTTTATGGGAACCCAAGCTCGGGATGATGAGCCAAAAACGCGAATCTTCAGGTGGAATCTATTCCATGTGAACTTGTAGTTCTTCCAGATGAGCACGTCCACGTCAAAATTGTCGGAGCCGCCCCTTGATTCCGTTAGGATAACAAGACACGAAAGCGAAGACAAATGGGGTGTCGGAGGTGGGCCGGATTTGGCGCGGGTAAAAGACACGGGAAGTAGAAGGAAAGGTGAGGAAACGACGACGTCTCCCACGGGGGGAGGAATCCAATCCAAGCAAAAAAAAAAGCCTTACTTTATGCCCAAAAATAAAAGAAAAAGAAAGTGGTGGTGACTCTGAAGCAAAGGAGAGAAAGGGGAACATAGCGTCGGAGGGCAGTTACGTGATAGACTGAAAGTGCACGGCTTTAGTTTTCTTTTTTTTTCTTTTTTTTTTCTTTTAATTTCTTTCCCCCTCCTTCTTTTTCAGGGCACTTCATTCTCCCTTTTCAATAAAGCTAAAAAGACTCCATCAAAATTCCAAAGTACAAACCCCTCTTGCATATAAAACAAGGGACAAATCCCGTGGCACCCTCGCTTGCTCTTCCGTCCTGGTTCTTTCCACCCCCACGAGAATAAAGGTGTACAGAATAAGGAAAAAAAGCATCCCCTTTTTGGGACCTTTCCTTCATCTTTGTTCCACTTGAAAAGGATTTGAACTGAGTTCAAACGCTTCTGTCACTCCTGAAATGTTCAATTTTGACGGGCCAATGAAGCGTCGACTGCCAAAAGGGTAAAAACCCAAATCCGTCATTTGCAGATTAACCAAAGTTCTCTGAGATCGAGAATAAAATGAAAATTGAACCCCCGCGATTTTCGTTCTTTCTAGGAAAGTTCGATTCCGGTGAAAAGCGAGCGAAACCCCCATGGCGCAGAAACTCCGGCCGAGCCCTGCTTTAGGGTAGATGCTTGACTCGCGAACGCGTCTAGTCTCTCTTATCAATTATGAAGGTACTGAACGACTAGTTCAAATGGAAATTATGGCGTGCACGAAGGTGAAAGTTGCATGATAAGCTAACATTACAAGGGTGAAAAATAAGGTTTAGAAAGTAGGACATGAATGATTTGCTCGTCTCCGGAGAGAAGACAGGACATGTGAATAAATGCCCTCTTCCACCTAAATCAAATTGAGTTGGATTTGTTGCCAAATGTCGGAGAGATAAATGACACAAATTAGGAAGATGTGTAGGTAACAAGATATGACGTGTTAAAGTTCTTTTTTGTGAACGCAAGTGAATAAACTTACACCAATCTTTTAATGGTCTGTGATTGACACCAGTTTATAAAAGGAAAATGACATACATGGTTCTCAAACTTTAACTAAATGTGTAATATGGCCCATGAATTTTTAACTTATATGATGCAATTCTTGAATGTTAACTCATTTGCAGTGCAATTCTTAAAATTTTAATTCATTAAATGTGATTCGTAAACTTTTGATATATATTAAATTTAATCTTGAAGCATTTAAAAGTGTTTAATGTTTTTATTGTCGTTCAATTAATGGAAGGACAATATCAAACATTTTCATAAGTTCATGAACTATATTGATCACACATCAAAAGCCAATTGATCATATTGAATTAATTTAAAATTTATGAATTACATTACATATCCAATTAAATTTAAAAAATTATCTTGAATAAATTAAAATTTTGAAGGCCACGTTACGCGTTAAACTAAAGACTAGGAATGCATTATCCGTCTGTAAATTTCCACGCCCACCTCGGTCAAAGATTGCGCAACGTCGAAAATCAACGATTGGACCGCCCCTTTTTAAAGTAGGAAAGAGTAGAGAAAGTTCGGTCACCCGACCGACCGGCCGCGCTGGGCGCTGGAAGAAGAAGACGAAAGTGGAGAGAGAGAGAGAGAGAGAATCGTCACGTTCCCGGCCCCACCAGCTCCCGCCCCCGACAAAGAAAAGCCCCGCCTCCACGTGGCCACCCGTCATCTTCTCCGGCTCTCCCGCTCTCTCTCTCTCTCTCTCCAGGCGGAAAAACGCCTTTTTACTTTCTCACGGTTTTCGCTTTCAATTTAATCCGCTCCCCCCCCTTCCTCTGCTCTTCTCCACTGCTAACGCTAACTGCAATTCCACACGCCAAATTCGACCCTTCTAGTTCTCGGCCCTTCCTTCCTTCCTTCCTTCCTTCTCTCTCTCTCTCTCTCTATCTCTAGGCGCACATGGCGAAGAGCGTGCTCGTGACGGGCGGCGCCGGCTACATCGGCAGCCACACCGTGCTCCAGCTCCTCCTCGGCGGCTACCGCGTCGTCGTCGTCGACAACCTCGACAACTCCTCCCCCGCCGCCCTCGACCGCGTCCGCGACCTCGCCGGCCAGCGCGGCCGCAACCTCTCCTTCCACGAGGTCCGTTCCTTCGCAAAACGACGTCGTGCGTGCGTGTGTTTCGGCCAGCGCGGCCGTTTTAAAATTCGTGAAAAAAAAGCGTTACGGTTGGGCTCCGCCGCGTCGTGTTCTCTCCGGTCTTTCGTCGCAATTTTTCGAGGAATTTTTTTGAATTTTCGCGGTTCGGACGTGCGCGAGGCTGTGAGCGTGACTGGTAGAGTCGTTGTCGTTTGATCGTTGATTATGACGGGGAACTCGTCCTTGATGTGGTTTCATGCGAACGGCGGTTGTTGAATTTATGGTAGCGATTGGCTTTCTGACTTTAGTGGCTGCTCTTCATCCGCAGGTTGACCTCCGAGACAAACCGGCGCTGGAGAAAGTTGTTCTCCTCGACCAAGTATGAACCGTAGATGACATTGCGATTATTTATCGTTTCGGTTCCGTTTCCGGAACCTCCATGCCATGCGCATAGTATGTAATTTTCATTGGCCCCTTAGAATTCGACACAGGTTATTCTTCGAATTTGGGTCTTAGAGTAGAACTGTATCGATTGATTCATGTAATTCAGGAGATTTGAAGTGATAGAGGACTGGAAAGGCGGCTTCTTTGCGCCTCCTTAGTGTTGCTTGTTTTGACTGTGGTCGGGTCCTGTTTTGTCCAGATTTGATGCTGTCATACACTTTGCTGGATTGAAAGCAGTAGGTGAAAGTGTGCAGAAGCCGCTGCTTTATTTCAACAATAACCTCAATGGGACCATCACCTTGCTGGAAGTCATGGCTGCTCATGGATGTAAGAAGGTGTGGTACTTCGATTATCTTGACCATGTGTCATTTCGTCGTTTTTTTTTTTTTTTTTCCTTTTTTGGGGTTCAGTTGTATGCCTTATCTTGTACTGCGGTTCAAGAAATCTGGTTGTTAGGCTATTGTTATTTTGGTTGAAAACTTTCGAGAGGCAAGTGATTTCATGTTAACATACAAACTGAAGTGCTACCTTCTAGGGTATTTGATATGCTAGAATTTATTGGTATGCTGGCTGTGATGTGGAGAGAAGTACTGAATTAGGTTTTCATGTGCGGTCCTTACTTAATCTTAAGCTATTGTGCATGTTTCCTTTGCTCTCTTCTTTTTCTTTCTGTCTCACCCACATCTCTGCACACTCGAAGTGCATGATCTGTGAGTTTAGAGATGCACACTTGTATGATCTCTCACTTCAATTAACCAAATTATGGTTTTGTGAAACATTGCAGCTTGTGTTTTCCTCATCTGCTACTGTTTACGGTTGGCCAAAGGAGGTCCCATGTACAGAGGACTTCCCTGTTTCTGCCACGAATCCATATGGACGAACCAAGGTGAGTGAAAGATATTCTTTCATACAAATAGCACAATTATGTAATGGCACATGAACAAAAAGACTGATAAATTAGTGGGTTAGAAAGTTTTTTTGGTGTTTTTTTTGCACTATAGGGAAAGAACTTAAACAAATCATAAATATTCTAGAATCTTCTAAAGAGAGGGAGATAGAAAAAACTCGATGGGCATATCCTTACGAAATGACTCAATAGAAGAGTACATAGATGACTTTATATAGAGAGCATAAGAGACCCCCAAGAACCTATTACCTAATTTAGAATCACCTATTAACTCCTGAGGGATATTTTAGATGTACTTCAAACTCTCCTCAAGCTGGAGGATCCAGCTTGCAGTTGATAGGATGTGACCTAAGTGCCATGTAAGTTGAACCTCACACTAAATAATGATGTGGATATCAAAGTTGAGATAATTGTGCAAGTTGGACCTTACACAACAAACTGAATGTAATTCATGTCAACTCTGGATTTGACAAAAGCGCTGAGAAGACAAATCAAGTCCGGAAAGTTGACACCCTTCTTTTCATGGACGACAAAGATAAAATCGCGTGAGAACATGACTCCATGAATTACGGCAAACAGAATTACATCACCCTATGGTGCTCGACTTTAATAGCTCGATGAAGGTATGCCCGACTCCATAGTAGGCTTGTTGAGATTTTAGAGGACCAGAATTATAGGAAGTTTCTGAAGTCGAGGTGCTGCAGATTGGAGCACTAAGAGGCCCCTTAAAAGTGTTTTTTTTTTTTCCTTCTTTGGGGTTTGAGAAGAATAGAAAACAAGAAAAAGAAAATTAAGACCAAGACCAGCAAAGTAATAAGGATAGTAGCTTGATTTTGATGGAGAAGCAGAACCAATTACCACAATTGAGAAGGATGCGGAGTGGAATGAAGCTAGAGAGCAGAGTGGCTTGACTTGTGGTAGGCTTCACTAGCACTAGGATGCCGGTTACAGGATTGATTACACCACAGTGAATGGTGACAGTTGCCTCTGACGATGGGGAGACGAGTGGCTCACGAGATGGAATTGCCTTCCGAGACAGCCGGAGCAGATCTGAGACTGCAAAGGACGACAATGCTGCTCTTGAAGATATCCAGTTGTGGCTGCTCTGGAGGATGAAGACCAGTGGACAAAAAAGAAGATTTGGAATGACGAATGCTAGTGGTCTTAGTGCCAAAGTAGAAAAGATGATAGCTGGAATGAGGGTGCTTTATTATTATTATTATTATTATTTTAAGACTGACATCAAGAAGAAAGATAAAGCTAGGTTTTGACTGGAGTCCCTCTTTCTTGGGAGCTTTGATACTGTATAAGTATTTTAGAATCTTTTAAGAGAGAGGAGAGAGATACTCAGAGGCTACAATTTTACTAAATCGCATGATGAAAGAGTGTATTGATGGCTCTAGTTATAGAGTATAAGCGACACCGAAAAAGCCTAGTTACTTAACTAATATTTATAAAATAAAATTCAACGACCCTCACTGGAAGATGTATGCCGTGTCCCTTACAGACATGAAAATGGACAAAGAAGTATGGTTTCTTTACTATTGGGGAATTATTCCAACTTCTTTTTTGGTTGCCTGATTTCTGGTACATCTAAAACATGTGCAATTGCCTTTCTTCCAGCTTTTCATTGAAGAAATATGCCGTGATGTTTACCGGGCAGATTCTGAATGGAAGATAATGTTGTTGAGATACTTCAATCCAGTTGGTGCACATCCTAGTGGCTCCATTGGTGAGGATCCCAGGGGGATCCCAAACAATCTAATGCCATTTGTGCAGCAAGTTGCTGTCGGAAGACGACCTGCTTTGACAGTTTATGGAACAGACTATTCAACGAAGGATGGTACTGGGGTATGGTATTAGCTGTTCTTAATTACTCTAATGCAGTCTTTTCATGCCATGGTTTTGTCCCTTGGGTTAGTATGACTTATGAGGTCTATAATGAGTTGTATAACTTGTTCATGCACCTCATTAATGATAGGAGTCAATCTCATTTATATAAGTGAACAGATGCACACAACTGATCTTTGCTGTGCTCAAGTTTTTGATGCAGAGTCTTCCTGATTTAATTGTTTATTGTTATTTGAGTTTGCTCATGTCATCTGCAGAAAGTAACAAGCAAAAATTTTATGCTTGATGCATCATCTATTCTACATACTGATTCCAAGTCTGGGTGTGTCTTCTCAGGTTCGTGATTACATCCATGTTGTTGATCTAGCCGATGGACACATTGCTGCATTGCAAAAGCTTGAAGAACCCGGCATAGGTATGAGAACTTGTACTTTTTTTATATTTGAAGTACCACTTCTATTCAGTGGCTGGCCACTCGAAATTTGATTGTGATGTGTCTGCATGGTTGTGACTATCCTTTGTCACCTCCACAAATAGGGCGTTACTTAACGTCCCTCCACACAAATTAGATTCAAAACTGTGCATAAGACAAATTATGACATGATTTGCAAGGATTTTTATTTGAATATGAAGTTTTTTCACAACCAGAACATTTCATGTAAGTGCCCTAAATAGGAGGTGCAAGAACGTTTCACCACACAATCTATCCACACGTTAATTTGATTCTTTTTAGATTCTGTGCTTTGACTTGAAAGGTCAATTCGTTAATCTTTTCTCCTGGTCATATTTGGTTGTCAGGGTGTGAGGTGTATAATCTGGGAACAGGGAAGGGAACTTCAGTCTTGGAGATGGTTGCTGCATTTGAGAAGGCATCTGGAAAGGTATGTTTCAGTTGATCGGGATGATGCAGCAGAACCCATACAAATTTATATGTATTTACATCATCATATTTGATAACACTCTCAATCATCCGAGCTGATTGTGAGCCTGATCCCTTCTCGGTTTCCACCTTCATCATGTCTTCCTTGTTCAGCAATTCCTTTTGAGATGACTTGATTTCTCCATCGACTTGTTTATCGCATTGATGTTTTCTCCTTTCTCCTGTTCCAGAAAATTCCACTTGTTATGGCTGGGCGCCGACCAGGTGATGCTGAAATTGTATATGCATCAACAGAAAAGGCTGAACTCGAATTGAACTGGAAGTAAGTAATTGGGCCATATGATAGCTGCATGAAAGAGTTTGTGAGTTAATATTACTATGCATAGCTTATAGGTTAGTGTTACTAATGTCGACCTCTACTTGTGAATACCACAATCAAGAGGAGAAATGGGCTAGCTTGAATTATGCTCTATGCCTCCTTGAGTCTGACTCTGGAAAAGAATGCCATCCGGGGATTCCTGTTGGTTTTATGAATGTATTTGGTGATCTATGATTTTACTACTTTTAGGAAGCATTATGTCTGCTCTAGTGCCAATTGAATGAATTGCATCTGCTGCTTGACTGTCATTCTAGCTATCCTGTTAATTGAAATGGCTTTTCAATCTTTACTTTGAGATAAATTTTCACATATCTGTGAAAGAAGTCTCTGGAACTGTGAAAAACGAAGCCCAGCAATTAGATTTCTGTGAAAGATAATTAATTATTACACTCTTTATCTCATACATTGATTTGACTGTCGTTGTAGGGCCAAATATGGCATTGAGGAGATGTGCCGAGATCAATGGAACTGGGCCAGCAAGAACCCTTATGGCTATGGATCCCCCGACTCGACTGACTGATAGCTGAGGATTTTGGCATTCTCGTATTAGGTATTGCTGAATTTAGTCTTCAGTGTACAAAAAGGTCACCAATTATCGAGTCTTAGAATGGGCACAAAATTAGGCTAGAGGAAAAAAAAAAAAGAAAAAAGAAGGTGAAAATGCTCGGAATAAGCCCTTGAGATAGTCAATTGCTCTAGCTTGAAGCGTCTCCTTAACCTGTTATGTCATGTTGGTGACTTGATGTATAATTCCTGATACGGTATGCAATAAGAATCTCCTAGCGATTACGCTACGAAGGAAAATTTCCTCTGTCATGTGTTCATTTTGATCAAATGGCTGACATGCATTTGCTAACGGCTTTTTGTCATCGGGACATGCTTTTACGATTGCCAAGTGATGTCGTGTGATGACTGAGAGGACGACCTTGATGGGTGTTGTTTATACGACCCCATAAGGCAACGGTGGAAATCTTTCGCCCTTAATTGTAATGATTAAACAAAGAGATGTTTGCATCATCCCCAATGGTCGGAATATGTCAGGTATAAGATATCGAATGCTAGGAATGGGGGAAAATCTCCTCTATCATGTGTTCATTGTGATCAATCCGCTGACATGCATTTGCTAAGAGGATTTTGTCATCGTGACATGCTTTTTACGATTGTCAAGTGATGACGCGTGATGAGTAAGATGGCATCGATGGGTATTGTTTATACAACCTTGTAAGGCATTGGCCCAAATCTTTCGCCTTAATTGGAATGATTAAACAAACAGATGTTAACATCATCTCCAAATGGTCAGAATGTGCCGGTGATAAGATATCGAATGATAGGAATGGCGGATTGAATCTGCCCTTCATCGTATCGTTCGGGTTGCTTTTGGTACTAGCCTCGTGGTCGTGATCTCTACCATGAATGCGACCCCTCCCTTGTCATGCGGGACTCGTACTCTACGATTCGTCGACTCGAGTTGGAAATAGGGGAAAACAAGAACGTCGCAATCCCAGAATGGGACGTGCCTTTCGCATCGTAATAGCCGGACGAATCGATTTGCCGATGCCTCGTTCCTTACCGCTCAGCCGAGTCAACGCGTGCGGACGAAAGGGGATTTGGCCCGGATGGGCACTCCATTGACTTTCTTTTTCCCATTTCCGACGCTTGGGAAACGCACGAGAGCTCGACGGCATGCCTGTCCGAAAGTCCTTTTCCTGGAGAAAATATTCAGTGGTTCGTGAGCTCCACGTCATCTGCTGACGTGGCGCGCGTGTTCCACCCAGATATCGACACGCGTCCTGTGAGGGACCCGCCGGAAAATGGAGAGGCTGGTTCTCTCGGCTGGCTTGGCTCGGCTCGCTGACAGAAGAAAGGACAGACAGCTCAGTGGGTCAATAAATGCGTAACACTCCCGCTCAAATAATCTCTCTCCTCACTTGAATTTGCTGGGTTTTTTCTCGCTCTCTCTCCTCTCTCCTCACAAACAGATAACAATCGAGACCTCCTCTGTTTCTTCTCCGCGCATCCCACCCCTTCCACTTCCGCCTCCGTCTCCGGCTCCGGCTCCGGCTCTGGCTCCGCCTCCGCCTCCCCAAAAGCCTCGCCGCCATCTGCCTCTGGCACGTCGCCTCGTCCAAGAGCGCCGCCAGTCGCAGCTGGTCCCAACCCCCTCCACCTCCGATCGTTTCCAACGCGGAGATCGAGCAGAAGTTTTGTGCTCGCGTTGGTCTCTCGGCAACTTCTGGACCTCCGTCCGATTGCGTCCCTCTGGCGAACTCGTCATCAGCTTCGACTCCGTGTCGCCGCCGCCGATGGCGTCCTCCGTCTCTGGCATCTGCTCGTCCTCCCCGTCCCTCAGGCCGAAGACGCCGCCGGCCTCCGCCGCGAAGCCGTCGGCCTCCGGCCCGAAGGAGACAGCCTCGTCTCGTTCCCCAGCGAGCGCTGTCCCTGACGCTGGCCCGCTCGGTCGCGGGGGAGATCTCAGCGGACCTGGGCAGGGCGGACGACGCGGCAAAGAAGGAGAGGCGCAGGCTGGAGAAGGATTCCCGCTCGCTGTGGAGGAGGTACATGGACTGGCTGTACGAGCATCGAGAGCTAGGGCTTTTCCTGGACGTGAGCCATATTGGGTTCACGGACGAGTTTGTGGAGGAGATGGAGCCCTGGTTCCAGGCCGCGTTCTAGGGGATGGAGGAGCTGGAGAAGGGCGCGATCGCCAACCTGGACGAGGGCCGCATGGTCGGGCACTACTGGTTGAGGAATTCGGAGCTCGCGCCGACTTGGTTCCTGAAGGCGCAGATTGAGAGCACGCTCGACGTCGTCTCCAATTTTGCTACCCGTGGTAAGGTCAGTTCTGAAATTCCGGTTGTTGTTGCTCTCCGTGTGGTAAGAGAGGCTGTAGTTCCCTGCGTTTTTTTTTTTTTTTTTTTGAATCGGTTTGCTGTCATAGTTGCTTACGTTTCTCCTCCATTATCTGGAGCAAGTGTATATGCTGCTTGATTCACTTATGCGCAATGGTCTTTTGTCTTCGTCTTTTGATTCGGAATTTGAAAAGTGTTAGTAAATTTTAGATTTTGCGCATCAGATTTAAGTAAAGTTACAAGCTATGGATGAATGTTCAGTTATAAGTCTCGGCACATTGGGTGAATACCCTGTGTCAGCGATTTTTTGACTTTTGACAGTCCGAATGATATCTCAATTTTACTTTTGGCAGATTAGATTCATTGACAACACATATCCGGCTGGAATTTACCATCAAATTGCGCAGCTTGGTCCTGAGCTGGCTTCTACCCTAGTGGTTGTGATATCAAAGGTGCCTGCATGTATTTTGCTTTGTGATCTCTCCTTTATGCATATTGGAAGAATATATAGTAATTCATTGTTATTTCCCGTCCTATAGAGTGGTGGTACTCCTGAAACCAGAAATGGCTTATTGGAAGTACAGAAGGCCTTTTGTGAAGCGGGATTGGAATTTGCAAAGCAGGTTTTGGTCCCAGTTTTTTTTTCCCCTGCCTATAGAAGTTTCACTGACAAGTCGTTGAGTTTCATGTTCTTTTTAAAGATACTAACTAGAGCAGAGTTGACAACTAATTATTAGCTTCTCATGATGCTCAAGGGCTATAAGCTATTGAATGTCAGACCTAACCTTTTTACTGCGAAGAATTTAGTTGATCTTGGTTGATGTGCTCATGTGGTTTTCACAGAGTAGGTTCCATGGCCTTTCTATTGTTGTTGCACATCAACTAAATTCAAAATAAATAAATAAATAAATCCAACACCTTGTTGATTTCTTTTCTGGTTGAGCATTTTGTTTAGGGCAAGCTTCCAGATGTCTCGGGTTGAATTCCATTTTGGTGCATGTATTTTATAATTAGGAGTATCCTGTTTAGTGGCCTTTTAAAGTCATTATTGCTAATGAGGCTTAGTCAGTTTGTTAGTCTTGCATGGAAAAGTTATTGCTTGTGATGTTTAACAAAATCTTGGGTAACTGGATGTCTTCATCTATATGTCACTCTGATGGTGCACTTGGATGAAGTTATGTCAAAATTAGTCTTTTCGGTTGTTTGCTTAAGTGAAATTTTGGCACCTTCAATTTTGCAGATATTGCATTGATCACTGTTTTTCCCATCATGAATGTAGGGCGTTGCCATAACATAAGAGAACTTGTTGTTGGACAATACTGCGCACATTGAGGGCTGATCGGCTAGATTTCGAATGTTTGACTGGGTGGGTGGCAGAACATCTGAAATGTCTGCAGTTGGTCTACTTCCAGCAGCCCTTCAAGTTCGTAAGCTTAACTTCTAATCTCATTGTGGTTATATTCTGATTTGACTCGAAGAGCATATTCATTAGCACTCCAACTTCAGGGGATCAATATTAGAGAAATGCTTGCTGGTGCATCCTTCATGGATGGGGCAACTAGGACGAAAGTGGTAAGATTGCTGTCGACTGATGTTATTTGGTGTTTCTTCGGATGTTTTGTTGTTATCCAAGTCCAGTAAAGGAATTAGTTTCAGTACCAGTGGGGCAACTTATGGTGTAAAATCTTGCTCAGTGTGTAGTGCTTAGGATTCTGCATGTGCACTTTTATGATGTAAGAAGCTGGGTCGCCCGAATGAACTAAGTATGGTTGAGATATCAGTCTTGATTATAGATAGCTAATCAGGCATTCAAGGATGTCAGCTAACAAGTTGAACGGTTGTCTTTGATAGTATGCACTGTGATGTATGCAAGAGTAACTTGTGAACTTATATGCAGGAGAATTGTCACTTGTTTCTCATCATTATGCACTGAGAAGATTTTGTAGTATATGTGCTAGAGGATGTCATACAGTATAATTCACTGTAAAATAGAATGCAGAGTATCCATTAGATCCATTTAAGCTCACGACTGGCAATTGCTATTGTTGTCGCTTAGTTGCTTCAAGGCATATTCATTTCTAGTTGCTGATGCACTCTACAGTGAATCAAATTACAGCCTTTTGGTTTCATGCATTTTGATTTGTGCCTTCTCTTGTTGCCTGCTTGTAGTATCAATTTCGCCAGCAATTCAAATCCTTGTTCAAGATGCAGAGCAAATCTGCAATGCAAGTCGGGGAGATGATCCTATTTCCTTGTCCAGGATATCCATTACTGTAGGCTGTCTGAAAAAGAACCATAGATACATTCATTTAGGGACTGATAGCATATCCACACTGTTTGCATTCCTAGATTGTAATTCCTTTCTCTGCTTGCAGTATTGCTAACTTGTTTGTTGTGTCAGAAGATCCACAGAAACATTGATGTAGGGACTGTAGATTGACTTAGCATGTCCACACTGTATGTGCTTCCTAGATTGTAAATCCTTTGGCAAGTAACTTATCACTGTACTACTTTTGTCAAATAATCACAAACATAAATGTCAAGGCCTGTTTGGGGTGGCTGTGAGTTTCAGCTTGCCTTTCTGGTTTTAGCTGTGGGTTTGAGTTTTTGGCTTTAGCTTTGACTTTAAAGAAATGAAGTTGGTAGAAGACATAACTTCTAACTTGAAAGTGACTGGCTCATTTTGAGAATTTAATAGTACTGAACGCTGAACCTTAAATCATAGGTGTTTGGATTCTTGGATAATTTTACTTCTAAAATGAAGCATATAATAACTTTGAGTGACCAAAAGCCATAATACCTGATGTGCAGTTCCTATCATCCCTCCCCCCTCAGTGCAAAAACCAAAAACGAAAAAAAAAAAAAAAAAAAAAAAACGAAAACACACACAAAAGAAGAAGTTACAACATAAGAACTATCGGTAGTTTTCCGTAGCTGTCTGAGTGGCTTCTCTACTGACACTGATCAAAGGATGGTTCTTACCTTTTGTAGTCCTGTGTCAGCGGAAATAACTTTTTTCTTTTCCAGGTGAAGAACAACCCTGCTGCATTGCTTGCTTTATGTTGGTATTGGGCTTCTGATGGTGTAGGATCTAAGGTGTTATATTTGAATGAGAGTGTCTTCTGAATTGTTGTTTTTTTCCCTTTCAGTTTGCAGTCATTGACAATTGTTTCACTATTTAAATTGCTGCTGTCAGGACACGGTAATTCTTCCTTACAAAGACAGCCTTCTGTTATTCAGTTAGTATCTGCAACAATTTGATTTGGATGGCAATCAGGTATGTGTTTAATTTTTTGGTGAAAATAAGGAGTTCCGTCTCCATCTCTAGTTTCCAAAATGTTAAATCTCAAATTGTTCATTTCACAGGTCAATCAAGGGCTTACTGTTTATGGGAATAAAGGAAGCACAGATCAGCATGCGTAAGTTATTTTTTGATAAAGTAATGCCACTATTACTTTTACATGCTGGTGACGTGATTATTCCTGATGCATGTTATTGTCTAATTTCCAAATAGCTACAAACAACAGCTGAGAGAGGGTGTGCACAACTTCTTCGTAACTTTCATTGAAGTGCTTTGTGAGAGACCACCTGGTCATGATTGGGAGCTTGAACCTAGTGTTACCTGTGGTGACTATCTGTTTGGAATGCTTCAAGTTAGTTTACAATAAGAGCTACTAATATTTACCTTTAAGAAGATTCTAGCAATAGTCGAAGTTCTTATGTCTATTGTTTCTGAAGTTTAAGATCTCACACTTCTCTTGGAAAGGAGACATGAGTTCAGTGGATGATTTACTTATAGTCACTCGGTTGTTTTCTGCAATTGATCCCTTTTAGATATGGTGAACTTCTGTAGGGAACGGGCTATGCTCTATATGCCTATGATCTTGAGTCTATAACAGTCACTGTTGAAGAAGTGACCCCTAGATCAGTGGGGGCTCTTATAGCATTGTATGAGCGAGCAGTTGAGATATACGCCCCATTAGTTAATATTAATGCCTATCATCAACCTGGTAAATAGTTTACCTTATAATTCTTATTTAAATTAGATGATTGCTATATGTTTTGGGCTTGTTGCTGTTGAGAATATGTGTGGCCTCTCTGAGTCAAGAAATCAAATCAATTCATCCAACTGGCTGTCTTTTTTATTGGCCCCGATGTGCGACTGAAATTCTTAGGTGTTGAAGCTGGGAAAAAGGCAGCAGCAGAAGTATTTGCTCGTCAAAAACGGGTTCTGGCTGTACTCAATGAGGCCAGGTATCTTACTAGAACAAGCTTGTCTAAGATGGAAACTATCAGCTCTTAAGGAACGGGGAACACTTAAAGAAACTGTTGAGTGGGGTGATAGAAACATGGATAAGAAGAAACGCAAGCTCGTAGGCATTGCAGATGATGGATAGAAAGAGATCCGCATTGAAAGGACAGATGAATTTGGCCAAATAGTAAGTTTTCAACGAAAAAAAGATATTAATCATAAAGCCTTGTAATACTAAATTGTCCATTATAATTTCTTTTGCGTCTGACAAAGAAACGCCAATTCATTACTTTGATGTTTTCATGCCAATCTTCTTGTTTTGAATGTTTTGCAACAGTTAACCCCAAAGGAAGCTTTCCGATTGCTTTCCTGTAAATTTCATGGAAAAGGGCCTGGCAAAATGAAGCAAGAGAAGCGCATGAAGCAATACCAGGAAGAATTGAAGTTGAAGCAGATGAAGAATTCAGACACGCCTTCTTTGTCTGCAGAGAGGATGAGGGAAGCTCAAGCCTTTCTTTTTTTTTTTTTTTTTCTTTTTTTTTTCTCTAATAGTAAGCTATGCTTACAAAGTTCTGGATGCATATTAGTATGTTAACTTCCTATACAATACACGCAATTGATTCTCTGTAGTCAACATGATTCCAACAATCTGGACATTTGTTGTTCTGTATTAGCACGCTGTGGAAGGGAAAGATGAGTTTTTAACACCGGCAAATGAGGAAGAGTCAATTGTATCATCTGAACCTATTGTTGATGCTGAAAGCAAGGTGGCTAATGGTTATATAGATGCAGAAGTACTTTTTCTCAACTCTTTTGATTTTATTGCTTTAATGTGACTGCAAACCCGACATGTATTCAGGCACTTCACTTTATCACCGTATTCGTCACTCCCATCACAGCAGTCTGAGTATCATGGAGCAGGCAAAGAACATATTTTAGGAGGAAACATTAAGGAGGCAGAAAAAGAATGACCACCCGCTAGTTAACCTTTGTCCAGCGGATGCTAAAATCAGTATTACAAGAATCAGAACGATCTAGTAATTCCGTCAACCTATTGAGGTCAGATGATGTCAGCATATAAATCTTTTATAGGACCTTAGCATTTAATTTTGAGTATGGGAGCAAGTACGAATTTATTTTTGAAAGCTTTAAAGGAAAAAAAAAAAAAAAGAGTTGCCCAAGTTTATTTCAAAAAGGGTTGTTGGGCAAAAAAAAAAAATATGAGGTATCAGGTTTTGACGCCAAGTTCATTTTAAACTAGGTGTGTGCAATTTTTTTTTATTTTTTTTTATTTTGGTGCATGCAAATTTTATATGCTTAGTTCCATGAAGTGATCACTGGAGTCATGAAAATTCGTTATTTAGATTGGGTACAGATTGGAATGCTTCAATCCACATTCTCCTCGTAAATCTTTTGACTAGAAAAAGAGGAGATTTTAAGAATCAGGATCGGCACCGATACTCATTAGTCGCCCCTTTCGCTTCACGCATTGGCATCACCTCTAGCAAAGCATTGTGCAATCTCTCCTTCTTAAGCCACACTGTCCTCCATACTCCTTGATGATGATGAGTGTGAAGCTAATGAGGCGGGAAAGTTAAACGTCTCATGATGAGTGTAAAGCTAATTAGGCAGGAAAGTTAAACGTCTCATTTGATCAAGTGTTCACTTGAAAAGAAAAGTGCGTTATATTTCAATTCGCTAGTGAAAGGGTAAACGGAAAAAGAGCGAAGTAACAAATTGCTTTTGAGAAGAGAGACCATGGCGTCAAGAATCAACAGATTAACATCAATCGCATTGACAAAATTTTGTGGAGAAGCTGATACATGCATCCCCATGAAATGTCAACAAGCATTAAAACTCATGCCAACAACTTGGCGAGTTCATCAACCCTCAAGCTTCCTAGTGGTGATACATACAAGTGGTGTTCATCCAACTCTTTTTTCCTTTGAATTTTCGTATCTCTCTACTTGTTTCCTCTCTCCATAAGTGTAGAAGAAGGTTCGCCTTCGGCATCTACATTTCCATCTTCTTCCTTCACAATCTTCTTGGACACAGCTCTCCTAGGTCAGTGCCTGAAAATGGGGCCAGGTGGAGCAGTCTTTGCAAAAGCAACCGCCCTTTGGTAAGCAATGTCAACATCCAATGAATTATTAATCAAGATAAGTGCACTGCCGTTCTCGACAGCCTGCCTTAACGTCGTGCAGTTTCTCTGTTTCCACCATGGTCTCGGATTCTTCCGCAACAATATCGGGCATAGCAGCAGCTGCATTGATGCTCTTTGCATCTTCTGATTCTTCTGCTTCACTGCTTTTGCCATCTACAGTGATTTTATTTCCATCAACCTCCCTCAAAATTGAATCTGCATCAGTAACTCCATATACCTCGTTTTCTTGAACAGAAGGAGGACTGGTTTTGCCAGGAACTTCCTGTTTTTCATCCTGTTCTGAGATTACTGGAAGAGGAGATCCTTCACATGCACGATCAACACTAGATGGATAATCCTTGTAATAAACTTCAGGAGTTGGAAAGGAAGACTTCCACTCTCTTCCTCTCCACATAAGTATGTGCTCATCTTCAAATGAGATTAACACACATGGGAGTAGGTCCTGGAAATGAGGAACAATGAACAACACATCTTAACCATCAACAAGAAAATCCTCGTCTCACCCCTACAAGACATACCCACCTTGCATTTCAATTTTCTTCTTACATGTGATTAGAAAGACTCCTCTCAGGTCAAAAATGTTTCACAACATCCAAGAAATCTGCTTCTGACCACAAGCAGGGGTGCCTGGACAATCTGCGAGGATGATGGAATTAGAAGAAAAATAAAGAAGCTAACTCATTTGCAAACATCAATGATCCCTGTAGCAAAGGCACGACTAAACCAAATACCCGTGTGAAAGCAACATATTGCCTGACTCTTGATCGATGATGCAGGAACTAGTGACTTAATGTTCCATAGCATAATGAACCTAAGTGAAGATGAGTGCATATGATATGTTGCTTGCCTAATCAAGCAAGGAAGCTATGTAAGTAAGTGAAGACGAGTGCATATAATATGTTGCTTGCCTAATCAAGCAAGGAAGCTATGTATGTGCCAAGACGAACATTCCATCAGAACCTCAGTGATGAACTGACCAACTATATTCTACAGCCAAAAGGATAAAAAAAAGGTGACCAAATATGTTTGAGACATATTTCTGATTCAATAATATGCTCAACTTCTTCTGAGCTAGTCTTCCTCAGACAATTTGCAAAGAGGGGAAGGTATAACTAGCAGTAAAAATTACCAATTTTTTTTTCATGAACAAGCTTCTTAATTCCTTCAAGTGTCCTCCACACCACTGTCATAAACTTTAAGATATGCCTCCTCTCCTTCATCCTGATTTCGAATTATAGAAAAGGTATCAATCATACGAAGGTTATGCTAGAAATTACTAAGGATTGCTGCGACAGAAAGATCTTGCAAACTTCCACCAAATGTCATCCAGATAGAAGTAAAGCCAAACAACTGAACCATGCATTAGGACATCACCTTTAGAGAGTATTGCTACCAAAGAAAAGAAAATTGAATCTAAGTTCAGATAGCAACATTCTACAAGTTAATACAAAAGTAAGCCTTTTAAGGTTAATTGCCTCGAGATACATGCTGATTCTACACGTAGAGGAGCAAATGTACTCCAAAGGATGAGAGACAGATTCCTCAGATGTGTCATCTATTGTCGCTCCGGCATTAAATGATCTAGAAAGTTTTTCTTCATCAATTTGGTTGTTTACTCTCATATCTTCCTGTGAAGGAGGAAGAGAATGCATTACTGAAATAAATGCTAGTTTTTGTCTCATCAAATTTCTAAAAGGCAAGAGCTCGTACAAGTTCGTAATTTAGTAGCTCAATCCGCTCCTGCAAGTCTGAAATATGATGCTTAAGTGCCTGCAGTAAAAGAAAATTTAATAACATAGAATAGGATAAGCATCGTGACAAGCTTAAGGATAAGGGATTAAGAATAGTTTTTCAATCAGTTTCACCTCACGTCTCTGAAGTTCAATAGAGCGAGCCAATGCCTGCCTTTCTAGTCAGCAAATTTCTGGGTCTCACTGCATGAGGCCTTTGATAATTCTTCCCACGATAAACGATGATAGCATAGCTTTTCATAGTCTTATCTAAGGATACCAGAACTCCACCACTTTCAGCCTCTAAAGAAACTACAAGATGCTTCACTTGTGCAAAAATTTTTCCCCTCACTATTAGTTTCACCAACTCGCGATACTTCCAATGCAAGTGCATGTTCTCTATGGTACCATCAAAAATGCCACGCCTTCCTGGATTAAACCAAACAGAAGATGAAAAGCTAGTCATGAAAGCTGACTTTTTTACATTGTTCAATCAAGAGGCAAACCAGCTATTCTTACCGATAAGCAGGAAGGGCTTCATACTCAGACCAATCTTACGTAGTAAAGATCTCTCCTCATCACTTATGGTTTCCAGATCAACTGGAAGGTCTGCTGGTCTAAGATTCTCCTGCACTTTTGCTAGAGCTTTCTCAGCCCTTTTGACCTTCCCTTTAGCCTGGAAAGAAGAGGAAAAAATAAATGGAAAATGTGATAAATAATTAAGGAAATGGAGCAGAATTTTATAGCATAAGTTTGTTCAATCTCGTAACTTACAAGAGCAAGTTTCTTCTCAAGATATTTCAAGAGTGCAGCGTGCTTATTGAGTGATTCATCTCTACGCATTTGCTCAACATCTTTGCTACTTATTTCATTCCCCCACCAAGAGGTGGCAGCCAGAGTTTCAGTAAGAGGCCAGCAACAAGTGGGCTTTTAGAAGCTTTTAATTTTGATTCAATTGCAGCTGAGGCCCTCTGACGTGCTTGGTCTTCCTCATTTGCATGCACATCTGTTAGTTTTTCTCTCTCTTTCAATGCTTCTACCACCACAGGAGGCAAGAAGTCATTGCCCCTGTAAAACACAATATAATCTTTGTTCCTAGAAAGTAGTGTTCCCCCAGTTAAATTCTGCATTCAAAATGACAAATCAATAACAAGAGCACCAAATTTTCCTTACCTAAAGAAAAAGGACGGAATATGCAACACTAAACAGAAGTCGATATTATCATAATGCCAGAACATTAAGATTGGAACAAAATGCTCAGAGAGATAAGAACTTGCATAACCAATCCTTCACAACACTACACAAGTATGTCCCAGAATGGTGACACACTAACCTTGGCTGAGTTTTACCATTATGATAACAATTATAAATTCCATGATCAGAGATGAAATAGAAAATTCAGCATTGTACTGTGGGCTTGAAGGATAATGATTTAGTCAAACTACCACTCTATGGCAAATAGTAGGTAATTCTTTCTGTCAGGCAAATCAAATAAAGTACAGACTCTGAAAGGTTCTGTGCTGGATGAAAGCAACAGAACACCCATTTTCAACAATAATTAGCTCATACATATATGCTAAAAAGTCAACATATGTAGATTGTCCAACCTTCAGTTCCTCAGCCATTCTATCATTGCAAGTATTTAGCACGCCGCGTTTAATTGCTATTTTTGCAATAGCACTGCTCCCCCACAACTTTACCATGGCCTCAGCAAGACCTTGCAGCTTTCTGTTTCTTCCTACAAAAAAAGTAGGATTAGTTTAGAACAATTTTGAGACATACTATAATCAAACCAGTTTGTCAGCCATTAACCAGCAATGGCAGAAAAGCACAAACTTTATTGCCATTGATGCACACATACCCAGGGCAAAATGTGAAGGCATCGTTCTTGCAAGTCTACGAAACCTGGTCATCTCTTTGTTTCTCAGACAATGTCTAACCCCATAAGGAAGAAGCCTAACTGGAGGTTTATATCCAGGAACCTCTGAAGGGAGCAAGTCAGCATCAACTGGAACTGGCTCACAGCCTGACCAATCCTTGAACCGTGGACCCAACTCATCTAATAAACTGTTAGGATCATTCATATCCATGCGTTTTTCCTTAGACAGATCCTTCATATATTCTGCAGAACCACATAAAATCCGGCCTCCTTTGCTATGAAAAACATTACTGGCTGTGTCCTCATTTTTCAGAGAATTCACACTGGTCTGTATTTTTTCGTTGTATGATTGGACACAAGAAAGCATATACGCCATCCCTCGGTACAACACCACTGAACTTCCAGATCTCCATATAACAAAGCCTCCAGTCCTACTCTGACAAGGCAAGTGTATTAGAGGCTCATTATCTCAGTGCATCAATGATTCATGATTAAAATAAAGACTCTCAAGTCTCCAACGCCAACAGAGATTTATTTAAGTGATTACATCTTTTGAAGTCATGATTTTATATCCATTCCAGATGTCAAATACGGCACTTAAATGCATGCAAGCAATTAGCAAACTCATGAAAGTTCCAGGCTCATCAAGAGTCAACCTTCATTTACTTACTTATCCATAAGCAAAGAAGAGACCAGCACTAACCTCCAAAGTTTCATGGGTTCTTTTCATGTTAAGTGACTGGGGACCTTCAAATTTCAACTTCACCACTTCATCCTCTCTCCACTTCTCATGTATAGAATCCACCAAAGCCTGGGTAATCCCTGCATCCCCAACTTCCATATCCTCCACCATCCTGAGAGCAATTTTCCTAAGCCTCCTGAGCTCATGTTGCAGAATTACTCTCTCCGCCAAGTCCACATGCTTCCTCGACTTGGAAACAGCTGCAGAAACCGCTTCCATAAGGAAGCCGGAGCTTGAACCCAAATGGGAGAGAGGACAGAAGAGCCAGACCACACTCTCCATGGCTGCCTACAATGCTCGCGAAATCGTGCGGTCCGTAATTTCTCGCGCAGATGGCACGCGAAAGAAGAGATATAAAGTGAGACTACCCGTGAATTTTCTGAATCACCGACGAATGCTGCAATCCATTGGCCATGTTTGCAACAGAGGATGGGGACATGCAATTGGAGCTCCTGAGTATGCAATATTCAAACAGGACCACAAAACAAGCAGAACATCTTGCGATTGATCAAGGCAAGAAGCTCCTTCAGTGCACAGAAGCATTCCCATCATCCATTACTTTTGCGTTTTCATGTTGATCATGGCGTATATTCATCTAACTGTCATAGGTAGGGAAACATACAGGAATATCATCTTGAAGATCCTAGAGTCTGGAGGGCGTCGACGCTGCTCTGCAGGTGGTTGCAGAAATGGGATCCCCAAATCTCGGCCGCCCAAGCAGATTAATGCGCGAAGGAAAGCGGCGCCGGAGCAGAGATGGAGCGAGCAACGGAGCAAAGAGCGAGCGCCGAAGCAGAGACGGAGGAAGCGACAGGACCAGCGAGCGAGCGAGCGCCGGGCGACGGCGGGGAACGGCGGCTTGACAAACGCAATGCACGGAGTCGAAGCTGATGACGAGTTCGTCAGAGGGACGCAATCGGACGGAGGTCCAGAAGTTGCCGAGAGACCAACGCGAGCACAAAACTTCTGCTCGATCTCCGCGTTGGAAACGATCGGAGGTGGAGGGGGTTGGGACCAGCTGCGACTGGCGGCGCTCTTGGACGAGGCGACGTGCCAGAGGCAGATGGCGGCGAGGCTTTGGGGAGGCGGAGGCGGAGCCAGAGCCGGAGCCGGAGCCGGAGACGGAGGCGGAAGTGGAAGGGGTGGGATGCGCGGAGAAGAAACAGAGGAGGTCTCGATTGTTATCTGTTTGTGAGGAGAGAGGAGAGAGAGCGAGAAAAAACCCAGCAAATTCAAGTGAGGAGAGAGATTATTTGAGCGGGAGTGTTACGCATTTATTGACCCACTGAGCTGTCTGTCCTTTCTTCTGTCAGCGAGCCGAGCCAAGCCAGCCGAGAGAACCAGCCTCTCCATTTTCCGGCGGGTCCCTCACAGGACGCGTGTCGATATCTGGGTGGAACACGCGCGCCACGTCAGCAGATGACGTGGAGCTCACGAACCACTGAATATTTTCTCCTTTTCCTGGGATCTCCACGAAGCTGTCGTTTCGGAGATATCGATGATGATGAATGACCCCCTCCGCTCCAATTGGTCGGTAATGCCTTCATCCGTGGTCAGATGATGTCTTGTTTGAATTTTTGAAATTCCACGCGTTCGAACTCCGCAACGGCTCTCTCCTGATTGGAGGAGGAGGGGGGAGAAAGGGCGAAGTGAAAGACAACAGTGCAGTTCTCTCCTCACCATAATCATTCCAAAGGACTTCAATTATTTTATTTTTTTCCTTCCCTCTCTCCTTTTTCTTTCACTTTACAACCCACAGATTCTGTGTCATTCGTGTGCCGTTGGGGTGAAGAGACGCATGGATTTGACTAAGCAGCAGAGTGGCGGATTTATCAAATTTTTCTTCGCGATCGCGTGTTAATCCTAATCGCAGAGTACAAAGTTTGAAATCACACGTTAAAAATATTCGTCATCCGTGTTGATCTTTGCTAGTTCTTTTCTTCTGTTTTTGGGGTTAAATTCAAGTCCAATGATTTAGAAATCATCCACCGTACTTGTCATATCAATCCCTTTATTTCAATAGGATAAAAAAAAAAAGATTTTAAAAATTATTTGAAAAATATTTTCTTAAAATTAATAACTTTATTACTCATGAAAATAAATAAATAAAGCATATTTTTGTCATTCACAATAATTTTTAGATATAAATTGTTGCCGTGGACAATTTATATTATACTTAAAAATGATAATTTAGGAAAATAAGTCATTTGCAACGTTTAGTTTGTTTATGAAATTGAGTCGGCATAAAATGATTTTAAAAAAACCTGCAATTTAATTAACGAAAATGATTTTCTCTTTAGAAAATTGAAAATCTTAAAAATCATTTTTCAAAATATGATTAGGTATCGACATTTAAATTCGAAACTCTACACTTGAATACGGGAATCTGATGTTGGTTCTCAAGTCCCTAGTGTCCAAGACTAGGTCACTGGCGCTTGTGCTCGGGACCTCATGCCTATACCTACACTTGCGCTTAGGTCCATCATGGTAGATCGGAAGGTCTCGGTGTTTGTGCCTGATGCCTTGGCACCTAGGCCTGAGTCCACAAAAATCGAGTGCAGGATCTTGATACCCAAGTTCGAATCCCCAACATTAGGGGCTTGGTCTACAAAAGTTGTGCCCAAGTCCATCGAGGCTAACCCTTAGACATTATGTTTCGCGCTTAGGTCCATCAAGGCCAAGCTCAAGACCAAAGGTGGCCAACCCTAATTGGGGTCCATGAAGGTTGGGTTCGAGACTTTATTGCTTGCACACAGTTCCCCAGCTATCCAAGCACAAGTTACTAGTGCATCGTACCCAAGTGATATATGTTTATTTAGAAAAATCAAATCACATTAGATTTTATATACCAAATAACAGCAGGTTTTAATCCGACACTGAAAATATTATTATTTTTCTGGAAAATTATTTTTGAAAAATATTTTTGAAAAATATCATATTTTTCGCGAAGCAACGGTATTCTAAAAGGACAAGGAATGGGATGCATAAAGCAAGCTCGGCGCGATAAGCGACTTTTACATCACACATTCGATTCTCGAATGTAGGCTAGTCGAAGAACACGCAGTGCGGATTGGAGAATTCGATGAAGAAAAACCTCCAAACTCCATGCCCGAACGCACCGCATCTGTCCGGTGGACAGCGACTTCTGCAGTTGTTGTATCGTCACGACGTGTGAATGCTCGCCAGATTGCGCTTCACATGCATACAATACAACCGCGAAGCGGATCCAAACAGAGCCGTCCAACATGAAGTCTCTTATTAGAGTCTCCGGAGCCGCTGTGCTGTTTTTAGCCGTTGTTCAATATCGTCACAGCTTTATTTCTTTTTTTTTTTTTTTTTTTTCAGTTTAATCAAGTCTTTTTGAATCATCTTTTGTATTTTTTTTTTTTTGGGGGTAGAATGATTTTACCCTGCTCGCAGCTTTGAGTCATTGCACATCGATTGCATTTTACCCTCCCGAATTTTGCATTTTCTTACGCTTCGTAACACCTGTTGATAAGTAAAAACTGTTTTTTTCGACCAGAGTAACCTAATTGCGATCCTTTCATCCGCCATCAACCTAGCCATCAGCAAGTATGCTGATGTCTAGCAACCCCTCAATTGCGGAACAGATGGCAAAACTAATCTCCGCTCGACCCCCTCTCTATGCATATGTCTATGCTTTCTAGTTTTCATTTTTTCATTTTTTCGTCATGCCAATTTCGGCCAATGCCATCATATCTCTATGATCAGGTGAGACCTCGTAGGAGTTATTGGCGGTCTCATCCATTTTAATAGAACGATTAGATTGAAAAAGAAAAGGAAGACTTACGATTAATTTCAATTTAAGTGAAAAAAAAAATTTGAGGTAAAATTTCAACAATTAGAATATCGTCTACCATTTTGACTTGTCTTTTAACCCATATTTAATGAACCGAGTCATTATATGATTTTTTCATAAATGAGTAATAAATGAATTTAGAATGATAAAACTCAAAATAATTCTAGTGTTAAATTATTAGTTTGTAATTTACACATATCTAATCCATCTGAACGACTATTTCCTTTGCACTCTTGTTTGTGCTTCACTCATTTCAAGCTCTCACCTCACTTTAGGTATGGGTTGTCCAAATCGAGTTAAAATACAAAAGTAATTTACTAATATGGATTGGGTCAAGTACAAACCGTTAAATTTGTATTACATGAAAATATATTAAAATGGGTCGAATGGATAAATTTGGGTCTTATTATTGATCTGGGTCTACTGCCATTTGACTCAAAAAAAAAAGAAGAAGTAGATATCTATATTGTCTCCATTTGTAGTAGAACCTATGATTAGTATGTTGCATTGGAGTGTCAGATTCAACGGAGTTTACAAAGCGAGGTGTAAGAACTAAGAAGTGCCGAGAAACTTGAGGTTTAGCCCCACCATAAAACGACCGGACTTGACCCCCTATAAAAGTCGTTCCGAAGTCTCTCTCTCTCTCGCATCTCCGTCCGAATTTTCAACTTCAAAATCGAGTCTTTCCACTTACTACTCTCCTCAGCTTCTCATCTACACTTTCAAACTCAAAAAACGCGAAACTCTCTCTCTCTCTTCTCTCTCTCTCTCTCTCTCTCACTAGAACTGCTCGGTCTCGCCGGCGGAGCGCGGTCGCCCGGATCCAGGCCGATCTCGACCGCCCTCGGACGCCATTGCCGCCGCCGGATCCGGATCCGGCCCGTCGAGCACCGAGAGGAGGAGGGGATGGAGAACCTTATCTCGCTGGTGAACAAGATACAGAGGGCCTGCACCGCCCTCGGCGACCACGGCGACACCAGCGCCCTCCCCACCCTCTGGGACTCCCTCCCCACCATCGCCGTCGTCGGCGGCCAGGTCCTTCCTCCGGATCTCTCTCTTTGAAACGTCCGCTCGCTTCTATGTCGCCGCCGTGGGGCGACGAGCTTCGTTTCGGCTCGTGGCTCATCCGGTTGAGCCGCGTTTCCCTTACGCTGGCGATTTCGGTTGCTTGTGGTCCGGCGATCTGCCGATGTTTCCTCGCGCTTGTTCGTCGCGCGAATCGCTCGCTCCTGTCGCGGGGCTTCTTCTGTCGAGCCGTTCGCTTCTGCTTTTGTATTCGTATGGGGCTTGACTTTGGCTTCAATTTGATGTGTGAAGAGCTGGTTTCTCAGTCGTTTCGTGGGCGATCTGTCGCTCGAGTTTGATGATTCCTCGTCCGCGTGTCTCGTGTGTTTTTGGTCGCTGCTGTCGAGTGCTGGCTAGGACTGTAGAAAATGACGTCCGATGAAGTAGGAGTTTTTAGTCGAGATTTCTTCTTGTCCGGAGTAGGAACTAGGAGCTATACTATACTACCCGATACGTATTTCCCCCTTGCGACGTTGTTAGAGGCTTAAAGGACATAAATTTGATGATAAAGCAATCTTCTTTCCCAAATTCCAGCATTTTGCATCTGCTCTGATTCGCTTTGTGATGTCGTGCAGAGTTCGGGGAAGTCATCAGTGCTGGAGAGTGTCGTCGGCAAGGATTTCTTACCTCGTGGCTCTGGTAATCAATGGCACCTCAGCTTCTTCTTCTTACCTTTGATATTTACTTCTTCGTGAGTCCGGAATTTGGGAAACTGATGCGTGAACGATTTGTGCAGGTATTGTTACTAGACGTCCTCTTGTCCTGCAGCTTCACAAGATTGAAGAAGGAAGCAGAGAATACGCGGAATTCCTTCACCTTCCCCGAAAGAGATTCACTGATTTCTGTGAGTTCTTCATGATAAATTTCAATTTCATTAACCATACGCATTTGGTTGGAGTTTACTGCTTATACAGACTTCATTTCTCATGCACTGCACTTGACTCACTTGGTTGTGGGGATATTAGAATCTACAGAATGCCAGTTTCCCAGAGCGTTATTATACACAGCATCATGCTTCTGATTGCACCAGTCTGTGAGCTCAGCCCGGCTTATATTTCTGGCTATTTGCATGAGTAGTGTCATAATCATGAATTACGGATACAAATCGAGGCATGTAGACATAGTACTTCCACACAATTTTTACCCCAATGTTGGTACTTTACTCATGTGCACGTGCATACATGCACACGCACTCACACAAAACAAGAGATTCATTTGGGTGGAGAAAATTGTTTCTAGATGCTTACATACTGATGTCAATTGAAATTATGCAGCTGCTGTGAGAAAGGAGATCGCAGATGAAACTGATCGAGAGACTGGTCGCTCAAAGCAAATTTCAAGTGTTCCAATCCATCTTAGTATATATTCACCTAATGGTATGTCTTTCCTTGGCCAAACACCTAATTATAGGTTGTGTTTTTATTGTTCTATGACATTATATTGTAACAACTTGTTTTACTTCTGTCCAATTGCTATGACATATCTCTTACAACTTGTTGTACTCAAATCAGGTCTTGTTGTTTATAGCCTTTATTTTCATGATCAGTTTGTAGTGCTTATTGCATCATTTATCTTTGGCAGTTGTCAACTTGACTTTGATTGATCTTCCTGGGCTCACAAAGGTTGCCGTTGGTAAGTCACATCTTATCTCAGCTGCAAATTTCTTTTCCTTTTGCTGGTTGAATTGAGATTTCTCCATAACTTAATGGTCCCTAGAGTTGAAAAGTTTGGTTCCCGTAAGAATACAACAAGTCCATTCGGTCATCGCAGTTCTTGTGCTGAATTTCATCTGTGAACTGATATTAGAAACCATACACCATCTTTTGTTCCGCTGCATATACTTTGATTCATTTATGCCAACATAAATAGCTTACACTGTTTCCATCATAAACTAACCGGTCTCTTCCAATTGATGTCTTTGGAAAATAAGAGGGCCAACCGGACAGCATTGTACAAGAAATTGAGAACATGGTCCGCTCATACATTGAGAAGGTATTTTGCATCATACTTTATCTGTTATTTACTTTGCAATATGCTTTTTTATTGCTAGAAGGTTTCACAGGTTAGCTAAATGTAAGGATTCTCATCCATACAACTGATTGTTGATCGTATAAGCTGGTGAATTTTGAGCAAATGCTTGGAAGACACTTCTGACTATCAACTATCAGAACTGTTTTTGGGTCCACGAGGAAGAACAGAAGTATTTTTTTTTTTATTTTGATTTCATTTATCCTGCATAACCTCTCATGAATAGCATAAGGGTGAAGTTTGTTGTTTGAAAGTTTTATGCAGCCTTCTGCAGCACTTGTTTTCTGTCATTCGGAGAGGCATCCAAATGCTTAGATTTTGCAGCACCTGTTCAGAGTTCACTTTGGTTTAGTGTTAAAAGGGCCTCTTGGTATTTGAAAGAAATACTTTGGCCTCTCAGCCTCATAATGTTTAGATTCGTACTTTATTGAAGTTATAGCATACTTATGATTTTTGCTCTTAAGTGAACAGTTTGTTCCCTCATGATTTTTATGATTGAAATTTTAAATTATTGTCTTCTTAAATAAGCATACTATTTGGCATCATGATGACTATCTTCGGAACTATCCAAAGAAGACAACAAAGAATTTATTAGTTCTTGATTCTTTATGCAGCCTAACTGTATAATTCTTGCCATTTCACCTGCAAATCAAGATCTTGCTACATCTGATGCAATTAAGATCTCTCGTGAAGTAGATCCTGCAGGTAAAATTTCTATTTTGTTCTTTCTCTGTGCGATTTTCCTTCTCTCCATGATTGAATTTTCATGTTTGTGTATGGTCCTTGGACTTGTTACTTGTTTTCCCGTCAGATCTCCTACAATGTAACTCTTGCAGGGATGTGCAAATATGAAATTCCGTCTTTGCAGCATTCTATCTACATCTCCATGCATTTTTTTTTCTCTCTAGTAACTAAGTTGCTACAATGATTTTTTTAGGGGAGAGGACATTTGGAGTCTTGACAAAGATTGATCTAATGGATAAGGGAACAGATGCTGTTGATGTAAGTTGAATAGTGTCTTTTCTGCAGAAAAATAATGATTTCTATTAATTACTCTTAATGGGGAATATTTTGGTGTTCTCTGCATTTAATTTATATTTAATCAACATAATGATGATCTGAGTGCAGTAAGTTGAAAAACCATAACCGTCCTCATGCTTTAAGATCTCTATTATGTTGACTTATATTTTAGGTGTTCTTTTTGCAATTATGAGCACCTCCTTTTGATGCATTCTAACTACCGAGGTTGATGTACTTTGGCTTCTTAGATATTAGAAGGGAAAGCATATCGACTTAAGTTTCCTTGGATTGGGGTAGTAAACCGGTCCCAAGCTGATATTAACAAGAACGTCGACATGATCGCTGCTCGCCGCAGAGAGCGAGAATATTTCTCTGGTACTCCTGAATACAAGCATCTTGCACACAGAATGGGTTCTGAGCATTTAGCAAAAATGCTTTCGAAGGTTGGAAAATCGTAATCATTTCTTTGTGCAACCGTTTATTCAACTTCATCTGCTAATTCTGTCATGTTCATTGCAGCAATTGGAGAATGTGATCAAGACCAAAATACCGGGCATCCAGTCCCTTATTAACAAAACAATTCTTGAGCTTGAGACTGAGTTGAATCGTCTTGGCAAGCCTATAGCTTCAGATGCAGGAGTATGTGTTTTATTTATTTCCCATGCTAGATTAGTTTATCAGTTGCATTCTACTGGTTCTTTTTATGAAGACTAACTATCCCATTGCTAGCTTTACACTATTCGCGGGTTGGAATTTTCACCTCAAGTTCATATGCTGCAAGAAGTATTACTGATGAAGATCTCACTATAATGCAGGGAAAGTTATATTCAATTATGGAGATATGTCGTCTTTTTGATCAAATTTACAAGGAGCATCTAGATGGCGTGTATGTATCATAGTTTATTCTTCTTGGCCTAACCACCTTCTCATTATGCATATCTGTAATAATGAAAGTGAAAGATGCTGTTATTTTCTTGTGCAGGCGCTCTGGAGGTGATAAGATTTACAATGTTTTCGATAATCAGCTCCCTGCTGCTCTTAAGAGGCTGCAATTTGACAAACAACTTTCCATGGAAAATATAAAGAAGCTCATTACAGAAGCTGATGGATACCAACCTCATTTAATAGCTCCTGAGCAAGGATATCGCCGTCTGATCGAGTCTTCTTTAATAACTATCAGAGGTCCTGCTGAGGCTGCTGTTGATGCGGTATGCTTTAACACCTAGAAGCTTACATAAAATAATTGGTATTGAAATGCATACGGTAGTCTTGTCGGTTTGTCTTGTGATCAAAATGTGAAGAACCGTTGAGTGCAAAACTTGATGTGGTTTATTGTTCATCAGAATTATCTTAGACATGGTTTTATGATGGTGAATCAGAAACTTGGTTTGAATTTTCAGAGTAACAGATACTCCACATATTTCTGTGTCACTTTTTGGAATTACCGAGTAATTTACAATGTGTTTTATAGTTTCACAAAACAAAAATATGAAGCTTCATTTCATTATTTGCCTATTATATTGTGTTATACTGGAGGTGCTTATGAGTGTGTAGCAGTGTTTGCTATGGACACTGAATATTTTTGGCTGAAGCATAAAACACTGAATATGGTCACCCATGTTTTTGCTTCTCTTCAGGTTCATTCTCTACTGAAGGACCTAGTGCACAAGGCTATTAGTGAAACACTGGTACATTTTCTACTGAGCTATATTTCTTTCAAGTTTCTACTGAAGGACCTAGTGCACAAAGCTTATATAAAGCACTGTTGCCCCTTTCTGGGGTCTTAATACAGATACAGCATGTTCTCACACATTCCGTTGTTGAATGCCTATTGTGAATATTTGAAACACCAGATAATTTGACCAGAGCCAGACACATGGGCTAGAGAATACTTGCCAAGTGACCACTGGGGATGGATCTTAAACTCCAGTATCACATTTTGGACTCTTTAACCCTTTTGGGACTTGGGTCACTAAGATGCCTGAGGATAAAGAGAGCTTTGCTAAAGTTGAGAACAACAAATCATTATGGAATTTTGATACCTTAGTAATATCAAGGGATAGAGATAGTGTATCATTTTGTGCAAACCTGATAATAATGAACTTGATTACTTCATCAGGTATTCCTTCTGAGGGGTCCGCAATTATCATAGAATCCACTGCCCTGTTTTCTACATTCTTAATGGAAACAATCGTAAATCAAGTGGGTCTTGAGCATCTTGAATATTCTGGGTTTTGATTTTTTATCGGTATGTTAGAGGATATTAGGAGCATCTATGTCTCTATTGTTTTGAAGCAAAACCTTAAATTTTCAACCTTAAGAAGGGAAATAATAGAATTGGGCTTATGAAGCAACTTCTGGAGAATTGCTTTTGACGTTGGATGGTGTTCGCTTTCCCAATTAGATTCCCTGGTTGTTTTAATAATTTCTGGAGCATACTTACTGGTCTATACACTGAATTTAATTTGCATTTTGAGCATCTTGTCATTATAGAAGATTAATAATTTCATTCTCAATTCTTGCTTTTTTTAAACCGCAATTTTAATTTCTATTGTCACTTCTCTTTAATTAGTAAGCATCACATAAACCTTTAACATATATCAAAACCAGAGTGCCCACCTGCACATACACAGGCAGTATGGCTGACACTATATATATTTTCCTCTACTTCAGGAGCTAAAGCAGTATCCTGGTCTCAGAGTGGAAGTCACTAACGCAGCTTGTGATTCGCTCGAGAGAATGAGGGACGAGAGCAAGAAAGCAACGCTTAAGCTGGTCAACATGGAATGTAGTTACCTAACTGTTGACTTTTTCCGGAAGCTCCCTCAAGATGTCGAGAAGGGTGGCAACCCAACGCATTCACTATTCGACAGATACAACGATGCATATCTCAGGAGGATAGGTGAGATATGTGGAATTCCTGTTTGTCAATCATTCTCATGATGAAACTATGACGATGGGTCTAAAAATAATATGTTACCTTTGTACTGATTGTTGAAGTTCCTTTTCACGAAATGTAAAAAACAGGATCGACAGTTCTGTCTTACGTCAATATGGTCTGTGCAACCCTGCGCCACTCCATTCCTAAATCGATTGTGCACTGTCAAGTAAGGGAAGCCAAACGATGCCTCCTCGACCGTTTCTTCACTGAACTTGGTGCAATGGAGGTGAGAATGGGACTATTTCTCCAGATATTCTTTTTCATCAAGTCATTATTGTACTGAATCTAAAAATGCTCTGCAGCAAAAGCGTCTTTCATCGTTATTGAATGAGGATCCGGCAGTCATGGAACGACGTTCTGCCCTTGCGAAGAGACTCGAGTTGTACAGGAGCGCTCAAACCGAAATCGACGCGGTGGCTTGGTCTAAGTAAAGCTTCTCTTTTTGCTCGAGTAATTTAATAGGGGGATCGGCTCTACTTGTCGTTGTGGCCAATCACACATGTCGAAGAATGAACACCTGATCCGCACGGCTTGGTCTGGCGCTGAAGACGATTTTTTTTTTTTTCCCGCACTGAATCCCTTCCTGTCTGTAATGTGTGCAATGATACATTAATCTGTATCGTCCGAAAGACTGAATTGTTCAATTATTATTAAATCCATTAGTAGGTGAAGCAATTGTAATTGGATACTTGCATAAACCATAAAATAACCAACCAATATTGACTCTAATCCAATCTAGAAAATGACGGGAGAAAGAAGTAGGGGAAAAAGTAACAAGAAAAGCGGGCAAGACCCGTCTTTGTAATTTGTACCGAACGAAAAAGACTAATTCAAAAGCCAACGAGCATCTTTTCATGATTTGGAAATGCAAAGACAAGCAAATTGTCTATTCCTGTCTCATTCAGAGTTTACCAAAATGCCTAAAACTAATCTTAGATGTTAGACAAGGAAAAGATGTCGCTTTTAACTTCAAACTCTTCCCCGTAAGCAGTACAACGTGTTTCGGCCCCCGTTTGGGGCCGTTGCATTCGGCGGCTGCCAACGGGAACACGCCAAACGACAGCGTTTTTCTCAGATCCTACCTTATAAATACCGAAGTTTGACTTGACGTGCGAGCGAATCCGAGCTCTGGATCTTCTACCCTCTTGACCCTTTCTCGCGCCTCATCAGATCCGTTCTCTGCGTGGCTCTTCGAGGTATGCTTTCTTGGGTTTTTTCTGATTTTGGGTTGCATTTGTATCCGCGAAACCTTTCTCTCTGTTTACGCGTTGGGGTTGTGATTTTGCCTTGGGGACGTTGAATTTCCGATTCGTGATGATCGATTTTTGAGGTCAGAAAGTGAAAAGGAGTGAACTTTGTCGAAATGGCTTTGCGGGTGTGATGGTTCGCGTCGTGGGTGTTAAGTAATTGCAATGGACGAGGTTCGGTTACTCCTTTTTCTTTGTGGGGCTTTGCATATGTCACTAGGGTTGTGGAATTTCTCTCTATCTCTGTGGCTGATAGTGGAGTGGTTGTGCAGAAACTCGTTAATCTTTCAGGGGGTTTCCGTTGAATCATTGTGAATAGGTCAGGTTTTGCGTATGTTTATGCCCCTTTTGAGATGACGCAGTTCTATTAATAGGCTGCAGTAGAGGTCAAACTTTTGGTAATTTTGCTCAAATTCATCAGTTTTCAGCGCACGCGATATGGCTTCGACAGTATTCGTGTGCTTGCGTTCCTGTTTGAGTGCGCACATGGACCTTTTTCCAGGTCTGTCTATGTGCATTTTCTGGTGCACGTCATGTTTGTTTTTCTTTGGTAAAGATGCACGTCATGCTTGTTTAATGTGGCAACAATAAGAAAACAATAAGAAGCACGTTGTGTGTTGAATTTCAAAGTAAAAAAAAGTTTGTATAATCCAACGAAGAGATGTGCATTACTTTTGATGGAAAAAGATATGGTATGCTGGATTTGTTTTGAATTTGGATGTCATCACACTTTGTTTATCCTATTCTGCCCTTTTTTATTCAGATGTCTTGCGACTTGCTTGGCTATCACTATATTACAAGGTACAAAAGACGAGAACAATGTTCAAAACCTCATTTCCCATCTTTAAAAATGGGACTATCTTGGGACACATGTTCATTGCTATACAAACTCCAGTTTGACCTGCGACCCAGAAATCTGGGAAAAGGGGGCAGATATGTCTAATAAAAAATCTGTATCAACTTAAGCCAAGTTAGAAAAAATCAAGCTTAGCCGTTCCTCCTCTCATGACCTGTTTCTTTCCATTTAATTGAATTCTATCTATTGTTACATTGTCATGTGCATATTGATTGTGAGATTGTTTGGAATGAATTGATTGTCATTAGGAGCAATCCAGTGTAAGCTCTCTCCCTGGAGTAATTTGAATTTTATTTGTGAAGAATTAGAGCTTGGGGATGGCAATGATCTTTTCTATAATCAAACTTCCACTTTTTCTCCTTTTCCTATTTGTTTATCGGTTTGACCATTTTGTCACAACTTAGAAGTTGCAAAAAGAAATATTTTCCTTAATGTCTTTTCGGATTTTTGTTGCATAATAAACTGCTTGATCTTTTGGGGTAAGTGGAAGTTGATAAGATGTAGATTAAGGCATTAGCTGAAGAGGGAAGATTATTCAGAATCATTTGGGCCACCCTCCCGGACCTCTTTGTAGTTGCTCTTTTAGTGACTGGATCTACTGGTCTGGACACGTTGACATATAAGCTCATAATTCAACAGTCCAAATTATTAGTGTCTCAGCGTATTACTCTTCTCCCTGAACTTTACATGATTATTGGAGAAAAAGAAGGTTCCCAATGCATAACAATTGTGTGGAACTGAAAACTTCATGAGGCAGCTTAAAAGAGTTACATGTGCTAAGAAAGATACACAGTTGATCCTCATAGTACATAGATTTAATTACAGTGAAGGGAGTCTGCTGTTATGCACATGACACTAGCCATTGTCATTTACTAACTGCCACATGGAATTTTCAATTTTGAGCAGCTTTCACAGATACAAAGAAGAAGTCTTAAATGAACCTGTGAGATTATGGTCTCTGAGAGGGAAGTTTTTAACCTTTCAGGGCCCTTGCACCTTACTTGCATTGACTGGTAAGACCTTCAGATTCTCTTTACTCATTGAACAAAAGGCTCAAGTCATAGCTTTTATGTTTCCATCATGTCTTATCAAAATTCCCAAAGTTTCCTACACCTTTGTCTCAATTATTTGGTGATGGTTAATTACTGTCACACTGGACTTCTTTAGCATGCAAAACTAAGCACTGTTCAAGCAGGTTTATAGTACCGACAAAGAATATGTTCTATCTACTTCTGAATTTGATTTGTGTTCTTAACAGACAAACTTCCCTAATGTGCCACGGGAGCTTGTCTCCCTTTGGAATTTATTTAAGCTGAGGGATACTTATCTCCAGTTGCTTCATCAGAGTTTTGCTAGATGCTAAACCGAAAAGGAGGAACTTTGCTAGATATGTGACCTTTATATGTCATAGGGTGTTATCGCTATGTGTTGGTTTGCCCGCGCATGCACCATATATTGTAACTTCATCCTCCACAGTTGCCATTTAATACTCTATTTGTTCATGGATGCATCCAGTTTGTAGTTTTTGGACAGAAGCAGCATGTGGGTGCCAGCTTTTCGTTCTGCACCAAGTTTGGAGTGCATGAGAAGCTTTTTAAAAAATATGGCATTTTAAACTTCTCTCAAATCCATTGTTTGGCTCTTGAGTTTCTTTTTCTTTTTGCGTGAAACAATGATATGAGCATTTAGCTTAGTCTAGCCACAATTCTTATCAGCAAACATTTGACAAAAATAACATATCTTGAACTTCTAACATAGGAATAATGTGCATCATCGGAGGTCAGTTGCTGCTTGTTTGGTTCAAGGTGTCTATATCTTAGAGCGGGACCGCCAGGAGAAACGTGAAGGTCCCCAGGCTCTTGCTCCTCCTTGGTGGGAATTTTTCAATTTTCAGTTGCTGCGCAAACTTGTAGATAACATCGACTCTTCTATCTTTGGTGCCATCTTTGAGTATAAGCCTCCATCATCCTCAGGGAACCACTCAGCAGATGGACCGCATTTCGTGGTTGCCTTCCGAGGCACTATGACCAAGAAAGAATCGGTCTCTCGAGATATTAGGCTGGATCTTCACTTTATCCAGCATGGGCTCCACTCCACATCTCGCTTCGAGACTGCCATGCAGGCGGTACGAAATATGGTCGCAACTGCTGGTGAGTCTAGGGTCTGGTTAGCTGGCCACTCCCTGGGGTCTGCCATTGCTCTGCTAGCAGGAAAGAACATGGCGAAAACGGGATTTTTTCTCGAGTCTTTCCTCTTCAATCCGCCTTATGTGTCTGCCCCGGTTGAGAAGATCAAGAATACTAAAGTGAAGCTCGGTATTCGCTTCACCACCAGTGTGATCACAGCTGGGCTCACGTTAGCCATGAAGGCTCCGCATCTCAGGAATCAATCTGGCGATTCTTTTGCTGCTTTATCTGCTTGGGTCCCTCAACTGTATGTCAATGCAGCTGATCACGTCTGTTCAGAGTACATTGGCTATTTTGAGCACCGAAACAAGATGAAAGAGATCGGAGCAGGAGCTATCGAGAAGTTAGCTACTCAGCACTCTATTGGATCGCTGTTCATGAGTGCGATGGGGAAGCAGGCAGAGCCTTTGCACCTAATCCCCTCCGCAAATCTATCAATCAATTTAAATCCATCGCCGGAGTTCAAGAGGGCGCATGGTATTCACCAGTGGTGGAGACACGACCTAAACCTGCAATCCAAAGTTTACAAGTACAGTTAGTATTGGTGGTACTGTTGGACCATTTGATGCTGTATATGCATTTGTATCTGATGGTGTGATTGAACCTCCACAAGCCATTGGATAGGCAGTGGTTTGCTCGCCCTGTGCTGAGTTGTTTGTCTGCAATGTAATCTGGACCTGTAGACATGCCAGATTGAGCTCTACGGCATATTTTCTTTTTGGTGTCAAAAGTGGAAAGAATACTGCATTTCATATGGGGTTTCCTCTAACTTTGGCTCACTGAACTCAGGACACAATTTAGTCCACCAATAATGGAAAAAGGTCAAACTACTCAGGTGATCCCTAAAGAGAACATCAGCAATCCAAAATATACCGTCGGTGTGAAAGCGACAGGTGGGTTTTTAGTTTATATGAGAGAGAGAGAGAGTCCTCTTGTCATTTTTCTGTTTAGAGTTTGGAGAAATGCCATGCCATCTTTTGTGTGGTTGTGCATACAGAGTCTTCAACCCCTTGATGGAAATGCTAAGTCCACCATTTTGCAGCATAAGCCAGATCTAATTTAGAACGTTAAGAAAGGTTGGGTGATCATGGGTGCTTTCTCACCAAATGGAAAGTCCTTTTCCTTCACATATTTCCAATGCAAATCAAGTGATCAACAACTCTTATAGGAAATAGTTTTGGTAAAACAGCATGAATATCAAATGGTAGCATCTAACAATACCAAGATATAAATTCATGAACTTTTGCAACTAATTTGAGTTTTTATTTCTTTTCATTTGATTTAATATTTGCCAATTTTGAAATGTATAGAGAGTTTATGAAAATGAAAAAGGAAGACAAAGGATTGGATAATTCTTTCAGTCAATTTTTAATTTTTCGTTTAATACCACGGAAAACCTTAAGTTAGTATATCTATAATAAATTTACCAAAAGTTAATTTTTGAGTCACCAAAAATCCTAAATTGGTAGACACATGACACGTTCACTCTCCATTAGCACCCAACAAATTTTATCGTTAAATTATTGAGTTGGATGACACATTGCAGTTGATTATAATACCATTACATTTACTAGTATTGAGGGTGCTTCACAAGCCTTTACATGAAAAAAGAAAAGAAAAGAAAATCATAAAAAAGTTTGGTTCAAAGTTCATCAAGCGTGGATCAGCTGACGTGCTAAGAATATCCATGCTAAAGCCATCATAAAGATACAGAGAAGACTCCTAGTATGATGAGCGGTTGGGCAATATATCATCATAAAGCCATCGTAATGTTCAACTACTTGTTGGTCATCACGCGATAGGTAGTACGTCATGATATCCGATACTCCATCATCATTAGAGGGTAGGAAACTATGCGTCAGTGCAATCAATTTGAAACTAAATATGCATTTTTACTGACTTCAATACATAATTAAGGATATTTCGTTATGATCGCATCAAAGTGTCAAGCAAAAGCATCACTCATATGAGGATGGTACGTGAGATGCTATGCAATAAGTACTTTTTTCTTGAGAAAAATAAAGTATTCTAGAATTTCCATCGTTCTTTTAATTAACTCCAGTGATGGTAGATGAGACTCGATTATTCGCTTTGAGAAAAATCATGCATTCAATATTCTAACATTACATTATCATGTAGAAACAACTTAACAATATCTCAATCCATTTTTATGATAATTTTATCTTCTTTGAATGAAAAGGAGTCAAAACTTACCGCTAGTCCATGGTACTATAATGAAAACTGTCAAGCCAAACTATCCATTGGTCGTACCTAGCATTAACCTTTACCATCCGTATAAAAAGAGCTACTCATACCTTAAACACTTGAACAACTTGCTATAGAATGTTTACGGCACCAGCTCGGAAGTACACAAGCAAGTAGATGAGAGCCATAAAGCATCAACCTTACAAAAAATAAACAAGATGCACTATAAAATGTTGCTTTAGAAACCATTCAAATCCACAGGAACAATCACAAATGAGAAGTGGACATATGAAGTTTGACCAACACATCTATACCATATTGGAAGATGCCTAAATGCAAGATAGCAATGTCCTATATAGAATCTTGTCAGAGATAGACCTATTGGGTGGTTTTAGGCTTTCTTCACCCCCAAAACTATTTCAAAAGATAAGAGCATCTCTCACAAATTGACCACCATTTCCTTTCATAATGGATATGGGACAACATCAACAATCTCTCTTGATTGAGTGGTTTTGGGCCTTTCACCTCAAAAGCTAACTCAAAATATGAAACTTTTCTTTACATTCATAAACTGACCATGAGCCTCTTTTATAACGGATGTGGGACAACTTAAAAGACTAACAATATTGAAGGGAGAATATTTAAATCCTGCAAAGCTTCCAAAATGTCATTGAAAGATACATTTCCATTACAGTCCGAATCATACACATTCAAAATCACTGCAGGAAGGGAAGATTTACATCATCAGGCAACTCATCCCACCGAAGCTGATGGGTCTCTAAAAATTAACATTTTTAAATATAATTTATGGCTTCACAATACGTGACTAAAACTCGTAAACATAACTTCAACCACAGATAATTTCATAACCCCAAAAAGGCGAAGCAAACAAAAGCTTTCAACCGCCGGATTCGTTTCCTTTTGTGGGTTCGAAACAGTTCGATTCTAATTGAACTCATTTACTGGTCTCGCCTCCAGTTGGTTTCATTATTCCCACATCTAAGGAATTATACTGCCAGGATTCGGTATGTTACGAGGCACACCAGTGCTGGTTTCCAACTTTTTGATTGCTTCGATTTGAATATAATGCGAAGAGCTGCTTAAATAAGCCAATCAATTTCTTTTATACAGATACCAACACAACCTTGCTTCTTGTCTTCTATGTGATTTTCAAAGAGTAGAAAGTTTTTTCACAAATTAAACCGGTCCGACAAAGCTCATTTCAGAACAAAGTGTCGAAAGATGGCAACTTTCACACGGGGTCACAGTCTGAGTAAACTTACATTCAATCTTCTGCTGTTTGCTAGTTTTGGTTTTGGCACTAAAAGCAGACAAAAATGCCACAAAATCCCCTAAAATTCAAGCCATCCACCATCTTAAGCAGCCTCTTTGTCAGTAAAGAAAGAACGCAGTATGAGCATGCCACTCACAGATGAAATCTGATGCGTCTCCTCATAGCAACAGTTATGGACACCACCCGAGTAAGTGGGTTCATTGCAAACTCCGGAATCGATAAGAATTCATCCGCTCAGATAAACCCTTTCGCATTCCGATCAAGTTGGCAAAATCTCTTGTACAACGACACAGTCTCTTGCGGGGAAATTGAACCAACACCAAAAGAACATCGATTGATGAATCCCGATTAATTAGAAAAGAGCCAGTTGAAGGTGGAGAAAACCATAATAGAACTAGAAACTCACAAAGATTATTCCAGCGGTCTTGAACTTCTTCAATATCATATTGGGTCAGCATGGACGACGCATTCCCCATTGATGTCCCCAAGCCGTCGAGAAATTAAGATGGAAAGCACGAACTTAGCTGGAAATTAAAAGAAGAAGAGCCATTCATGTCTGCCGAGTGACAAAGCCGTAAACGATTGAGTCAAGAAATTAATGAGAGAAGAGAACAGCCGCAACGGTCAAACCCAAATGAATGATGATCAATCTCTGGCATCCAGAAAGTTTATGGAGAAACAGTTATGTGAATTAGATATCCCAAGCACGATCGCGGATACAGCCCTTGGGCTCTCCAGAATCTGTTTGGTGAATGCAGCAATTATCTGGCCCAGCTAAAAGGAGTTACAGTAGTCTTTCAAGCCAACTAAGTTGCGATTAGATTGCGAAAGCGTCCCTTCCTTTTAAGGTCGGGATAGGATAATATTTATCTTACTTTGTATTTGGTTCCTCCCAAAAGAGAAAAAAGTCGGATATAAAGTGATATATTCTAGATAAAATTATCCCATGGATGAGCCAAGATAAAAATGGATATGTTTTCTAATATTCATCATATAAAAGCTATACTTCTCAAATAACAAACTTCTTAAGTAATAAACTAAAATAATAATAAAATAAAATTTGAATTCTAATGTTAAAAAAATAAAATGACCAATAAAATAATTTGAATTCTAATGTTAAAAAAATCAAATGACCAATAAAATAATTTGGTTTTCATTAATTCCTATTATTATTTATATATTTGAAACTTTTTCTGCTCTATAATATATATTTTGTATATATATTTAGTATCTATATTATCATGTATTATCAGAATAATAATAATGAATATTTTTAACAAATGATGGAAGAGAATTAAAAAATTTAAAAATATATGGAGAAATAATAAAAAATAATTTAGCAAAAATGAAGTAGAAGAACCCATATTTTAAATGAACAAATTAAAATTTGAAAATGATTGTTCTAATTCTCGAAGAATGAGAGGCAATGAAATTTCTCAAAAAAAACCACCATCTCCCTCTTCTTCTCTTCTATATCTTTGGTTCATATTGAAATTTCACAACTCATGTATAGTTTATTAGTTCACGTCAAAGCTCCACAAGAACGGTGAGAAAGTTGAAGCTCCTCCTTCATAGCTCTCTAGTTCATGTCAAGAAGTTCATGAAAGCAGCAAGAGAGTGGAAACTCCTTCTCCCTTCATAACTTTGTTATTTATGTTGAAGTTTCATGAAAGTAACGAGAAAGTCAAAGCAATATGTTTTTCGTAATTGCAAAAGTGAACGATCGTATTTTCTCTCTTACTAAATTTGATAGTGAATTACAAGATATTTTTACAATCTCCATTTTTGAATTTTCATGTTTATTTTACACGATAGGTCGTAAATACCATATAATGAACATGAAAATATCCAGCTTCATTATTGTGATTCATCGAACAATGATAATATAGTAAAATCCATGAATTTTATATCATATCTTATTCAATCATATCATGATTAGAATTCTAAACGACAAAACATAGTCTTGAGATTTGTTATGTTTAAATACTTATCAATTATGTTCTTCCAGTATTGCTTCATAAATGAAAAAAAAAAAAAAAAAGAGGTTCTTTTCGACCTTCAAAAAAAAAAAAAAAAAAAAAAAAACTGAGGTAGTCTTAGGAAAGTATCTCTAAAATACTCTCAGCAAAATGAATGGTATCATATCTTGTAACATGATAATTCATGTCAACTTTCACGCACTAGAGTAAGTTTCACGATTTTAAATATGGTAGAAGGCAGATTGCTCATGTGGAGTCTTGAAGATTCTTGGTGAAGAGTTCCATCCTAGCATCCTAACTCCGGGAGATTATAGCGAGTAGACAACCAAAACGCTTTTACACTTCTAAAGATGGGAAATGCTAGTCTTTTTACTATCTTTATTCTTTTATCTATGACCTTGGATCCGAACCTCCACTTGTTGCTTTACACTGATTCGACTTAATAGGCAACTGAGTATCTACTGATAAGCATGTAACATTTTAAAAAAGATAAAAAGAAGAAGTTACTACGGAAATGACAACTGAGCAACAATCCATTATGGTCGATGATGCCCCTCCTAACAAAGCAAGAAATCAAAGGCACGGCATTGGTTGTGGACAGCACCACATCGCTTTCACGATCACCATCTTCCACCATGAAAGGCACCTCCATAGAAATCCACAAGAAAGTCGAGAAGATTATACAAGTCGGTGAAGAAGACACTCGTTCAAAGAATATATATGTGAGTGTCGTTGTCCTTATTCATGGTCCAAAACCTTGTGCCATAAGGAAGACGAAGGAGCAATGACTTTCCTTTTAGGAATCACTTACTTTTCTCCTCTTAGGAATCACTTCTTTTCTGACACACTCGCTGGACTCCACTTAACTATTAGGAATCACTTCTTTTATCCTATTAGGAATCTTCTTTTTTGACACACTTGGAGGATTCCACTTATCTATAAGGAATCACTTCTTTTTTGACACTCGCTGTTAAGTGTGTTAAAGAGGAAAGGTTTAGAAAAAAGCTATCTGGATTGGTATTAAGGCTCAATGCCAAGATAAATAAGTACAATGAAACTTAATCTACAATACATTTTAGGGGAACAATTCCAGAGAATATACAAATAATAATTCTAGAATATCCTAGAATATGTATATGATCCTTGAGATATTCTAACACCTCCCCTTAAACTCAAGATGGATCTAATAACTCTATTTTAGATAGAGTATTTTTACTGATTTAAGTTTTATATTTGCTAAGCTTTGATAAATTTTGGGAGAATTTATCTACTATTCATGTAATTTTATTGAATTTTGTTGGAAATACGACTTTTAGATTTATAAGGGACTGTGCACATCATTTGCAGAAGACGAGAGGACCAATGCGTAATTTTCCCATGTGTCTATGCTAGATTTACAGAGGAGTCCCTGCACCTCAATATTTTCTAGAATATTTCAATATCTCTAAGGATATTTTAATAGCTTTAAGAATATTTCAATATTTTTAAGGATATCTCAGCATCTTCCCAAATATGTTATCTTGAAGAAGAAGCCAGCCAAAACCTAATGGGAGGCTAACCTCGGGTAGATTTTTGAGGCCTATATAAACCCCTCTTATGCCGCATATTGGAGAGGGGAGAGGAGCCTTGAAGCCGCCACCAGATTTTATGTTTTCTTAGTTAGCTTTTATGCTTCTATTTTATTAGTAGAATTGGCGCATGTCAAGGAGAGAATGAGGAGGCAAACCCGAACATGTTTGTGACTCATTGGTGAACTTGTTTTAATTTAGCATTATTATTTTTTTAAATTTTTGTTGTTAGTTTAGCTTTAATTATGTTCTAAATTTATTTTGTTATAGCTACAATGGATCTTAATCATGATTGATTGATTTTCAAGACTTGTTCATGTAATATAATTGTTTTGGTTATGGCGTTTTCTATCATGATCTTAATGTTTTTAGAAGTTTGGCCAACTTTTAAATGATTTTTAATGTATGCATGATACCGGGTGGAGATTGCATGCAAAAGCACTTAAATCTAGGTCAAGGTACACTAGGTTGTTTGTGTTGTTGTGGTAGTAGATCTAGGTTGGACTACTTAGATTAAATATGGAAATTTACAGAAGAACTTAATGCTTTTAAGTGGTTTAAATTCACCTAAGGTTAGTGTGGGTTAAACTAGGGATCATTAAATCAAGGTTGGCTTGTAATCTAACTTAGGGAAATTTCACCAACACAATTGGGAATTAATTTATTGCATGACAAGTTAGGAGAATTGATTATGATTGGTTAAGTGAAATCGGATGCTCTAACACGTTGTGATCTTAGTTAAGATCTTAAAATTTGCCTTGCCAATTTTCAATTTACTTTAGATTAAGTTTATTTTGCAATTTGAATTAGCTTTTGAATCCATTAAGTTTCGGCTCTTTTATATTTCGGTCCTTTAATTAGTTTAGTTCACTTTTTACTTGCCTTTTTGACTTGGTTAACTAAACTTTTGGATTGATCACCTTCGGTAAGTAAATGAATAATTAGAAACAATTTTGGTGGAAACAATTACTCACTCATCACTTTAGTATTGGTAGATATTGTGCACTTGCAATTCACCTAACAGGATCAAACAAAGAGAGTTTGGAAAGTAGATATTGAATACATGGTGCTAGAAAAGCCTTTGTAAAACCATTAGCTAGTTGGTCCATAGTCCCAACAAAAAGAAGAGAGATGGTGCGAGGTTGGAGATGATGACGAGTAAGATGGTAGTCGACCACAATATGTTTGGTGTGCTCATTCAAAACAGGATTAGCTCCAATATGGATGACGCATTTGTTGTCACAATATAGAGGAGTGGGATCTTGGAGCAAGATGCCCATGTCAACAAGCAAATGACAAAGCCATACAATCTCAACAATAGTGTCGGCCATAACATGATACTTAGACTCAGTAAAGGAGTGTGAGACAATTTGCTATTTCTTGCCATGCCAAAAAATGAGAGAATCGCAAAGGAAAATGCACAATCTTGTGATGGACCATGATCAGTTACATCAAAAGCCTAGTCAACATTGGAATAAGCACACAACTCAAGAGGAGAAGAGGATGGCAAAAACAAAGACCATGCCAAAGTACCCCAAAGCAGCGTAGGATTCACATAACAGCAATATAATGAGTAAATGGAAGGGCAGCAACAAATAGACCGACAACATGAATTGCATAAGCAATGTTAACCCATGAAATGGTGAGATACACAAGACTACCAACCAGAGTCTGATAATGAGTCACACCAGAAAGAGGCTCCCCGTCATCAATTGAAGCTTTTGATTCAACTCAATATGAGTGACCGTAGTATGTGAATCATAAAGAGCAGTCCTAGAGAGAATATTGGCAGCATACTTCTGTTGAGAAAGAAAAATACCACAAGAACTGCGAACAATCTTAAGCCCAAGAAAATAATGCAATGGACCAAGATCCTTCATGGCAAAATGTCGCCAAAGATGCCTCTTGGTATGCACAATTTAATCAGACTCATTGCCAGTAATGACCATATCATCCACATAAGGAAGAAGGATAGTATAACCAAAAGACGAAATATGAACAAATATAGCATGCTCAGGGTTCTTGTTTGAGGCCATAAGGAGCTTGTCAAAGATGACAAACCTGGCTAGGGGCATGGGCAAGACCAGGTGGGTCCTACTAGTGGTGTGATATGCCCAAAACTTTAGAACTCCTTGCCCCTAATCCTTTAGCTCGGAGAAGTCTTGTCTTAAGGTTTTGTAAGATTGTCCTATTGGTCTCCTCGGCTTGGCCCTTAGCTTGGGGGTACCTGACCAAAGTGAATTGGTATGGTTGCATAAAAATTTCTTCTTGAAGATCCCCATGAAGAAAAATTCTTCACATTGAGCTCATAGAGAGGCTAGTTGCAAACAAAAGTAATTGCCAAAAGAGTATGAACATAAGTCATCTTTACTATTGGAGCGAAAGTCTCCTCATAGTCAATGCCATATTCCTGTGAGAAACCTCATGCAATCGAATGCGTCTTGTAATACTCAATCTTGCCATCAGAACAAATCTTTACTTTATAGAGCCAATGACATGATACCAAGTCTCGACCTGATGGAAAGAGGGAGAAGTTCCCAAGTACTAGAACTCCATAAGGCAAAAAGTTCCTTAGCCATGGCTTGATGCCACTCATCATATTGTATAGCCTCGCAGTAGTTAGTAAGCTCTTGCCCATCATGGATGGCATCCAAAAAAGAACTAAACTTGATGTAATAAGAAGTAGCGACAACATATTGACCAGGGGCCGACCATCCCAAGGAGGATTATGATGTGGCTTTAGAGTATTAGAATTGTCGGTGGTAAGGAAAATAAAAGGGACACTAGTAGGAGGGAGTCTAGGCAAAGAAGGAGGTTAGATATATCTGGAGGAGGAGAAGCAAGGGCAGGAGGTGGTCAGGGCATGGATCAACTGGGAAGTATATGAAAGGATTAGGAGTAAACACTGAAGGTGTAATTGTAGTAGAGAAGGAAGGAATATGCCGTGAGAAATGACATTACAAGAGATACAAATGTGCTAAGCAATTGGATCGTAACAATGATATCCCTTGTGCTCAGTGCTGTAGCACAAGAATGCACACGATATGGATCGAGTAGTCAACTTCATGCGTTTAAGCACGAAACATGTGCACCCAAAAACTCGAAGATGTGTATAGGTAGGAGAACTGGAATGAAGTTGTTGAAAGGGTGTATCCTGATGAAGGATAAGGGAGGGAAGGCAATTAAGAAGATAAGCCGCAGTGAGAAGAGCCTTAGCCTAGGACTTGGTAGGAATTGAAGTTGAGAATAAAAGAGCACAATTGGTTTCAAGAAGATCTTGACAATTACATTAAGTAACCCCATTTTGAGTCAGGACATTAGGATAGGAAAGGTGCGACAATGTCCCATCATTAACTAAGAGAGAACGGAGTGCCTCCAAAAGATATCCCCCCCCCCAAAAGGAGTTAGTTAGAAAAACCTTTCTTTTCTTTTGAAATTGTGTAGAAATCAAGGTAGTAAAGGTTTGATAAATAGTAAGAAAATCACAATGCTGACGCATAAGATAGAACCAAGTATAGCAAGAATAATTGTCACGCCCCGAACCTCGAGCGCACACATCCCTCGGTGGTCGATAAAATTGCGACGTTTCAGGACGTATCGCCGACCCATTCATTTTATTGCACATGCGGAAGCGAATAAACAAACCCCAGACAACACACTACATGAGATACTAAAGCAGGACAATAAAATTCACAAACCACACTTTTATAAACAAACTAGTCTATCTACAAAAAGATCGGCTTTCAAAAAGAAGCTGTCCTATGACCTACTAGTTGACACATTCACTAATCCTTCGGATTCCACCTCCATAGGCTGGGGGCTTCGGTCCTCCATAACCCTATTAGGAGGGTCAGCTACACCCTCGCCCAGAGCAGGGGGGATATCAAATCCCTAAAGGGGACCTACCCTATACCCATTGAGTCCATGGCGAAACCACGCCTAAACGATGAGGTACCCTCTGAGGTAGGCCCTCATCGACCTAGATAGTGGTCACAACCAGCTTATAGACCCAATGGCTCCTGGGGACAGGGACGTATGTGCTCCACTTGGTAAGCCCTCGAGGTTGACCAAAACATTCAGAAGAGACTACCATCTAAGGACTTGAAAATATTAAACCCACGATGGGATGAGACAATATCTCAGCAAGTCTACTCCCTAAACCCTAATTAGGAAGGAAATATGCTTAGAAGTAGTCTAACCACACATCAATCAAGACTCACCTCGCCTTAGTTCCTTCCTGCACGTCAACACAGCTCATATCACAGATGCATATAATAAATGCACACATCAATTGGAACGTCTCACTTAATCTCAATCAATTATAGGGGTCCTAATTATAGGGCCAAATTATTATGACATGTCTTCATTTCGTGCCACACAATTTCGTCCCATAATCCGGCGCGTCTATCTCAATCAATCACACGTTCCAATTGCTTACTACCCGCATAGGCAGTTTTACTTGACGCACATCGGTCCTTTGGTGTAGCCAAGCTTTGCTTCATCCCTTGAGCGTGGCAACGTCCACTCGACAAACATTGGGGACAGCATTCCCAAAGGAGCTTCGGTCCGACCTCTACCGCGATCCGGCATCCATTGTTAGGGCATCCTATATAGGGGCCAAGAACACCGTGTATTACACTCAAATGTCTCAATTAAGATAATGCATTTGGCTTGTTTTCTTTGTATTAAAACACCCAATGAAAATAATCGTGTGTGGGTACACGGTCATATCGAATTTTAAAAATTGATATCATTTTTTTTTAAATCCCACTATTTGATATAGTATTTAAAATCATTATCGGTGTCAAAATCCGACACTCGGTATTTTCTAATTAAATACCAAAATTTCACGATTTTCAAATAATAACTCAAAAATCACAATCACCACTCAATTGCACTCAATTGTATAAACTAAGCACACCACTGCAATCAACATGAAATTCTGGTCATCAGCTATCTCGGTATAATTTTCAAAAAATATTAAATACTTACAAAAATTACAAAAATAATTAAATAAATGCAATTTAAATCAATAAATGCAAACTTAGGCCAGAAATGCTAATTTAACCACCTAAACGGACCTAAAAAATAATGCACCTATCCACATAAATAGTACAATTTATCTAGCCTTTAATTAATCTAATCTAACCACTAATAATCATAATTAACCAATTAAATCACTAATTACAACTAACTAACAACCTAAGCCACACTTACCCTAATCTAATTAATTTACTAAGCATCATTAACCTCATGAGCATGGTTTAGTGAGTAAACTCACCGGATTAGTGGGCCGGTAAGTCTATGGCGATAGCAACGCGAAGGTGGGTGATAAACACTCCTGCGATGACACCAAATGAGATTCGGACGGGCTCAAAAAAGGCTTACGAAGTTCACAGTTGGGCTGTGAGGTTCGGTTCTGATCTTGGGCTGCAAGGGTTGGTAGCTTGGCTCCGGTGGTTGGAAACGGCAAGGCGGGACCAGGTGGTGCTGCAGGGGTCGACGACGGCTTGGACGAGTGGTGGGGAGGTTCGATGGCGACGGTAGGTGGCTGGATGGCGTACATACGAGCGCGAGGTAGTGAGCAAGAGACGAGACGAGTGGCTTGGACGCATAGGAGAGCGTGCGGGTGTGGGGGACGGCACGACGGCTCCTGCGGGGGTGCGACTACTCAAGCGACGTTCGGATGGGGCTGGCTCGGCTGCTGCTTGCTTGGCTGGTCTTCTCTAGTTTTCTTGAGCTCTCAACTAGCACAACAATGGAGAAATGGGCTAGAATGAAGAGGAAGAAGGCAACAGCTAAAGGGAGGACCCAAATGGCCTCCAAAGTTCACAAATAATATCTCAAACACTCATCACATACCCCCACCATGTTTTGCCAATTTTCCTTCTTCAAAGCTTCCTTAGCAAGAGAGGTAAATGCTGCACCCCACCAAGGCCTACGAATTTTGGACATTCCCCCTCCAATTTCATTCAATTCCATCTCAAATCAACCCAAATTGGTGCCCATAAATTTAGCCAAGGTGCCCACATCACATTTCACATTTTTCCTTGCCAATTAGTCCACTTGAATGCCAAAAAAATGCAATAAAAAATGGTTCTCTAATTTTCCCAGTCCAAAAACGCCTAACTTTGGAATTTCGCCAAAAACTCGAGTTTGTAGAAAAATTTTCGGAAGATGAGTCGACGTTCCTAAAATAGAGCGTGACATGACAGAGCTTTCAATTTTTGAAATCGGATTCAATTTTGCGGTTAATTCAACCAGACACGATTTTAACATGACCTAACCTACCGGGTAGCTTTTAGGAATTTTTAGTGCATTTGACCTGTGATCGATTATTTTTTAGCCACATTATATATTTTTGACTCATTGGCGACTCTTAGTTGTCGTGAAAATCTCGAGATTTCAAATATAGGCACATGGTATAGAAATGACAGAAAAATCAATTTAATGCCGTTCGACGAGAATTTTGCAATCAGGTAGAATCACCCACACATTAATTACATACCTCAGTCGAATCAACCTATCTTTGATCTTTGATCAATTTTGATTGTGCCATATTGACTCATGCAGATTAGCACGATCGAGTAGTTGATTTTTGGTCGAATTCTCAAGTCTATTGCGTTTAGATTTCTTAACGGCTTCACCCGATATATTAATTATCTCGTGAGTGATCAGCTTAGAGAAAAGAACTATAGACGCGTCAATGAAAAGCTCTACTTATTCAATCAAAAACAAAATTAGATCAAGATGTCACAATAATCGTCAACAAACAAAACATAATATTTGAAGCCACTCTTGGATGGAACATGAATGGGGTCCCATACATCATAATGAACAAGAAAAAAAAAATAGCACTAGAGTTGGAAGTACTCGTAGAAAAAAGGTAGAGCAGACTGCTTTGCTAAAGGATAGATAGAACAAGGAGGTAAAGCACAGGGTTGACAGCACCCCATACTGCCAAAGGATAGAAAGGCGAGAAGAGGAAGCGTGCCCAAGACGCTGATGCCATTGCACAAGATCCATGGTAGCCAGCACAGGATGAGGAGAGGAAGTCGAGGTGGATGGAAGATGGAGAGACTGCATGGTGTACAACTTGCCATGCCTATTGCCCTTGCCAATCATCTTGCCACTCAAATGATCCTACACAAAGCAAAAGTGATTAGTAAAACTCACAAAAAGCCCGAGGGCAAACAAGAGTCCCCTGGTGGCCAAACATAAGAGGAGAACCATCAGTTGTAAAGAACTGTGCTTGAGACTTAAGCTCAAAAAGCTTAGTGAGATAGGCAATGGAAGCAGACATGTGTTTGGTGGCTCCTAACTTAAGAATCTAAGTAGAAGAAGAGCCACTTGATGAGGAAGCGGTAGCTGCAGAAGAATCAGCAGGAGTGACAATAACTAAAATGGAAAAATTAGACGAATGAGAGCTAAGCTGTAACTTATTTAGGTGGGCTAGTTGAGCCTTAAGAGTAGGAAATCGCTCATCCACAAAAGGAGAAGCAAGAGAAACATGCTAAGTTGGCCTAAGAGCAGGTGGAGTTCAAGAAAAGCTTTGACCATCGAATTGCTTCTTATTATAGTGGGACTCGATATGACCACGGTGATGGCAGTAAAAACACCAAAGATTTTGTTAAGAACTTTGGGTTGGAGTAGGAGATGGTGATGTGGGCCAAGTAGTAGCAGTGAGAATGGCAAGGGGATGAGGCACAACAAAAGATGAGAGAAGACCCAATTGGGTTTCCTTAGATTGAAGTTCCTTGACAGAATCAAGAAGAGAGGTGGAAAATTCCGATAAATAATTTGACAAGAAACACCCTCAAAAGCAGGTTGGAGCTTCATAAGAAAATCATAAAGTCAGAAGCGATCTTGTGTCTATAGTTGAGAAGACTAACATGTGGAGCATAAATGGGAGACAGAACATCAAGCTGATTCAAAAGCGAGTTCAAATAATTATAAAGACTCATGGATAGATCGAGTGCCCTGAGCAGCTACAGCAATTTCCTACTATTATTGGTAGACGCAAATAGAGCTGGTTTGAGTAAACACGTCAGCAAGTTGATCCTAGAAATTCTTTGCACTCGTGATGTGAGCAAATTGTGGGCGAAGGGCGTGATCAAGATGGCCGAATATGTTAAAATATGTCTCGAGTTTGAGCTCAATGTGAAATTACGAATATTCCGAATTGGATATGTTGCGGATGTTCAAAAATGAGCAAAGAAGATTCGAAGATCAACTTTCCAAAATTTGAATCTGCGTTGGAGAGTTTGGCCACTGAAATAGGAAAGTCCAACTTTCACTTGGATTTGGATTTTGTTTAAAATATATAGGGATATATTTTGGTTAAAATAGGCAAGTTAAGGAAACAAAATCCTATGAGAAGTTGGCAAAAAAATAAAAAGTATATATATATAGACTTGTGGCTGTTGATGAAAGAGGGTTGATCATGAAGATTTGGTCTTGAAGCGTCGTCTCGTTGTTGAGTGCTTGGGAGGGATTTTTCTTTGTCATTCATGTTCATGAATTACATCCAAGAAAATTTAATGTTCAAGCCAATTAAATCTTGTGGTAAGATTTGTGTGTGATTCCTTCGTGAGATTGAGAGATTATTTCTTAAAGAATTTTGGGACTAAACACTGCGTGCGTTATTGGATGTAATTGGGGCTTGAGAAACACCGATAGAGTGCTTGAGTGACTCGAGTGTGTAATCTCCTTGTATTATTTGATCTATAGTGAAATTCGCTGCTGCTCTCCTCGTAGACGTAGGTCTTTACGACCAAATCACGTAAATCCGGTATCCGATTTATTTTCTTCTTCTGTCTATATTATTGTTCGATCGCTCGCCTTTCGCAATAGAATATAATGGCCTAGGCCCTTCAATTAGCAACAGTCTAGGTTCAAATGTTATATTTATGCTGATAAATCACCTCAGAAGAGTTTGGATTGCTCAACGTTCTTGAGTTGGGTAGGATGGATGCAAAGACCTCAACATGCCCAAATAAGTCTCGATAAACAAGTGCAGTCATAGCCAATAACCACCAAAGAGCATAATTGGAGCTATCGAGTTTGACATCAATTCGGTCACCTAAATCACCCATACCAAATCTCATACCATAGAAAACAACCAAACACTCAAGAGCACCAATAACGACGATGCGTGAGAGTGCGTGCGTTGAGATTTCATCGAGTAGTGGAGTGTGAAGTGTGGGAGGTCACTGATGACGAGACGATGAATGTGCTGTTGTCAAATCGATGAAACCACAAGAACACAATGGCGAAGAATCCTGACCTTCGGGTGGCGATGTCAAACCATGGTGAACTTGACTGCCAATGATACAACAGTGCTCAAAAGCGTAGTGACAACATACATCACATCAAAGAAACAAAAAACCTAGAGCAATTGTTGTGACACCATGTTAGAGAGAAAAGGTTTAGAAAAAAGCTATCTGCATTAGTATTAGGGCAAAAGGCTAGAATAAATAGGTCTAATTAAGCCTAATCTATAAGATATTTTACAGAAACAATTGCAAAGAATATACAAAGGATAATTCTAAAATATCCTATAAGCCGCAATAGAGGTCGGTAGTTTTTCATCAAATTCATATCAGTTTTCAACGTTCAACCAGCATATATATATGTGTGTGTGTGTGTATAAAATATAGTTTTCAACGCACACACGAGTATGGAAAACAGATTATATGATATTTTGATTTAGGAAATTGTGAAAAAGAAAAGAAAAGAAAAGGGAAAGAGATCTAAAATCCTTTTTCCTAAAATTCCTGGTTGGCCAATTTATATAGAAACAAAGAAAAGAAGATAATTGTAAAGAATATATAAATAAAAAATGAGTTTTTAATCGATGAAATACCGACATTTTTACCGATGCTATTCAATTGTTTGACCTAACGAATTCGTCCATGTAGATTCTATACATGCAGAATAATAATTAATAGAAAGAAGAGTTGAATTTATGTAATGTGTATTTATGCGCCTCTTTGACTGGAAATGTGCCTTCTTCGGTTCTTGTCTATACATGTTTTTTGGTGTGTGATGTGCTTGGTGTAATATTGGCATTTGTGGGACCCTGCAAAAACCAAAAAGAAAATAAAAAGGAAAAGAAAGGTTGAAAAGTCGGAGGAGAAAAGAGGAGAAAAGAAGAAAAAAGAGAAAGAAGGACGAGGGGGAATTGAGAGCATTCAGAAAAGAAGGAAAGAGAGAAAAAGAAAGAAAGAAAGAAAAAGGGTAGGGAGGAGATAAAAGGAAAAGAAGAAGCACATTCGGGAGAAGAGAATAAGAGAGGAGAGGAAGGAAGGGAAAGGAGGAGGAGGAGGAGGAGGAGGAGGAGGAAAAGAGAGTGGATTCTGGCCACGGACGCCTCGTCAAGCCAATTCAACTCCGATTTACAACTCTTGGTAAACGCTCGCGCCTATCGTTCTTCTAATTGGATTATTTTTCAAAGTTAGGACTTAAATTTAGAATTATGTGAAATTTGAGTTACGAAAATTGATTTTTGAGTTGTTAAATTGCGTATATATACAGAAATCATAGTTTAGAATGTTTTGAAGTAGTGAGATATTATGGAACTTGATTTGAGTTTATGATTTGTCTGAAACAAAATTTCAAAATTTCTCCTGAGCAATGAACAATATGCGCCCAACAATTTCAGGGCCATATTTTATCAGTTTTCGGCTTGATTTTGGAATGGTTGAGTTGGGGTCCTTGTCGTATATTGAAAGAGTTTTCAACTAACTGTAAGAACATTTGGAACAAAGTTCCGTGTAGAAAGTTATGAAGTGACAAAGTTTCGCGCTTAGGCTTGTGAATGGCTTAAATAATTGCTTTGGATATGCGATTTTTTTTAGCATGTAAGCATCGTTTTATGCATAATTTAATCGAGCCGTTACTTAAGATAGCATTTTACTTGGTTTTGATACTATTTCTCGATTATATGATAGGAATGTGAGTTTATTGATTCGAGTAAGCCTTATTATTTGGTTTGTGGCATATCCAAATGAGTGATGCTATCTCTTCTTTGAATTTGTAAAACTCATATTTATAATTACTATGGATTATGAATTATGAAATGGCATTGTTATTACACAAAAGTCGATCAAGCATTTACTACATTGTTGATTTTGAAGTGGCACGGTAAAGAATATTTGGAAATGGCTTATGAGTCGATTATTATGCAATGCATGGATGAAATTCTTTATGAGAAGAATTCTTTTGTTAGATGTTATACATTTGGGTTTGTGAGGAATTGGAAAAGGCATTATTTGAAATAACTTGAAATGATTATTTGTTAAGCCTTGATCAAATGCTTTGTGAAGGAATTGCCAAAACTTATGGGTATGAATTCATGAAAGAAACACATTTTGTTCGATAAATTGAGTTGCGAAAGTTGATTCGATTTAGTTTGCGAAATCGGTTACGTGATTATGATTTTGATTGTGAATTTTTATGAAATGATATGAGAAATGCTTTGTGGAAAAAAAAAAAAAAAGAAAGAAAGTATTTCTATCGAAGAAATCAAGTTATAAAAGGTTATATGATTGGTTTGTTAAATATATTGTGGATTATGAGATTGATTGTGGAATGAATTTCTGGATATTGGATGATGTGGGTTTAGTGCTCAATATTGCTATAAGCCCAATAATGGGCTTATGGGTATGTGCATGTCCTTGTGGGTCGAGCCACCAACTAATAATAGATGGGGAACTTGTTAATGGAGAAATCTTGATTGTTTTGTCATCAGACATTGTGTCGTGTCCATGATTTGATATTGAGCAAAAGATTGATTAATAGATGGATCATTGACATGTGGTTTCATATGAGATGGATCGATGTAATAGATCATTAATGTGTAGTATGAGATTAACCAATGAAATGAACCATTGGCGTGTGAGTTGATGAGATTGATTAATAGATGGATCATTGATATGTGGTTTCATATGAGATGGATGATGTAATAGATCATTAATGTGTAGTATGAGATTAACCAATGAAATGAACCATTGGCGTGTGAGTTGATGAGATTGATCAATGAGTTGGACTATTGATATTTGTTATGATATTATTGATTTAACAAATATTTTCTGCTATGTATATGATTATATTAAAGCAATATAACCTATTTTTATCTAGTATGTATATTATATTCTGGATTTAGATTAAATGCATTATGGTTTGGTTTTATAAAGTTGCTTGATCTACTTAAAAGAGATATACACTACTCATGAGCTGTGTTGCTCATCCCTCTATTTTTCCAAATCTTTTCAAGTTTTTCAGCTAGTGATCACTAGTACGAGAGCAATAGCAATAATGAGACTTTTGGGGAGATGAATTTTTGGTTGTTTGAGGTTGTGTCCTTCAGGCAAAAGGACGGTCATGTCATCCCCATTCTTGATGGGTTTAGAGTGTGAGACTTGGTTAATATGACAATAATAAAAATCACACCGTGAGTCTAATTTGAAAGTAAATAAATAAAAAAAAGTATAAGCCAACGGAGAGATGTGCATTACTTTTGATTGAAAAGGATATGGTATGCTGGATTTGTTTTTGAATTTGGATGTCATCTTTGTTTTTCTTCATTTTTCATTGAGATCTCTTTCTTCCTGCTTGGTCATCACTATATTACCAAGGCACAGAAGATGAGACCAATGTTCGAAACAACGTTTCCAATTTATTATTATTTTTTTTTGGTGGTCAAAACCACATTTCCAAAGTTTGAAAATGGGAATATATCGGGACACATGGTCATTGTTGTACAAAATCCAGTTTGACCTGCAACCCAGCAATCCATAGGGGAAAATAGGGCAGATACGTCTAATAAAAACTCCGTATCAACTTAAGCCTAGTTAGAAAAACACGAGCTTGATTGGTAGGTCCACTTCTCACAACCCGTTTCTGTCCATTTAGTTGAATTCTAATCTATTGCTGCTTTGCCATGTGCATATCGATTGTGAGATTGTTTGGAATGAATTGGATGTCATTATGAACAATCCAATGCAAGTTCTCTCCTTGGAGTAATCTGAATTTTCATCGTGAACAATTATAGTTTGGGGACGGCAAGGATCTTTTATATAATCAAATTTCAGGGAAGATTATTTCAAATCATTTGGGCCCAGAAGATAATTTCGAATCATTTGGGCCCAGCTCAACTCCCTCCCACGAACCTCTTTTGTAGGTCCACTTTTACTGACTATTGAAGAAGAAAAAAGAAGGTCCTCGATGCATAATAGTTTGGATGAACTTAAAACGTCATGAGGCAGCTTAAGAAAATAGTTGAATGTGTTGATAAAGATACATGGGTCGATCCTTCTTGTAGCACATAGATTTAATTACGTCGAAGGGAAACGAGTATGAATATGGATGCGCAGTCATGATCGCAACACTAGCCATTGTCATTTACTAACTGCCATATGGAATGGTTCGATTCTGAGCAGCTTTTGCTTTCAGGGTTACAAAGGAGAAGTCTTAATTGAACTTGTGGGATCACGATGGCCACCAAGGATCAAATTTTTCACCTTTCGGGGCCCTCGGGCCTTACTGGCATTAACTGGTAAGACCTTCAATTCTCTCTTTTCCCGTTAAGGGTGTAAAACCAAATCAGTTCTATTTGGAAATCAGATTGGATCACCTGAAAAATGGGTCCAAGAATTGATTCGCATTGGAACCGGTCCGAAAACTAGTTTCAAGTGAATGCCCGCTTAGAAACTAGATCGGACAGCCTTATTTTGGAATCGGTTTTGGAACCGGTTTTATAAGCAAAAACACCAAAACCCTAATTTCTTTAAAACTAAATTCTAACCTTAGTACTCCTTTATCATTTGTCATTCCTCTTTTCCTAAATTTTTATGGATGAGAGTTTTATAGTTTATGCTTTATGTTAGGTGTTTCAACTTTTTACTGTTTATAATTATATGTGACTATGTATCTATCTTATGAATTGTTGTTTTTGGCAGATTAGGATTTCTATTATTCATCTTTTATTTTAAATCGTTCATTACTCATGGTCTCATATATTTTGCTGTAAAAAATGAACAAAAAAAAGGAACAAAAAAATAAAATAGGTTCTAACCAGATAAGAAAAACGAGATAGAATCGGTTCCAAGCAAATGGAGTAGGTTCTAGGGTCCAAAAACTAAGACCTAGTTATAATAGGGTAGGTTCTAGGTTCCGGCTCCGACTCTGAAACCTACCCACCTTGAAACCGATCATCTCTATTTGTCATTGAACGAAAGGTCCAAGTCATGCCTTTCAAGTTTCCGCTGTGTCCTTATCGAAATTCCCAGAGAGTTTCCTTCACCTTTTTGTCTCAATTATTTGGCTATAGCTAGTTACTACGTGATACTGGACTTTTTGAACGTGCAAAACTAAGCATTGTCCTAGCTGTTCAACTTTGCCATAACTTAACATGGACTAGCGGTGTTATATAGCTAGAGAAAAATAAAAACCTGACTAAGAAGGTGCATCTATGGTGTGATTTCCATCTACTTCTGTAGTTAATTTGTGTTCTTAACGGGCGAACTCCCCTAATGTGCCACGGGCGCTTGTCTTGCAATTCATTTAAGCTAGGGGGGCGCATATCTCCGATGACTTCATCCTAGTGTTTTGCTCGATAATAAACCTAAAAGGATGAGTTTTTGCTAGAATATGACCCTTTAATATGCCATAGGCTGTTATCGCCCAGTGCTGACTTGACCGCAACATGCGCCGCACATCGTAACTTCATCCTCCACGGTTGCCGTGTGATATAATACTCTATTTGGTTCATGGACACATCCAGTTCTAGTTTTTGGACAGAGACAACAACGTGTGGAGTGCCCACTTTTCGTTCTGCACCAAGCTCAGACCGCATGAGAAGCTTTTTCGAAAAGGGTTTAACTAGTATAACATCTCTTGGGTTATTGTGAAAATATTGTGAGTCACAAATTTTTGAAAAAATGGATTCCACAACAATTTATAATTATTTATAATTTGTTTTTTGTAGTCCAGAATAGACTGTTATTCTCATAGTATATTGAAAACTGTCATGTAATCATTTCTCTTTCGAAAATATGGCATTTTAGACTTCTCTTGAATCCGATGTTTCCTTTTCTTCTTGATGATATATGAGTATTTAGCTTAGTCTAGCTACGGAGTTTCTCTTCAGAAAACATGCCGAGGAAACTAACATTTCTTTGGACTTCTAACATAGGAAAAATGCAGATAATGTGAGGAAGGTTGTTGCTTCTTTGGTTCAAGGTGCCTATGTCTTAGAGCAGGACCGCCAGGGGAAACGTGAAGGTTCCCAGGCTCTTGCGCCTCCTTGGTGGGAAACTTTCGGTTTTCAGTTGAAGCGCATACTCGTGGATAAGGATGACTCTTCTATCTTCGGTGCCATCTTCGAGTACAAGCCTCCGCCATCCTCATGCAACCACTCAGCAGAGGGACCGCGTTTTGTGGTCGCCTTCCGAGGCACCCTGATCGAGGACGAATCATTCGTTCAAGATATTAACCTGGATTTGCAGTTTTTCCGGAATGAGCTTCACTCCTCATCTCGCTGCAAGACTGCCATGCAGGCAGTAGAAAACGTGGTTGCAACCGCCGGCGATTCTAGGGTCTGGTTAGCTGGCCACTCCCTGGGGTCTGCCATTGCTCTGCTAGTTGGAAAGAACATGGCCAAAAGGGGATCGAAACTCGAGTCTTTCCTCTTCAATCCGCCTTATGTATCTGCCCCGATCGAGAGTATCAAGAACCAGAAATTGAAGCGGGCTATCCAGGTAGGCATCTGCGTGACCACTTTTGTGGGGGCGTTAGCTAATAGGTCTGTGGAAGAGCTGAATCAATCCGCCGATTCTTTTGCGGCTTTGTCCCATTGGGTTCCTCGGCTGTTTGTCAATGAGGTCGATTATGTCAGTTCGGGATACATTAGCTATTTCGATCGCCAAGCTGGGATGCAAAACATGGGAGCAAGAGCTATCCAGAGGGTTGTTAGTCAGCATACTTTGGGATCGCCGTTCCAGAGCGAGAACGGAACGCAGGCAGAGCCTTTGCACCTCATCCCGTCGGCAGATCTAACAATCAATCTAAACCCTCCGAATGAGTTCGTGAAAGCGCATGCTATTTGCGAATGGTGGAAGCCGTACCTGAAGCTGCAGTCCAAAGTTTACAAGTACGACAATTAGTATCGGCGGTATTGTTGGACTACTATGACCCGTCGTTTATGCATTCGTATCCGATGGCGTGATTGAACTTCCCCAAGCCGTTGGATAGACAGTTGTGTTGCTCTCCCTGTGCCGTACTGCTTGTGTGCTGATTTCTTCTTTACTGCATTTCATGTTGTTTGAAAGTTGCAGATGGGTTGTTCAGTTTGTGGTCTGTGTGCGAGAGTGAGTCAGTCCTCTTTGTCATTTTTCACTTCGGAGATTGAAGCAATGTTGTCTACCTTTTGTTGTGGTTGGGAGTACACAAAGCCTTCGATCCCTTCACGGAATTGTCATGATGCACGCTAAACCCACCATTGTTTTAAAACAGCATAAGTTGGATCCAGTTTAGAATTGCCAGAAAGGTCGGGCGACAACCGTGGGTGCCTTTCTCACCAAATGAAAATGTTCCTTTTCTTCAAACTTTTTCCAAGTGATTAACAACTCTTATAGGAAATAGGTTTGTCAAAACAGCACAAATCTCAAACTACAAGCATCTAATAGTGTCGGTATAAGAATTCAGGAGCTTTTGCAACTAATTTGATTTTTTGTTTCTTTTCATCTGACTCAGTATTTGCCACTTTCGAAATGCCAAGAGAGTTTACGGAAACGGGAAGAAGAAGAAGAAAAGGGATCCGATAATTCTTCCTATCGATGCTTAAGTTTCATGGTCAGTTTTCCTCTGCGATTTGGAAAACGAAATGTATTAGAATTTATAAAGCCATGCAAAAATATGTCACATTCCATGTGCCGTTTTTATACATTGTGAAACAATTTATCTTAATGATTTTCCATTGAGGAAAAGCAATATTATTAAAGTCAAAATATCGTGAAGAGTGAGCTATAAATATCACTTGAGGCATTTACTTATTACTTTTTAGCTTTTTTAAAAATTTTAGGAATTCTCATAGGAATCTTTATTTAATTCAATACACTTGAAATTTTTAATAATTTTAAAATAATACATATTTTAAAAAAAAAAAAAAAATTCAAAGGGAAAGTCATACGTAAAACTAGCTCTCTCTCTCTCTCTCTCTAGGGAAAATTCCAAAAAAGAGCCCGAAATACCCTTATTTTCTCAAGTAAGGCGAAGTGGACTTATTTCAGATAAGGGCTTGAAGTGGTAATAGTTGTTTCAAATAAGGGCCTAAAGTGGTCATGATTATTTTAAATAAGAGCTTGACCTCACTTATCACTAGTCACCTAAATATTCCGACCGATCAAGGACGTTTTTGTCCAAATATTCTTTTTTTCTTTTCCGGCATGGGCTGGCGGTCGCTAGCAAGGGCCGAAGAGGGCAACCACACCTAAGGCGAGGCCATCCCTCATCGTCCATTAGGGAGGTGAACTTTGTCCTGGCCATGGGCAAGGACACCCTCACCTAGCCCTCTTTGTGCATCACCACTAGGGAAAAAGGAAGAAAAAACCATAAAAAGGAAAAAAAAAAATTCAAAAAAGGGTAAATGACAAAAATGTCTCTGATCTTCGGAGAGTTAGGCCCTTATTTAAAATAGACATACCCACTTCATGCTCTTTTTGAAACAAATTCACTTTAGGCTCTTATTTTGAGAAAATGATGTCATTTCATGCCCTTTTTGAAACAAAATTTATTTCGAGCCTTATGACGCATTTGGTAATGATTCTATTTCCAAGAGTAGATTCTGATCATAAATTTTTATTTTGTTCTCGGGAACATATTCTAAGCATTTTAAGCTGTTTGGTAACTGTTCAAAATTTTTGATTATGAAATAAAATTGCATTTGATATTGTGCTTATTGATTCTATTCCAAATTAATTTCTTTTAATTTTTAAATAATTTTTATACTTTTTTAATTTTTTTCATTTTTTTCTTTTCATTTTTTTCCTCGATGACCTCACTGGAGCGTTGTCGGTCCTCGTCGGCCGAACCTTTGAGCGAGGCTCGCCCAGCTCTGCCGAGGTTGGGTAAGGCCTACCTAGCCATCAACGGGGCTGGGTGAGCCTTGCCAGGACTAGGTGAGGCCCGCTTGGCCACTGGTGGGGCTGGGTGTTGCGAGGCTTGCCCAGCCCCGGCAAGCTCGCTGGACCTTGCCCTAGCCTAGCGAGCCTCTAGCGAGCTTGCAAGATCGGTTGCTGGTGATTAGCGGCGGCGGATGGTGGCGACCGGTGGTGATAGCAACAGACGGTGGCGGACGGTGGCAAACAGCAACCGCTTAATTGAAGAAGAAGAAAAGAGAAGAAAATATTTGGTTTTGATTCTTTTTTCTGATTCTAGAATAAGAATTATATATATATTATTCTTAATTCTACTCCCAATTTGTTCTCAAGAACAAGAACAAATTTGTTTTCGGAAACAAAAATTTACCAAACACAATTTTGTTCCCAAACTAATCCTGAGAAAAAAAAAATTAGAATTTGGTCATGTTTGGATGGTTACCAAACATGGCCTAAATTTTCTTAAATGAGGACACTTAAGAAATTTTTCTGAAATTTTCCCTATATATCTTTTGGCTCAACCATAAGTTGTAAATGTGAAAATAGCCTTTTTTTTTTTTTTTTTTTCTGTATTTTGCTATTTTATTGTAGCTAAAATATTGAGAAAGGAAAATAAAAGAAAAAAAATGAAAAGGAGTTCCTTTTTCCTTCATTTTAGCCCTTCTTTTTAGGCTAGGAAATTCGTTTCACGCAAGCCATCTTCTCCGTCAAGACCTTCCTCCTTCCTCTCTTCCGCCGCCATTTTCACTTTGCAGCGATGTAATTTTAGTTTCAAAGAAGGGTATGATCTCACCAAATGATTGAGGGCATTTCCGTCATTTACTCTCTCTTTTGTTTTCTTTCCTTTTTTCCTTTTTCTATTTTTTCCATAAAAAACTAAAAAGAAAAATTAAAGTTAAAACTAAAAAAAAGGGGGGGGACCCTAGTCGACCAAATGGCTATCACCCCATCGATGATAGCGACCATGGCGTCCATAGGAAGCATCCACAAGTAGGAGAGCCAGCCCACCCACCTATTTTTTATTATTACTTGTGTTTTTTTTTTAAGATTTAACTTTATTTTTCTTTTTTGAGTTTTTTATGGAAAGAAAAAAAAGGAAAAAAAAGTAAAAGAAAGAAGTTTTTGCAATCATTTGGTAAGATCAAGCCATTTTTTGAGATTTTAAGCCTTTATTTGAAATAAAGTCAACTTCAAACCCTTAAAAAAAAAAAATGGCATTTTAATTTTTATTTAAAACAAAATTTACTCTAAGGCTTTATTTGAGAAAATAATGATACTTCAAAATTTTATTTAGAATTTTCCCTATATATAAAGTATAAAATAAAATAATGTGAGCCTGATAATGGAAGTTTTGGCCAATGATACTAAGAATAAAACTTCCTTCTGTGATTTCTCCGAGGAAATCTCAACCGAAGGGAACAAGAATTTATTTCCTATTTTCATGTGCCATTTCCCATAAAAACTTTTTAGTTTATTCGTGAACTCAAACTCGAGATATAATTTAAATAAGGACGAAAAAAAAATAATTCAATTGCACGTACTCATCTTAAATACACAAATCAGAATATAACTAATTATTAATGACCTAATCCAATCTAGAAAAAGTATTGCAAAACCTATTATTCTAAGTGAATGAAGGACATTTTTGCCTGGGGTACTCAAGTTGTTTTGCTCTCTTCAGCCTCCAATGAGGCGAGAAGAGAAATGGGGGCAAAATTGGCCGTGCGTTGTTCCATTCAGAGTCTAGCGAAAATGCCTTAAACTAAGGCTCCGGCCGACGACGCCCGAAGGAGACGTGTCAAACGACGGCGTTTTCCCGGATCCCAGTACAATATTCATGCAAAGGACACTTGCGTTGGACTCGACCAAGACGTGACAAAGACCCAAGTGCGTCGCGACGAGTAAATATGAAAAATGTGGACTGTATTTAACATAGCAGGTAGGATAAGTAAAAAATCACCCAGGAATCGACAGGTGACAATCGAGGCCACCCAAATTTCGGGTTCCTCTCTCCATGTCTGCAACCCCACGCCCAATCTTTCCCCTCTCTCTAAAACTTTCGCTCATGCCCAACTCATGACTAGCTTTGCTCTCTCTAGTCCAACGAACCACGTCACCGCCACCGCCTCTGATCCATCTCTGACGGCAACTTCCGAGGTATTCGACCTCCGGGGACTCCGGAATTGTGATCAGTGTGTCGGACTTGTCGTACACGACGTCGAACCTGTCGTCCTTGCCGACGACGCGCAAGTACTGATCGATATTGGTGCATTGATGGGGTCGAGCTGGTTTTCGGCTTATAAACCAACCGCAGCAGCTCCCGAATTGATTGCGAGATTCAGGAGTGCTTCTTCACTGTCGTCAAGGTCGCCGATTGCAACTGCGGAAGAAGAGTGGGGGGAGGAATTGGGCGTGGGGTTACAGAGATGGAGGGCAGAGCGGGCGAGAGAGGGAGGAAGAGATAAAATTTTGGTGGGCAACATTGCCGCGTGTCAATTCTCGAATGGTTTGTTACATATCCTACTTGGCATATTAAATACAGCTAATATTTTTTCAATGTGGCGTGTCAAAATCCCACCCGTGTCGCCCGGGGCCCATCACGCTAGAAGTCTCCCTCACGTGACGGTCTCGCCTCTCTCTTCCTTCTCTCCTCCTCTCTTCCTTATCCCTTCATTTTTTTTTCTTCTTCTCTCTATCCCCCCTCCCCTCGCCTCTTCTTTTTTCTTTTTCCTTTATTTTTTTTCTTCTTATTCCTTTTTACTCCAACACGGACGCCCCACCACCGCCGCCGCCGCCACCGTTCCACCGCTATCTCAATCCATCTCGCCGCCGTTTCAGTCCTCCGTCGTCAAGATCGAGCTCGGCTGGCAAAATTGGGCCTTAGATTCTGGATTTAAGGTTGAGCGAGCCCTAAATCTGTGATTTAGAGCTCAGCTCGACCTTGACAATGAGGTAATTCTAAAGAACATATGAATAACAAATGATACGAACTTTTACCTTTGAATCGATGCAATATTGATATTTTTACCTATGCTATTCAATTATTTGACCTAACGAATTCATCCATATAGATTGTATACATGTAGAATAATGATAAATAAAAAGGAAGAGTAGCATTGCAGGACGTGTGTTTGCGTGCCTGCTTAAGTGCGCATGTGCCTTCTTTAGGTCTTGTCTATGCATGTTTTCTAATGCTGATGTGCTTGGTGAATGTGGCAATTGTTGGGGAAATTTGATTGCTGATGTAGATAGAAAAGTAGTAGAGTTCGGCAATTACCCAATTCTCTTTTGGAATTTTAATTTGAATGTGTTAAAGTTGCGTGTATGAAAAGAAAATAAAAGAGAGTTCTAAAGATGAAGTATACATGAATAGTTGAGGTTATTATAAATAATATGTAAATTGATCTCTATCCATAGACAACTAATCAACATATCTCTTGAAAATAAGTATTTTATTCTCAACCATCATCACTTTTCATATCAAGAATAACTTTTTTTCATAACTACTAAACTACCCATAACTTTCTTTTAGGGCGAAAAGTCATCTCTTTTTATCATCAAGAGTCACGTTTTTTTTTTTATCAAGAGTCACATCTTCTCTTAATTAAGAGATACCTCTTTTATGATGACAATCAGTAGTGACAACAATAAGAAGCACACTATGGTTGAATTTGAAAGTAAAAAGAAAAAAAGTCGGTATAAGCCAACGAAGAAATGGGCGTTACTTTTCATTGAAAAGACATGGTATGCTGGATTTGTTTTTGAATTTGGAGGTCATCACGCTTTGTTTATCTTCCCTTTTCATCGGGATCTCTGTCTACCTGCTTGGTCATCAATATATTACAAGGCACAAAAGACAAGACCAATGTTCAAAACCACATTTCTAATTTTTTTTTTTTTTTTTTTACGTTTTTTTTTTGGTCGAAACTCATTTCCAATGTCTAAAAATGGGATTATCTCGAGGACACGTGGTCATTGCTATACAAAATCCAGTTTGACCTGTGACCTAACAATCCGTCTGGTAAAAGAACGCAGATACGTCTTATAAAAAATCCGTATCAACTTAAGCCAAGTTAGAAAAACTCAAGCTTGATTGGGTCGGTCCACCTCTCATGAACCGCTTCCATCCATTTAGTTAAATTCTAATCTATTGTCGCATTGCCGTGTGCATTGATTGTGAGATTGTTTGGAATGAATTGGATGTCATTACAAACAATCCCATGCTAGTTCTCTTAGTGTAATTTGAATTTTCTTCAAGAAGAATAATAGCTTGGGGGGATGGGAGGATCTTTTATATTACCAAATTTCCACTTTTTTTTCTTCCTCGATGTCTCTTTGGATCCTTGTTGCGTGATACTCTGCTCGATCTTTCTGGGATAAGTGGAAGTGGATAGGATGTAGATTAGGACATAATCTAAAGAGGGAAGATTTTTCCGAATCATCTAGGCCAGCTGAACTCCCTCCCGAACCTTTTTTGTAGGTACACTTTTAGTGGGTATTAAAGAAAAAAGAAGGTCCCCGATGCATAATAATTCGATGGAACTCAAAACTTCACGAGCCAACTTTAAATAGTTGCATTTGTTGATGAAAAAGATACGGGAGAATTATAAAAAAAAGTCCTTAACCTATTGTAATTGTGCCAATTCAGTCATAAACTTTTTTTAGTCAATTTAGTCATAAACATTTTACAATTGTGCCAGTTTAATCTATCTGGCCAAAATTGGCTGGCCAGTGCTGACGTGGACGTTGGCCATCCGGCGAAAGCTGACATGACAATTTTTAATATTTTTTTTCGAAATTTTAAATATTTTTTAATTTTGAATTCTTTTTTTTTTTTCTTTTTTCACTTTCTCTTTCCTCTGGCTGGCCGGTGCCAACCAAAGGCGAGGGCTAGTGAGGCTGGCCTCACCATCGCTAGGCAAGGCTCGGCCCCGCCCAGCCTCAGGGAGGTTACCGTCGCTAGATCTAGCGAGGTTGGCCTCTCATTGTCGCTAGGTGGGCTTAGCCCCACCCAACCTCGAGGAGGTCGCCGGCCCCAAGATCTGGCGAGGTGGACCCTCGCCTTGGCTGGGCGAGGCCCTACCAGCCAAAGCGAGGCCCTGCCAGCCAAAGCGAGGCTTGGCCTCGCCGATGGCTAGCGAGGCTCCTCACCAGATCTGGCAACGGCGGCCTCACCATTGGCTGGTGAGGTTGGCCTTGCTGGCCAGAGGAAAGAGAAAGTGAAAAAAGAAAAAGAAAAAAAGAATTTAAAAATTCAAAAATTATTTAAAATTATTTAAAAATTCAAAAATTTAATAATTGCCAAAAGCTTTTTAATATTAAAAAATATTTTGGATGGACTAAACTGACACAATTGTAAAAGGTTTAGGACTAAATTGGCTAAAAAAAAAAAGTTTATGACTGAATTGGAACAATTGCAATAGGTTTAGGACTTTTTTTGTAATTCTCCCATAAAAATACATCGATTGATTCTTCTTGTAGTACATAGATTTAATTACAGTGAAGCGAGCCGAGTACGAATATGGATGCACAATTATGCACGTCATTTACTAACTGCCATATGGAATGGTTCGATTATGAGCGAAAAAAAGTACTAAAAAAGTTCTAAACCTATTGTATCAATACCAAGTTAGTCATAAACTTTTCAATTAAATTAATTCAGTCATAAATTTTTTACATTAATATCAATTTAGTTCATCCAGTCAATTTTGGGTGACCGACGCTGACGTGGATGCGGGTCGGATGATGACGTGGCAAATTTTAAATATATATTTGAATTTTTATTAATTTTTTTTTCCTTTTTTTTTTTTTTTTCCTTTTTTTCTCTCTTCTTCCTCCTTGAACTATACTCTCGATGACCAATGAGAAGGAAAAGGGAAAAAAGAAAAAAAATTATTAAAAATTGCCACATTATCATTCAACCACCGGTGATGTCCATGTCAGCGTCACCAGCCAAAACTGGCTAGATGGATTGAATTGGTACCAATATGAAACGGTTTAAGACTAAATTGGTCTAATTGAAAAATTTATGACTGAATTGGTACCAATGTAATAGGTTTAGAACTTTTTGATACTTTTCCTATTCTGAGTAGCTTTTGCTTTCAGGGTTACAAAGGAGAAGTCTTGATTGAACCTGTGAGATCATGGCCTTCAAGAATCAACATTTTCACCGCGAGATCATGGCCTTCAAGAATCAAGATTTTCACCGTTCGGGGCCTCGGGCCCGTACTCGCATTGACTGGTAAGACCTCAAATTCTCTCTTTCCTCATTGAACGAAAGGCCCAAGTCATGCCTTTTAAGTTCCCTTCACCTTTGTCTCAGTTATTTGGCGATAGCTAGTTACCGTGTGATACTGGACTTTTTAAACATGCAAAGAACTCAGCACTGTCCTAGCTGTCCAACTTTTCCATAACTTAACATGGAAAAAACCTCTCGTCAAAAAAAAAAAAAAAAAAAAACAAAAATGAAAAAAACCTGACTGAGAAGGTGCATCTATGGTGTAATTTCCATCTACTTCGGTAGTTAGTTTGTTTCTCAACGGACGAACTTCCCTTATGGGCCACGAGCACTTGCCTCCCCCCTTGGACGCTTATCTCCGATTACTTCATCATAGAGTTTTTCTCGATACTAAGCCAAAAAGGAGTTTTACTAGACACGTGACCTTTAATATGTCATAAGCTGTCATTGCCAAGTGTTGATTTGCCCGCAACATGCACCACATGTTATAACTTTGTCCTCAACGGTTGCCATGTGATATAATGGGAAAATTGTCCAAAAAGTCATAAACTTATTGCATTTTTACTAATTCAATCCTAAACATTTTAACTTTGCTAATTTAGTCCTAAACTTTTTCACTTCTTGCCGATTTAGTCCATTCGGCTAATTTTGGTTGGAAAATGCTAACATGGACGCAGCGATGCCACATAGGACCGACAGCGTTGATGTGGACAATTTTTAATAATATTTTAATATTTTTTGAATTATTATTTTTTTTCTGTTTTTTCCCTTTTTTTTTTTCTTTTCTTTCTTTTATTTTTGGCTTTCTTTGCCTTTTCCGGTGGTTGGCCACTAGCCAAAGGCGACGGCTGGCCTCACCCACCATAGGCGAGGCTCGGCCAGGCGAGGAGGAGCCATAGCAAGGGGAGCCCTCGCCCAGGCACGACCCAACAAGGGTCACCCACGCCTGGGTGAGGCCAACCCTTGCCTAGGCGGGAGGCCTCGTTGGGCATCGACCGAGGGATGGCAACGCCGGGCAAGGCCACCCTGGCCTAGGTGAGGGCCGGCCTCGCCAGATCTGGCAAGGGGAGCCCTCGCCAAGGCTCGCCCTCTCCCAAGCGAGTGTCGGCCTCGCCTAGACCAGATCTGGCGAGGCCGGCCCTCTCCCTTGGCCGGTGGACACTTGCCTAGGTGAGGGCAAGCCTCGGCGAGGGCTTCCCTTCTAGTGAGGCCGACCCTCACCCAAGCCAAGGTGGCCTCGCCCAACGTCGTCATCGCCTGGGCGGGCGAGGTTAGCCGGCTGGCTGTGGCTGGTGGCCAACCACTGGAAAAGGCAAAGAAAGCTAAAAAGAAAAAATAAAAAAAAAAAAAAAAGGAAAAAAAAAAAAAATAAAAATTCAAAAAAATATTAAAATATTATTAAAATTGTCCACGTTAGTATTTTTTGGCCAAAATTGGCTAGATGGATTGAATCTGCAAGAAGTAAAAAGGTTTAGGACCGAATTGGCAAAGTTAAAAGGTTTAAGACTAAATTAGCAAAAGTGCAATAGGTTTAGAACTTTTTGGACAATTTTCCAGTGATATAAGACTCTATTTGGTTCATGGACACATCCGGTTCGTAGTTTTGGGACAGAAGCAGCCACGTGTGGAGTGCCAACTTTTCGTTCGGCACCGAGTTCAGACCGCATGAGAAGCTTTTTCGAAAATATGGCATTTTAAACTTCTCTCGAATCCGATGTTTCGTTTTCTTCTTTTCGCGTGTAGCGATGATACGGGTATTTAGCTTAGTCTAGCTACAGAGTTTCTTTATCAGCAAACATACCGACGACACTAACATTTCTTTGGACTTCTAACATAGGAAAAATGCAGATCATGGGAGGTCGGTTGTTGCTTCTTTGGTTAAAGGTGCCTATGTCTTAGAGCGGGACCGCCGGGGGAAACGTGAAGGTTCCCAGGCTCTTGCACCTCCTTGGTGGGAAACTTTCGCTTTTCAGTTGAAGCGCATACTCGTAGATGGGGCTGACTCTTCTATCTTCGGTGCCATCTTCGAGTATAAGCCTCTGCCATCCTCATGTAACCACTCAGCAGATGGACCGTGTTTCGTGGTCGCCTTCCGAGGCACTTTGTTCACGAAAGAATCGTTCTTTCGAGATATTGAGCTGGATGTTCAGTTTTTAAGGAATGAGCTTCACTCCTCGTCTCGCTGCAAGACTGCCGTGCAGGCGGTAGAAGACTTGGTTGCAGCCGCCGGCAATTCTAAGGTGGTCTGGTTAGCTGGCCACTCCCTGGGGTCTGCCATTGCTCTGGAAGCTGGAAAGAACATGGCCAAAAAGGGATATTATCTCGAGTCTTTCCTCTTTAACCCGCCTTATGCATCTGTTCCGATCGAGAAGATCAAGAGCAAGATCTGGAAGCGGGCTTTCCAGTTAGCCGAAAGCGGGTTATGTGCTGCAGCGGCGCTAGCTAAACAGTCTCCGGAACAGCTGAAACAATCGGCCGATTCTTTTGCGGCTTTGTCCCCTTGGGTTCCTCAGCTGTTTGTCAACAAGGCTGATTGCGTCTGTTCGGGATACATTGGCTATTTCGAGCACGGAAAGTGGATGCGAAAGTTCAGATTGGAAGGTATCCACAAGATTGCTAGTCGTTATTCTGTGACATTGCTGTTCATGAGCGAGAATGGGACGCAGGCAGAGCCTTTGCACCTCATCCCATCGGCAAATCTAACAATCAATTCAAAGCCGCCGAAGTGTTTCCTGAGGGCGCATCGTCTCAGCGAATGGTGGAAGCTGGACCTGGAGCTGGAGTCCGAAGTTTACAAGTACGAGTATTAGTATTGGCGGTATCGTTGGACTGTTAGTTCTCGTCGCTTATGCGCTTGGATCTGATGACGTGATTGAACTTGCCCAAGTCATTGAATACACAGTTGTGTTGCTCTCCGTGTGCTGAATTGTTTATGTGCGGATCGATGTTGCCTGGACCTGTTGTGTGGCGCATTTGCTTTTTACTGCATTTCATATGTTTGGAAGTGACAGGTGGTTTTCAGTTTGTTTGTGTCCGTGTGTGTGGGAGAAAGAGTCCTCTTGTCATTTTTCAGTTTGGAGATTGAAGCAATGTTATCCGCCTTTACCCCTTTGCGAAATTGTCATGATGCATGCTAGACCAGTCGGATCCAGTTTGGAAATATAAGAAAGGTTGGGCGACGATGGTGGGTGCTTTTCTCTCCAAATGAAAAGTTCATTTTCTTTGCATTTTTGGAGATGCAAATCAAGTGATATAACAACTCTTATAAGAAATTAGTTTGTCAAAACGGCACAAATCTCAAATGAAAAGTATCTAATGCCAACATATAAATTTAGGAACTTTTGCAACTAATTTGAGTTTTTATTTCGTCTTTTCTAATTTAATATTTACCACTTTTGAGATGTTGAGAGAGTTTACGGAAATGGAAGAAGAAGAAAAAGAAATTGGATAATTCTCTAAGTCAACTTTTAAGTTTTATCTTCACTTTTCCTTTACAACTTTGAAAACTTAACGTATTCAAATTTAAAAAGCTGTCCAAAAAAATGTCATATTCTACGTGCCGATTTTTATGCATTTCGTGGTCGCCTTCCGAGGCACCATGACCAAGAAAGAATCGGTCTCTCGTCGAGATATTATGCTGGGTCTTCTCTTGCTCCAGCATGGGCTCCACTCCACATCTCGCTTCGAGACTGCCATGCAGGCGGTACGGAATATGGTTGCAACCGCTGACGATTCTAGGGTCTGGTTAGCTGGCCACTCCCTGGGGTCTGCCATTGCTCTGCTAGCAGGACAGAACATGGCCAAAACGGGATTGTTTCTTGAGTCTTTCCTCTTCAATCCGCCTAAAGTGAAGCTCGGTATTCGCTTCACCACCAGCATGATCACAGCTGGACTCGTGTTAGCCATGAAGGCTCCACAACTCAGGAATCAATCTGCTGATTCTTTTGAGACTTTATCTGCTTGGGCCCCTCAACTGTATGTCAATGCAGCCGATCACGTCTGTTCGTACATTGGCTATTTCGAGCACCGAAACAAGATGCAAGAGATCGGACCAGGAGCTATTGAGAAGTTAGCTACTCAGCACTCTATCGGATTGCTGTTCATGAGCGCGATGGGGAAGCAGGCAGAGCCTTTGCACCTAATCCCGTCCGCAAATCTATCAATCAATTTAAATCCGTCGCCGGAATACAAGAGGCGCATAGTATTCACCAGTGGTGGAGACACGACCTGAACCTGCAATCCAAAGTTTACACGTACAGTTAGTATTGGTGGTACTGTTGGACTATTATATATTGTATATGCATTTGAATATGATGGTGTGATTGAACTTCCACTAGCCATTGGATAGGCAGCGGTTTGCTCTCCCTGTGCTGAGTTGTTTATCTGTAGATCAATGTAATCTGGACCTTTAGAGATGCCAGATTGGGTTCTATGGCACATTTTCTTTTTGGTGTCAAAACTGGAATTACTCCTGGATTTTATGTGGGGTTTCCTCTATCTTTGGCTCCTGAACTCAGGACACAGTTTAGTCCACCAATAATGGAAAAAGGTCAAACTGCTCAGGTGATCCCTATAGAGAACGTCAACAGTCCAAGATATGCCGCCGGTGTCAAAGTGACAGGAGGGTTTTTAGTTTAGAGAGAGCGAGAGAGAGAGAGAGTCCTCGTCATTTTTCTGTTTGGAGTTTGAAGCAATGCCACCTTTTTGGTGGTTGTGAGTGAATCCGCGAAGTTTTTAACCCCTTGATGGAATTGTTTAGAACATCAAGAAAGAATTGGGTGACCATGGATGCTTTCTCACCAAATGGAAGGTCCTTTTCTTCACATTTTTTGAAACCAAATCAAACGATTAACAACCCTTATAGGAAATAGTTTTGTTAAAACAGCACTGATCTCAAATGGCAGCATCTAACAATACCAAAATTAGTCCTTTTCTTCACATTCAGGAACTTTTGCAATTAATTTGAGTTTTTATTTCTTTTCATTTAATTTAATATTTGCCACTTTTGAAAAGTTGATTAAAATCATGAATATGGAAAAAGAAGACACGAGTTTTGAATAATTCTTCTAGTCAATTTTTAAGTTTTTAATTAATATCATGAAAAATCCTAAATTAGTATAAATATGAAATATTTTCCCTAAACCAATTTTTGAATCGTTGAAAACTCTAAATTAGTGTACTCGTGACACGTTTATCTTTTGTTAGCTCATGTTAAATTTTATTATTAAATTATTGAATTGGATAACACATGACAGTTGATGTTGTATATCCATGTAAAAATTCATGAGGTTGATATAACGAAAAATTCTAAATTGGTATATTTATAATAAATTTATTCTAATTAATTTTTAGATCATCAAAAATTTCAAATCGATATTTACGTGATGTATTTAGCTTTATGTAGTTTCCATCAAATTATACGGGGAAGTTACCATACACTTCTGAAATCTCCTCCTCATATAGGAGACTAGGGCCTTGCAATGCCATTGCCACCTCCCGCTTCTTCTCCCTACCGTTCGATCTGCCATCGTCTCCCACACAAGTACGGCCGTCGTTGTCCCCTGGAGTGAACAAAAGCAATGAAGGGAAGATTAGTATTTACCACGCTAAGCAATGTCGTGCGCATCATGATTAAAGGAATCTTTCCATCTCGGGGACCCCTGGTTAGGTACCGTGAGACGAGGACGCGGATATCCTCCTCCTCCTCCTCCTCTCTTGTCCTTTCGTACCCCGAAACGCTTTTCACCCTCTCTCTCTCTCTCTCCTTTTAGAGGAAAAAAGAAATTCTAGGGTCCTTCCACTTGTCCCCCTCCCTCTTTTCTTATTTTTTATTTTTTTCGTTTTGCCCCCCCTAACTTTAAATGAGCGTCCTCGATCTCTGCAATGGTCCTTGCCATCCCATCCTTGACGACGCTCTGCGCCTCCATCCTCTTTCACGTCCTTACTTCCCGGGAAGTTACCATACAGTCTCTCTGTGCACCTTACAATAACTTCCATCAAATTATACCGTGAAGTTATTATACACTCCCCAAATCTCCGATGACAATTGTCCTTTTCTAACTTTAACCATGGAATTTTGTAAGTTACTTTCAAGACCATTTAACATGAATTTTTCCATCTTCGCTTCATTTTCGTAAAACGTCATACTATGCAAATGAATATTCTTGAACATTTTCAAGTACTTGTGCGTATAATTTGATGTTGAAGAAGTTGCGTGCGCCGGAGTGGCAATAGACTGGAGACCACATAAGAGCCCTAGCTTTCCTACTCCCAATAAACAATGCGGAAATGAGAATGCTACTGCCAATATTAAAAGAGGTGCCAACCCGATAAACAAACAAAAATTGTAGGGAATAACTTACAGGTAATGGATCAATCCATGTCCATACATGAGAGAGGACAAAAATAAAGATACAAATTATTCATTGTTTTTGTCTAATGTTACATTCTAAGGGAGCAGATTTTATTTCAAATATACATCTTTCCTATTTGCTTATTCCCCACTCTGGGCACAATCGCAGAGAGAAATGAAGAGCCATCTCTTCCCGTTTCATGTTCGCTACTCCCATGGGAACCGCGACGGGCGCATTTTGGTTCAGCAATCCAATAATGAAGTTTTGGCAGTCGTTCAACGAATATGCGCGTCCTTGTTCTTATGCCACGGTAAAAAACCTAGTGCGCCAAAGAAAGACGGAGGAGCACCAACTTGCCCTAGTATAAATCATTTCTTCACTGGCACACTTACTGGGAATCCGTTGACTAATGTTCATTATACAAAAATAAAAAGAAAATGTCAGCCCCCAATTATAGATCCGCATCTTCGCTAGGACCCTTTCTTTCTCGCACCTAGTCGCCACCGAGCTCTGCGCAAATTCTCTGAGGCATGCTTTCTCTCTTTCTCTGTTTCTCTGCCTTGGGGGTCACATCTGTATGCGCGAAGTTCCGATTCCCGATGATCAATTCTTTTTTAGTTCAAAAGTGAAAGGAGCGAGCTTCGTCAAGATGCCATGGGCGTGTGGGTGCAGGTTGTGGAGTCTATCTCTCTTTCTCTCTCTCTCTGGCGGATACCTCGTAAAAATCTTCTATGGGGTTTTGTCATTGACTTATTTGTGAACAGGTGCTCGAGGGCGCATGCGCCTTCTCTTGGTCTTGTTTATGCAGTGTTTTCTGGGCGTCTTGCTTGGTTGATGTGGCAACAAAAAGAAGCGCACTCTGGGTTGAATTTGAGAGTAAAAAGAAAAAAGAAAAAAAGCTTGTATAAGCCAACGAAGGGATGTGCGTTACTTTTGATTGAAAAAGATATGATATGCTGGATTTGTCGTTGTATTTGGATGTCATCACGACTTAGTTAATCTTCCTTTTTCATTGAGATCTCTTTCTACCTGCTTGGTTATCACTATATTACAAGGCACAAAAGACGAGACCAATGTTCAAAACCACATTTCCGGCGTTGCTTTGTTTTTTTCTTCTACAAAATCCAGTTTGACTTGCGACCCAGCAATCCATATGGGAAAAGAGGGTACATATGTCTAATAAAAAATCCGTATTAATTTATGCCAAGTTATAAAAATTCAAGCTTGATCGGTCAGTCCATCTCTCAAGATCCGATCTTGTCCATTTAATCGAATTCTATCTACCGTTGCATTGCCGTGTGCATACTGATTGTGAGATTGTTTGGAGTGAATTATTTGTCATTACGAACAATCCAATGCAAGTTCTCTCCTTGGAGTAATTTGAATTTTTTTCATGAAGAATCATTGCTTGGGGATGGTGAGGATCTCTATTTAATAAAACTTCAACTTTTTTCTTCCACCATGTCTTTTCGGATTTTTGTTGCATAATAATTTGCTCAATCTTTTCGGGATAAGTGGAAGTTGATAGGATGTAGGCAAAGGCATAATCCGGAGAGGGAAGATTATCCCGAATCATTTGGACTATAGCTCAACTCCCTCCCGAACCTCTTTTGTAGGTACACTTTTAGTGGTTATTGAAGAAAAAAGAAGGTCCCCGGTGCATAATAACTGGATGGAACTTAAAACTTCATGAGCTAGCTTAAGGTAGTTGCATGTGTTGATGAAAAAGATACGCGGTTGATTCTTCTTATAGTACATGGATTTAATTATAGTGAAGCAAGTTGAGTACGAATATGGATGCACGGTCATGAACTCAACACTAGCAATTGTCATTTACTAACTGCCATATGGAATGGTTCGATTCCGAGCAGCTTTTGCATTCCAGGTTAGAAAGGAGAAGTCTTAATTGATCCTGTGGGATCATGGACATCGAAGATCAAATTTTTCAACTTTCAGGGCCTCCGAAACTTGCTTACATTGACTGGTAAGACCTCAAATTCTCTCTTTCCTCATTGAACAAAAGGCCTAAGTCATGCCATTTAAGTTCCCTTCACCTTTGTCTCAGTTATTTGGCGATAGCTAGTTCCAGTGTGATCCTGGACTTTTTAAACATGCAGAGAACTAAGCACTGTCCTAGCTGTTCAACTTTTTCATAACTCGCATCTATGGTGTGATTTCCATCTACTCTTGTAGTCAATTTGTGTTCTCAACAGGCAAACTTCCGTAACGCGCCACGGGCACTTGTCTCCTCCTTGCAATTCATTTAAGCTAGGGGACGCATATCTCCGACTACTTCGTCGTAGAGTTTTGCCAGATACTAAGCCGAAAAGGAGTTTTGCTAGATATTTGACCTTTATATGTCGTAAGCTGTTATTGCTAAGTGTTGAATTTGCCCGCACATGCACCACATTTTGTAACTTCGTCCTCCACGGTTGCCATGTAATACAATACTTTATTGGTTCGTGGACGCATCCAGTCCGTAGTTTTTGGACAGAAGTAGCATGTCTGGAGTGCCGACATTTCGTTCTGCGCCAACTTCAGACCGCATAAGATGCTCTTTTTCTTTTTAAAATACGGCATGTTAAATTTCTCTCAAATGCAATTTTGGCTCTCGAGTTTCCTTTTTCCTTTTCGCGCGAAACTACAGAGTTTCTTATCGGCAAACATAATGGCGAAACTAACATTTCTTTGGACTTCTGAAATAGGAAAAATGCAGCTCATGAGAGGGCGGTTGTTGCTTGTTTGGTTCAATGTGTCTATGTCTGCGAGCGGGACCGCCAGATGGAACCTAAAGGCGACAAGGCTCTAGCGTGGTGTGAAACTTTCGGTTTTAAGTTGAAGCGCACACTCGTAGATAAGGCTGACTCTTCTATCTTCGGTGCCATCTTCGAGTATAAGCCTCCGCCATCCTCATGCAACCACTCAGCAGATGGACCGCGTTTCGTGGTCGCCTTCCGAGGCACCTTGTTAAAAATAATAACGTTGACTCGAGATATTTGGCTGGATATTCTGATTGGCCTGAATAGGCTCCACTTCAGATCTCGCTGCCAGACTGCCATACAGGTGGTAGAAGACTTGGTTGCAACTGCCGGCGATTCTAGGGAGGTCTGGTTAACTGGCCACTCGCTGGGGTCTGCCATTGGTATGCAAGCTGGAAAGAACATGGCCAAAAAGGGAGTATGTCTCAAGTCTTTCCTCTTCAATCCGCCTTATCCATCTGTCCCGGCCGAGAAGTGGCCTCGCCACTTAGCCAAAAGCGCGCTACGTGCTGGACTGGCGCTAGTTACGCAGTCTCCAGAAAAGCAGGAACAATCCGCCAGTTCTTTTGCGGCTTGTTCCCCTTGGGCTCCTCAGCTGTTTGTCAACAAGGATGATGTCGTCTGCGGGATACATTGGCTATTTCAAGTACCAAAAGGGGATGCTGAAGTACGGATTAGAAGATTTCGCCAAATTTGCTAGTCAGTATTCTGTGAGATCAATGCTGTTCAATGTGTTCAGGAGCGAGAATGGGGCACAGGTAGAGCCTTTGCACCTCATCCCATCGGCAAATCTAACAATCAATTTAAAGCCGCCGAAGTGGTTCCTGAGTGCGCATGGTCTTAGCGAATGGTGGAAGCCGAACCTGGAGCTGGAGTCCGAAGTTTACCTGTGTGAGTATTGACGGTATCGTTGGACTGTTATTTCCCGTCGCTTATGCGTTTGGATCTGATGGCGTGATTGAACTTGCACAAACCATTGGATAGACAGTTGTGTTGCTCTCCCTGTGCTGAATTGTTCGTGTGCTGATCGATGTTGCCTGGACCTGTTGTGTGGCGCATTTTCTTTTAACTGCATTTCATACGTTTGGAAGTGACAGGTGGGTTTTCAGTTTGTGTATAGAGTCAGGGTCCTCTCGTCATTTTTCAGTTTGGAGATTGAAGCAATGTTTTCTGCCTTTAGTTGTGGTTGGGAGTACACAAACCTTCGACCCCTTCGTGAAATTGTCATGATGCATGCTAGACCCACCGGTTTATAAGTCGGATCCAGTTTGGAAATATAAGAGAGGTTGGGCGACGACCGTGGGTGCTTTTCTCACCGAATGAAAAGTTCCTTTTCTTCGCATTTTTTGAGATCCAAATCAAGTAATTAGCAACTCTCATAAGGAATAGGTTTTCAAAACGGCACAAATCTCCAACGAAAAAGCATCTAACGATGCAAACGTATAAATTTAGGAAACTTTGCAACTTATTTGGATTTTTGTTTCTTCTTCTCTTATTCAACATTTGCCACTTTTGAGATGTCGAGATAATTTACGGAAATGAAAAAAGAAGAAAAAGGATTAGATAATTCTCCAAGTCAACTTTTAAGTTTTATCATCACATTTCCTTTACAATTTTGAAAACGAGACATGTTCAAATTTAAAAAGCTATCCAAAAAGATGTCATATTCTATGTGCCGATTTTTATACATTGTAAAACCATTTATCTTAATCGCTTTTTATTAATAAATAGGAATATTATGAAAGTCATAATATTGCAAAGAGTGAGTTATAAATATCATACGAGGCATTTACTTTTACTTTTTAGCTTTTTGTAGATTTTTTGAAATTCTCATATCAACTCTTATTTAATTGGAAATACTTGAAACTTTTAATATTTTCATAAAATTTTGAAACAAAAATTTATGAAAATATTATTTTTTAGCAGAACCATAAGTCGTAAATGTGAAAATAACTTTTTTTTTTCTTGCATTTTGCAATTTTATTACAGCTAAAATATCGAGAAAGGGAAATAAAAGGAAAAATGAAAAGGAATTTTTTTTTCCCCTTCGTTTTGGCCCCCTTTTCAGGCGAGGAAATTCGTTCTGCGCAAGCCATCTTTACCGTCAGACCTTCCACCTTCCTCTCTTCCGCTGCCATCTCCACTTGCAGCGATCATCCGATGCAATTCTCCGAAGTCTAAACCTCGCGTTCTTCCCCAAGTTCCAAGCTTTCTCGCTTCGGAATTCTCATCAGTTTCGAAGGGCATTGGTCGGAGCTGAATCACATGAATTTTCTCCGCTCCAATCTCGTTTCCGATTCGAATAATCGCCCGGGCATCATCCGCGAGCCTTCAAGGTGTTGATTTTGCCGGCGCCCATGTCGTTGTTCGACGATATGGAGCTGGGTTTTGTCCAGCCGGCTATGTCGGACGAAGAGATCCTCGAAGCTGACCTCGCCGTTACTGTAAGTTCTGTTGCTTTGGCGTGCCGTGATTTGGTCCGGGCAGGTGGTCTTATTTTGGTTTTGGCGAGTGAATGTTTGCCGCGAAGAATCGGTTGAGTCCAGAAAATGGTCTCTTCTATTCTGGGCTGCTTCCCGGCTTGGGGCGGCGGCGGCAATGTATATCTCTTTTGGAATGTGCAAATCTCGATGATACGCGAGTCGAATCTTTCGAAGAATGAATGCTGCTTCTCTATGACGAATTTACTTTCTCAAGAGATTTCCGTTACCATGGTTTTGGAAATTTAGTTCTTGGTGACCGGTAGCGACTGTAAGGTCAAGGAGACTATAAGGACTAATGGCTATTTCTTCTTGTATATGTGAAGTTGATTATTTGATTGCTTTCTCAAACTTAACAAAGGATCTTGTCAACGAATTTGAGGCTTGATATATCTAATTCTACTTGTGTTTAATTCATTCCCTGTCAAAAACATGAACTTTATGGAATCTTTGCTTCGTGCTCGACATATGTTCATATAGGTAAATAATTGAGGTTAGCCTTCTGTTGCTTTGATGTTTATCTAACTGAGTAGTTGTATAATTTTTTGCACATGCAGGACACTGCTAATTTTGAGGGTGAGAGATGTGGGCTATGCATGGATCTTATCATCGACAGAGGGGTCTTAGACTGCTGCCAGCACTGGTACACTTATTCACAATGCCCTTTAGCATCTTGATAAACCTGTTTGTTGTATAAGGAAGGAACTAACATGGTAGAACGATTAGAACTGTTGCTATTCTGCTGAGACATTGCCATTACGGCCATCTTGCTTATTATGTTACAATTACTATTTGATTCATATATATGGACATAGGAATGAGCTCATTTTTAAGCATCTTCAATCTATTATTTTTGTGTATGTTATTCAATGCAATACTTTTTTGAGTTTGACATGATGCATCTGTTGGCTTTTCAGGTTCTGCTTCACATGTATTGACAATTGGGCTACCATCACCAACCTTTGTCCGCTTTGCCAAAGTGAATTTCACTTGATCACTTGTGTTCCAGTGAGTGACTCTGAATTGTCAGGCTATAGCCTTTTCTTTTTTTCCAATTTTTGCTACCCTATTTTTTTGCATTTTCTCCTAATTCTCTATCTCACCATTTTGTTTAAAGCATTTGGCTGGCCATTTGGACTATATTTCAAAGATTTTGTATAATATAACATTAAATACTGGCTTTAATTGAAACTGAAGGTATATGATACTGTTGGAAGCAGCAAGTCTGAAGAGGAGCCAGTCTCAAGGTACTTTAATATGTCATCTCTCTGCACAAGTATTTTAGTGAGAACCTAACTTGTCACTGTAATGTTCCATATGATTGCAGTTTTTCTTTTTATCATTCTGTTACTAGAGAAAGCTAGATTTTTGGAATTACTGATGATTAAAGTGTCGATAAAATTGAAAGGATTGAAATTAAAGTGAATACTTTGGAATCTTTCTTTAATCAAAGATTATGCAGCAACAACTAATGTGCTATTTTTCTTGTCTTTTCCTATTATAATAATGCAGGGAAGATGATTGGAGCGTCGAAGGGAAGAATAATACTCTGTCTTTTCAATCATACTACATTGATGAAAATGTAATTATCCTTTATGTGGAATAATATGATGTTCTTTGCCCAACCTTTCTTCCTTTTTAGGCTTCTGAATGTTTGTGAACTTGTTGAAGAAGACAATTACACCTCTATGGTCGAGTTATCTATGTTAAAATAGAGTAGCAGAAGTTAAAAAGAGGTCTTCATGCATCTGTACTGGTCCAGGGGTCTTAGAATTGTGTCCTACCTTCCCCTTCCCCCTTGGCAAGTTGAATGATTCCGATCATATACAAGAATTTGACCTTTTGCATTAGCACGATCACGATAGAAATTGTTTAAATAGTCACAAGCTGGAGTTTCATGTCTTAGATTTGTCTTTGGTTTGCATTTTTATTTTCTCATAATCCATCCTTATGAAAATGGCATTTTTTAGGCAGTTGTCTGCTTGGATGGGGATGGCTGCAAAGTTCGCAGTGGATCAACGAGCGCTGAGGATGACTCTCATCTCGATACATCAATTGCTTGCGATTCATGTGACATATGGTAAAGGAAAGAAACCTGACCGGTTTGATTTGTAAATACAAATTGGTATATGCTTACACTAGATTGCTTATCTGATAGTTGCATAACTTACTCAGTTTATTAGGGAGGTCTCCATTCTCTCTAAACGGATTTAACATACATTAGATCCAATGTGGCTTTTGCTAAAGGTGTCTTAATTTTGACAATGATGTATGCTTTGCTCATAGCACATGCTTAATTAACTGAAGGGAGGGAATCAGATTAGAAGCTGTTGTAGTGTAAGGCATGGTAAAATTTCTGAAGTATGAAACACCTTACAGAAAATGATTGTCTTCTTGAAATTGACATGCATGTTTGATCAATTGTGGATCCTTCCCCTTGTTATTTTTGTTCTCATTTGTTTTCCTAGAACACAATTTCCTTTGATTAATTACATTGTCTGTTACTAACTATATCTTCGACTTGCATCGAAATAGGTATCATGCTTCCTGTGTAGGATTTGATCCTGAGGGCACATTAGAGAATACATGGTTATGCCCCAGGTTTGTGCAAGAGTTGTTTTCACCTCATCAATCATAGTCCATATGTCCCTTTGTTTCATCCACAGTGATTTTGGTTCCAAGGTGCAATTTAATAGAATGTTACCTAGTGTTCATCTTATATTTGCATTTTTTTTGTTCGTTTGCTAAGAAATAGACAGTTGTTGAGGCTATTTCATAATGAATTATCCTAGCACAGTACTTCTGTAAGAACTGTAAATTTCAAGCCCTGTTTATGAAATTTAATTGAGAGTTTTTATGCTCTTGGAAGTTTGTGGGCTGAGAAGCATGGGTTGGCAAATGGTTTTAACATCTTCTCAAAATTTTAGGACACTGGATGTATATTCTTGAGCATAGATACTGCTGGTATGCTTGTCTTCTAGATAAAACCTAGAGTTGCCTTTGTATTCTATCTTTCCAACCCTTGAAGATGTTAAAAGTGCATTCCTGGTATACATTAGTTAGCTGACCATACCACCATATAAACCTTATTTTCATTCCACCAATTTTATTTACTATTTCATTGGGGTTTATATGCAGATGTGTGGCTCATCAAAGGTTAGCTTCATTACAAGAGTCTGGCAACCTGTGCCCTGGAAATGTGGGTTGTGACTATATGGTTGAGGATGCCTTGTGTGGGAAGGTGTCTGTTGCTGTTGCTGATGCTGGAGAGACGGCGATAGTTGTTTCCATGGTTCCGAGAGATCTGCAGACTGAAATGCAAAATGAGAGTCCTTTGAATGTTGAAGTTGATGAGGCCATAAAAAGGGAAAGCGTGGTGTTAGTTTCTGATGCTGATATCAGAAAGGTGGAAACTGAAACAGTGGAAAATAGAGCTACCGATCCAGAATCAGCTACACAAAATGTGGCCCTTTCCTTATCACAGGATACCTTCTCAGTTATGCCCCCCACTTCCCTTGCTTTCAGTGAATTGAAGCCTAGCAATGATGAGCATGCAGCTAAAGAACCGAGTACTAGTGGCTCTCAAGATGTTATGGGCAAGTTGTTTAGTGAATCCCACCTTGGAGTGAAGACATCTGAATGTAAGTCTAATATTGGTTTTCACCTTGTTCTTTCTATTGGCTCTTTCTCACCAGGTAATTTCACAAGTAGAAGTATGATCAATGTTCTCTCTCTCCCACTCTGCTTGTAGGGCAAAACACTGATCTGACAGAGATTGAAACAGATGCAACTAATAATCAAACTGGTCGAGATGTTTCCCAGACAACTCTTATGGAAGATTCTGCACTAGACGGTATGGAAAGTTTGTCTCCTTCAGGGCTTTTGAGGATTGCTTTTAGAGTTTCTCATTATTGATTTGTTTTCAGTATATAATACTGCAGCTGGCGCTGAAAAAGTTCCTGCAATACAGATTGGTGCAAAGAGACAGCATATGAATTCCTGGTAATTTCCCACAAATGTCTATTGTTTTAGGTGGCACTTGGGCCTCATTTTCTTATGCTGCTTCTTATTTTTCAATCCTGTCCAGTGTCCATCTCTCTCTCTCTCTCTCCCTCTCTCTCTCTCATGGTTAAATTCTCCAGTTAACTGTCCATTAATCGTGATGTGTCGTCATTCCTTTCACTAACACCGCTACTTGCTGACAGATTATTTATTATATCACAGATATGTGATGGGAAAATAACTTTTCTTGGTTTAGGGAGAACCTTATGTATATGTGCTTAAATTTTCTTTGGGAAGACAAATAGTCCGATCAGCTTATTTTTAGTCAAAGTGTCATTTTAAATTTTTCATTGTGGTTCTGCTTTATGACTTTGAGGAGTGGTTTAATTGTAACTCACCATCAGATAGTCGTAGGAATGCGTGATTGGGTACTTTGTTTGCTATGTGCATGTCAGTTATTGATATCGTTACCTAAGAGACAATCTTTTTTCGGTAAAGTGCACCAGTCCGTAATGCCTAAGAGACAATCTTTGTGGCATGAGAAATGAAGATTCTAACTCAAGTTACTTTTCTGTAATCTTTGGGCACTATCTTCTTAGTGTTGCCATGCCTGTGATCGGGGATCCTGCGGAACCCAAAGCAGAGATAGAGACTGAAGTTGTCCCAAAGAAAAGGAGGGCGGAAGATGAGGTTGAAGTTGGTTGCTTCAAGGACCAAACTGACACATTAGTTTCTGATGATACTAAAAAGTGCACCATCCTGACGGAGGTAGCGGATAAGTTGAGTAATAATCAAGAAATGCCTCCAGATTTAATGAATATAGTTAAGGGAACAGAACGAAAGTCCTCTATCACAGATAAGCCTTCAGCAAGAGGAGAAAATGCAGGTGGCTTGAGGATTAAGAAGATCATGAGGACGGCTGGTAAGGACAAGGAATCATCAAACATGGTCCAGAAGCTGAGAAAAGAAATAAGAGAAGCTGTTCGAGATAAATCCTCAAAAGATCTTGAGGAAAATCTCTTCGATGCTAAACTTCTTGCTGCCTTTAGAGCTGTGATTGCCGGACCCAGAGTTGAACCTGATAAAAATTATCACCTTTGGCTGTCAAGACAAAGAAGTCACTGTTGCAGAAGGGGAAAGTACGCGAAAGTTTGACAAAGAAAATATATGGAACATCTAATGGAAGAAGAAAACGTGCATGGGACCGTGATTGTGCAGTCGAATTTTGGAAGTATCGTTGCATGACAGGAACAAAGCCTGAAAAGATTGAGACCCTGAAGTCAGTCCTTGATCTCCTTAGAGGGAATTCAACGAATTTGGAGATAATGCAGGAGCCTGATCAGCCCTTTGCAGATTCTATCCTTTCTAGGTTGTATTTAGCAGATACTTCTGTGTTACCTCGAAAGGATGACATAAAGCCTCTCGCTTATCTTGAAGGCGATTCTGAGCTGAAAAAGGAGCAAATTATCCCCGGGGGAAAGAGTGTGGATCATGCTATGAAATCCGTAGAATCCAATAAGGATGCATATAATTCAGGTTCTTCTGCTAAACATGGTAAAGTGCCAAGTTCAAAACACAATGCTTCTGATTCCAAAGTACCTGGTAAACGCCCAGAACGATCTTCAGTTTCCCATATGAATAGTTCAAATTGTGGTAGATGGAAGGACATGGTTAGTGAATCGGATGATTTGAAGAGGGATAAAAGAAAGTGGGCCCTGGAGATTCTTGCTAGGAAAACTGCTTCTGCAGGTAAAGGTGCTACTTCTGATGAACATGAAGACAATGCCATACCTAAAGGAAATTTCCCACTGTTGGTGCGTACAACCTTCTAGAGATTACTTTAAGCTGTGCTATCTTTGCATAGTTGCAACTGATTATGGAGTCAATTATTTGTATTGAGCAGGCTCAACTGCCAAAAGATATGAGACCAGTCTTGGCTTCTACTCGCCATAACAAGGTTCCTAAGTCAGTAAGACAGGTATGCACTGCCTAATGCTGTCTTCATAGACAGACTAGACATAAACATTTGGATCATTCTGTTTTTTGTTAATTTTCTTCTGTGAAACATATAAATAAGAAGAGAGAGAATTTGTATTTGGAAATTTTTTCTTACCTTTGTCCCTAGACCAAACCACTGCACCATCGATTTTTTGCCCTTACTCAAAGCTCTGCCACCGTATGTGATTCAAGCATTCAGAAAACAAACTATTAAAGCTTTCTATTTAAGGATGGACATAATAACAGTTCCATGTTGGATAGTTACATCCTATTATGAGTGTCCCCTGTATAGAGATAATCTCTCACATGTTGTCATATTTACGAGATCAAGTTGGGTGATCAATAGTAAGAATTTGAGCTCAACCTCTCCGTCATGATTATGTAAACTACTGAAGGACTAGAGCCAGATGAAGAAATCTATACTTAACTGTTTTAGAATATGCTGTCTTCTTAAAATGAGAATTCAACAATTACTAGTTAGTCATTTTAATTATTTTTTTTAATATATGACAAGAGTGACATTCAACTTTCAAAAAACTTGCATCCTCAACGGAGAAAGAATTGCTTGAGAGGAGCATTCATTCATCACCAAATTTCAAAGTGGTTCAATATTGCTTTTTTAATATAGTCCTGAAGGTTGTGTTATTTGTATGCTTTTAAACACGATTCTGGAGGTTGTCCAGCTTTTGAATTCATAAATGGTTGCTCTGCAGAAACAGCTGTATCATTTGACCGAGCACTTCTTGAGAAATGCAAATTTGCAAACAATATGTAGAACTGCAGAGACGGAGTTGGCTGTTGCAGATGCCGTCAATATTGAAAGGGAAGCTGCAGATCAGTCAAATAGTAAGCTTGTCTATTTGAATCTATGTTCTCAAGAGATAATGCGCTGTACAGAATATAGCAAGTCCTCTGGAACAATTGAACCCCCTCCCCCGTCTCCATTAGCTGTTCCTACTGAAAAACCAGAGCAAGGCACGGAAGAATACTCCGACCCAGAGGTTGAAGTAGCATTAAGAGCTGCTGGTCTTCTATCAGATTCTCCTCCCAACACTCCAAGTCTTACTATTGGAGTCCCGGGTGAGGAAAAGGATCCCTCTGCGGAAGCTGGAGGAGTGTGTGATAAAGTTACCGAAGCGGGTTGTGATTCTAAAATAGAAATTTATGGTCAATTTGAGCATAACCTGGGAGATACAGATTATGTTGGCAATGGTTCAATGAAAGTCTCTGAGCAACCAGAAGAAGAAGAAGGTTCATCTAAAATGAAAGGGGTTTTTTCGTCTTCAAATCCTGAAAATTTGGATCATGCTTTTGATGTCAAACCTTCTGGGGTTCCCTTGTCTGAGTGTTGTGAATGTGCAAGGATGAGAACATCTCCTGTGGAGGATGTGGGCAATGAATGTAGTGATTCTCATAAATGGTCATGTGATCATGTTGGGGAGCCGCCTTCAGTGCGAAAATGTGAAGAATTATGTGGTCCAGATATAGAACCCTTAATGAACAAACTTTCTGTGGGAAAAGGGGGCACGGAGTGTGATCTGACTGATACAGAATCTCGAAATGGAATAGCAGTTCCTGGAGATGTTAAGACTTGCGAGCCAAGCCAGGAGGTAGAACAATCAGCTGGAGTCATGATGCATCACAAGTCTTCTGGTAGAAACGAATCTAGTAGTATTTCTCAAGATGGTAAATTTGAGAAAGAGGACAGGGAGAAACATGACAAAGAGTGGTCTGATGATGCCGAATCCATAAAGAGAAAGGTTGGTACCTAACTCGATTCATGACTCTTGTTCCTCTTTTCTCATACTTTTTGCATGAAATAAGGTTCAAGGTTTCCATCTGACAATTAAAGGTTCAGGAACAACTGAAACTATTTGAAATATCAATGTATGGAAACCATCCCATTATAATGAGGTTCACTGTATCAATTCAAGAAAGCAACAGTGGTTTAGGTTAGCCATCCCTATTTCTTCCGAAGACACCGTTATGTCACATTTGCCTTTCTTCTCTTGTTTGTTGTAGCATGATATAAAAACAGAGAAAAATCTGCGATTGCGGAAAATTTTTAGTTCGCAAGAAATCAATCTGATGTTACTTTTAGCATGTCAAGTGCCTGAGCTTCCTATTTTCCTCCTTTTATGTGGAAAATTCTCATTCAAAATTCGATTGTCTCGATTTTGCGCAGGTGGAAGCATACATCAAGGAACACATAAGGCCACTATGCAAGAGCGGTGTAATCTCAGTTGAACAGTATCGTTGGGCGGTTGCAAAATCTGTAGAGAAGGTTATGAAATACCATCACAAAGCTAAAAATGCCAACTTCCTCATTAAAGAAGGCGAGAAGGTGAAGAGACTTGCGGAGCAATACGTCGAGGCATCTCAACAGAGGGGAAAAACTGACCCATCGTAGTAACCGTGTTTATCTTCCCCCTTCTATTTTTTTTTTTTTTTCACAATTTCAATATCGCTCCATGCTCAACTTGGAAGCTTTTTCACAGCTATTCTCTTTCTTAGCATGGTTCTTTTCCAGGCATTGTTCATATAGACAACTGGACGATCTATCAGGAGGGTCTAATCCTTATCAGTGAAGGCAGCTCTTCCTCCGTTGGAGGTAGGGCTGAAAATGAAAATGACCCAATTTTTTGCCCACGAAACTGATTTTTTATCACGCGCCACGACCATGAATATCGATCGAGGGAATATATAAAATTTGAGATATGTAAGGTGTTAAAATTTGCGATTCTGGTTGAGATGCATTGGAAGCACGGGGCCTTCGGGAATGCTTAGCAAATGTGCTAAGATTGTTCCCTCAAAGCTGCACACGGAAAGTTGTTGCTGGCGAGATAATAGCTACTGTCAATGGAAGTCATTATCTTGAAGGCGACCAAGTTTGCTGTTCTATAATTCTTGCACGGTTAGATATTCTAGTCATTATCCCAAGGTAGGAAAAAGAAAAAAAGAACTCTTAACCATGTTAAATAGTTAAGGATGATGTTAACCAACGCCATGAAACTTATTGACTATATTTAATGAGAGTGTTATGTTAAACAAGTATTCTTAAGGTACTTATTTAAGCGCATACCAAATTTAACATAATTCTACTTTTTAAGCTTTGATTCCATATGGCGCGACACGAGTTTGTATATTGGAAATTGTGCAATTTTCCGAATTGGTACCAATTCTTGATATAAAGATATTTGATTGTGCATGGCTCTAATCATATATAATTTAATAAAAAAGTCATTGCAAAAGCTATAAACTTTATTTCATTGGCATCTTAAGATGTATTATGGCCCAGAAACCAATTACCAATCCTGCGTGGTAGATGGCATTCCACCTCTTGTTTACGTACCAAACATTAGAATGGAAAAATGCCCTATTCCTTCGTGCATACCAAACAGTCAATAAGCTGTTTCCGCTTTAGAACTGGTCCCGAAATAGACACGCGAGTCACATGGTGGAAAAAAACGACCCGAACAAAATGCCGGAACCTCAAGCCAAATCGAAAATGCGCATTAAATTCACTTAACCAAACCCCAAATAATTGCCCGGCCTCCTTCCTTCCTAAGGAAAGTCCAAAACGATGGCTGTTGTCGCTTTCCATACGTGTATGTTCAGGAGAAACAGAGGAGACCCACATGCACGAATTCCTCCTCTCCTTGCCCCGTCGTCGTCGTCGTTCCCTCCGCTCCGGCGCTCGCCCAGATGAGCCATGATCATGTCCGGCCGCATGGAGCGCGGTAGCGACCGGACCCGAAGCGAGAGCGGCGAATGCGGGTGCAGCGGCGGGAGGAGGAGGCCGCGTCAGCTCGTCTCGACGTCGTTGATCTTCTTCTGGGTCTGGTGCTCCGTCTTCTTTTCCCACGCCGAACCCGGGCTTAGCCGGGGGACTAAAGGTGAAGAATTTGCCCGGTTTCCGTCATAAAGTTCGCTCCTTTCTCTTGAACTGTGCGCTTTTTGCTGGAGCTGCGTGCAAAGCTCGTGCGTGAGGTGGTTGCTCTTGAGTTTTGAGTTTTGTGCATGTGCCATTTAATGGGGATGAGTCAAGATCAGTTCTTTCTAATTTTGAATAGAGTAGCGCAAAAAGATGCTTTCTTTCTTCATTTATCTGATTTTTCCTTGAAGTTTACCTTTTACGAATACATTCAGATTCCTATTTTTGGTGCCCGTTTGTTCTCAAGATTTGGTCTGCTCTTTCCTGCTGATGATGCTTAGTTAAGATAGTTACTAGTGAATTGGAGGCCCATTGTTTCTGGGGCAGGATGACCTTTCGGAAATAAATTGGTCCTTGTAATAACCAACTTTCTGGACTTGGTCGAAACATTGTAAGAATATTGCAGTGTCTATAAATTTATGGTACTCTGCTGTTTTCTTTTTCAGCCCGAGTGTTAAATTGTTGTCGTTTGATCATATTTGTCCTGCAGTTAGCTAAACTGAAGCTTGCCCTTTTCAGGTGTTTGCAAGAACAGTAAGCTTTACGGAAGTGCATATTTCATCGGCACTGGTAGCGCAAATCAGTTGAATTCAGAATCCAGAAGGTGTACGGCTTGTGACAGGTTGAATGTCCCTCGAGAACGCAGGGATTTTGAGCATCCGCTTCCCAAGATCAATGTAAATGAAGAAGTCCTCTGGCACTTATTAGGTTATGCTGCTCCAGTATGTAAAATACAATCAGAAGAAGGAAGAAAAGCACGTCAACCAGACCAGCCAAGTCCTTCTTATCTCAATCTTGATGATTTTCGAAACTCGAGAAGGCGAGAAAAGGAGTTGGGAATACCCACTTGGCTTGCCAACATTACACACCGGCTTGAACCGGATGGAACCGAGTATAACTATGCATCTGCATCAAAGGGAGCCAAGGTTCTTGCTCATAACAAAGAAGCGAAAGGAGCAACCAACATACTTGGAAAAGACCATGACAAGTACTTGAGAAACCCTTGTTCTATCAAAGAGAAGTTTGTTGTGATTGAGCTTGCAGAGGAAACTCTGGTCGATGCAGTCAAAATCGCAAACTTTGAGCACTACTCTTCCAATTTTAAGGAATTCGAGTTGTCTGGAAGTTTGAGTTACCCTACGCAAACATGGGCCCCACTGGGCAAGTTCGTCGCCAAAAACGTGAAGCATATTCAAACCTTCAAGTTGCCTGAGCCGAAATGGTTGAGGTACTTGAAATTGAATTTGCTTAGTCATTACGGATCAGAGTTCTATTGCACGCTAAGCGTCATGGAGGTGAATGGAATTGATGCAATAGAGCGGATGCTCGAAGATCTCTTTGTGCCTTCTAAAGAACCTAGTCATGGTGATCTTGCAAAGCCTAATGTGACGGGAACAAGCCTGCCGAGACATGATTCAGTTCCTGTGGAACTTAATAGCAGTGATAGAAGTCAAAATACGGTTGAGACAGCCACGGTGGCAACTGAAGCTTTTGATCAAGCACAAAATGCAAAAGCTCATGAGGCAACTGATCCTGACATTACAAGAAATGTTCCTGATACCATTGAGGAAGTGAGGCAAATGCTAAATGGCAGAATTCCCAGTGACACTGTTCTTAAAATCCTGATGCAGAAAGTTCGCTCTCTTGAGCAGAACTTCTTGTTGTTGGAGGAGTATGTCAAAGAATTGAACCGACAGCAAGGGGACATGTTCCCCGAACTCGAGAAACGGGTATCTGCGATGTTGGTCCTTGTGGAGAAAAGAAAATTAGAGATTCGAGGTCTCCTGGAGTGGAAGGAACTTATGGTATAGCTTACCTGCTCCCTAGCTACTCTCTCTCTCTCTCTCTCTCTCTCTCTCTCAATCACCTTATTTGTCTAACATTTGGCTTCCTGAAGGAAAAAGGACATAAGGATCTTGTGTTATGGAAGTCTGTTGTCTCATCACAAGTGGATGTGCTCAGTAAAGAAAACACCGTGCTGAGGTTAGATTTCTTGTGATTTTGCTTGCTTTCCTCTTTGTCTTGCTTTGTTTTAGCAGTAAAAGCGAAACTTATACGGCATCGAGGAAAGAAAACTGACCCCGACTTTTTTTCAGGACTAACTTGTGTATGGACTGATTAGAGCCATCTGCTGTGCCTGGTCCCCTTGACTTTTCACTTCTCCCTAGTAGTTGCAAAGACTCTGTCTCATTTAATAGTGCTAGATCATCTTGACTTTATAAAGTCTAACCTATTTTAGGTGTATGCATCCAGACCTTTTTCGAAGTCCTATGTTGTTTATGTTACCAAACCGGAATACATGTCCCTCTTTTCATTGACTCAGAAGACTGTTTAAGATCCTGCTTTTGGTTGTGTTTGTACATGTGCCCTGTGAATTGAAATAGTGTTTTGCTTTCTATACTCTCCTGCTCGCCTTCACCTTGAATCTAACTTCCACCGAAGTTTCTACGACTTCAATTTCCCCTTCTTGTGGCTGTGGGCTCTCTTGTTTTTTCCCATTCTCTCTTATCTTTTTTCTCTTCTTTCTCCCGACTTCCCTGTCCGCATTGCCCAATGTCGCCTTGATACTGTGATCATGCTTTTTCACAGTCTAGAATACTACACGTCAAAATCCTCTCCTCACTTCATTGATCCTTTTGACTGATGGCATTACAGGTTGGACGTTCAGAAGGTCTCAAGAGATCAGGCGAGTCTGAAGAACAAGGAGCTCGCCGTGATGGCCGTGAGTTTTTTCTTCTTCTGCTGTGCGCTTCTCAAGCTAGTTTCGGGGCGGCCCTCCTTAATTTTCCGACGCTCTCGCCCCGACAGAGCAGTCCACACGAGTCAAGGGTGGCTCCTGATATTACTTAGCAGCAGCATGACAATGTGTATCCCCTTATTCTACAGCTAGTCCCTGGCTTCTTTTAGCTCTGGATAGGATTTCTTTCCCATGTAATTACAAGTTCTCATCTTCAGAAATGGTTCTGTTAGGAAGCTTTTTGCTATTCCTTTCGCTTCCATTGTTGATGAGATTCTGACTTCCATGAGAATAGCATGACCAATCATTAATGCCGTCATACACTGGAAAATATAGCAATTGATTTGATGAAGGATTTACAATTTGTGGACATTAGTAGCATAATTAAAAGAAACCTTGATGAAAATCAGAAAAAGCAAAGCTGTAAATTGATTAGGAGAATCAATATTAGCGTAAAGTGCAAACCACGGGACACCATAAACCCGAAATCAGCGCATGTCGGCGGGACATTGGTACCACTGGCGCATGACTTTTTCATCAGTGATACAGTATGTCAGCGGCTAAAAGTGCATCAATTTAATTTTCTAGTACAAAACTACATGCGACATGACTTGCGTCATCAAAATTTTTATCTTTTGGGCAGGAGAGAGCATCGAGTAATAGCTTAGAAATTTGTACTATTGAAGAAAAGAAAATATTCAATGAGCGTGACGCGTACTCCCGTCGGCGGATTTGGTCTTATTCAATCATTATAAATCAACTTGATAACATTGATTATCACGTGCTTCAACAGCCAATTTCAATTTGCTGGGTAGCCAGCCACGGGATGAGTACAGTTCTATTGTCAGAATTTTCAAAGTCACTTTTCTTTTCTTTTTTTCCTGGTGGTACCTTTAGATAAAGGAGTTCTTATTTTTGTTTTCTTATAAATTAAGCCTCACCGTACATGATTAGAAAGTTGGAAATGTCAATTTTCTTATTCGGCAAGTTTCATGCTATTAGGAGCCTTCTAAAGAAAGTTATGCTCAATTTACTGCTTAGCTCCTTAAATCAAGCATTAATTTTCTCATATATATTTTGTCTAGAGATTGCTGAGCTCTATTTAAAAAAATAAATGACAAAAATATTATTAGAATTCACTCATACCAGAAGGGTTGCTCTAAATTGAGTCTATTCACACTCCGTTGGAGTATTTTGATTAATCAAATTTTCCAATTTGATATTTTACCTTGCAATATCGATATTGTATCCTTTTTTGATATGATTCTTTGAGAAAGGAGAATCCCATCGCCGCATTGTGTTTCTTTCTAAATCTCTAACAGGACAGTATCTCCAAATCAAATCCCAATTTCTATTGGGCACGAAAAAAAGATAAATCTCTTTTTTTCTCTACCCTTGCTAAAGTATTCTATTAGGCCACATTCTTCACGCTAGTATTGATCATTGATTGACGTAACCTTAAACAAAAAGAAGAGAAAAGGAAAAAGGAAAAAGGAAAAAGGAAAAAGGAAAATGGCAACGGCAGAAATTACCCTCCAAGTTCCTGGTATTTACGGTTCTGACCAGGAACGCGTTCGGGTCCCTCTTCCCAGGTCAGTTACGAGTCGGACCAGCTCTCTCCAATGTCGCCTATCTCTCTCCTTCTCTCTCCTCCCTCTCTCTCTCCTCCTCCCTCCTCCGCGCCGCCGCCGCCGCCGCCGCCGGCTAGCTCCGGCCGTCCGCCGCTCGAACCTCGCTAGGGCCACCGAGCCCCGGCCCGAGCCCTCGCCGGAGCGAGAAAACCCTCCTCCTCCTCCGCCTCCGCCTCCTCCCTCGAAGATCCCTCGCGACGCCGCGCCCTCTTCGTCACTTCCGGCGGGGCTCCGTCTCCGTCTAGGGTTTTTTTTTTTTATTTTCCCCCTTCATTTCATGTTTGCTGCGGCTTTCATGTCTTGTGAATGGAGATACAGCCTAGCTTCGCCGCCGATTCCCTCGCCTCCGGTCCCCACCTCGTAGCCGGCGTCATCACCGCCCTCTGCCTGCTCCTCGCCCTCGCCGGCCTCCTCCTCGCCCTCGCCCCCTTGAAATCGAAGAAGAAGCCCTCCTCCGCCACATCCAACAAGCAGCCGGCCGGCTCGAAGGCCTGCGGCTGCGCGTGCACCTGCGGCCCGAGCGCGCCGGATTCGGATTCCGCCCCGATGGCCGTCGGAGCGACGTACGTGAACGGCGGCGCCGGCGCCGTGGAGGCGGTCGCGGCTGCCGCTGCGGCGGTTGCGGCTGCGGAGAGGCAGAGCGGCGCCTCGATGATGGAGCAGCTCGTGCCAGAGATCACGACGCACGCGCTGAGTTACCTGGATTACCCGAGCCTGTGCCGGCTTTCGATGACTAATTCCTTAATGCGGAAGGCAGCTAACGATGATAATGCCTGGAAGGCGCTCTATCATAAGGTGAGGTTTTGATTCGTCTTAGCAGATGGTTTGTAGAATTTAGCGTTAGAAAGTGGATTCATGTGTATTAGCTGTTGGATTATTTTTTATAGCATGCTGTTTGCTTGGGTTTCTGAATGTGGTTGCTTTAGAAATGTAAGCTGAGAAGAGTTGTCAAATGGAGCTAAAGTATCAAATTTGACAAGAATTTGTACTTTTCATAGGAGTTGGAACTTGGAACTTGCCATGGCTTCTCTAAGAAGTTATGAATTTGTACTCTTTGTTTTCTCAATGATCCTGTGTAGCATATGCTATAAAATGAGGTAAAATAGTTTAGTTTTGCTCCCACTACGGCAGTCTTTGGTTTCTGCGTGCTTGGGGAGGAAAGGGTTTCTTTCCATTATCAAACGTTTTCTATGGTTTGGTGGGCGTTACTGCGAAATTAATACAGAAATACGTAAAATTAGAGAATCAGTGATTTAGGAGGAAAATTATCATTCCTATAGCTATCAAATATGGTATGATAGTTTAGTTTTGCTCCCACCGCAACAGACTTTTGTTTCCTCTGTGACTTGGGGAGGAAGGGCTTCTTTCTATTGTCAGGAGTTTTATATGGCTTGGTAGGTGTTATTACAAAATTAAGAACTTCCTAAGGAAATTTATGACACTAGAGAAGTACATAATATTAGGAGAATTAGGGATTTACAAGGAAAATTATCATTTGCAAACACTAGAGAACTACGAAAAGTTAGGAGAATTAGTGATATACAAGTAAAATCGTCATTCGCAAGAGATGGCTATCATTATGGTATAATACTTTAGTTTTACTTCTACTACAGTGGTCTTTGGTTTCTTCTATGACATGGGTAGGATGGGCTTCTTTTTGTTATCAAGATTTTTCTGTAATTTGGTAGAAGTTATTACAAAATGATGAAACTTCTGAAGGAAACCTATGACACTAGAGTAGTATTTAAAGGAGGAAAATTATCATTCACAAGAGGTGACTATCAAATATGGTAGAATAGTTTAGTTTCACTCCTACTACGGCAGTCTTTGGTTTCTTCTGTGACTTGGGGAGGAGGGCTTCTTTCCATCATCGGGAGTTCTTCATCATTTGGTAGGCGTTACTACAATATTAAGAAGCTTCCCCAAGTCACAGAAGAAACCAAAAACCACCATTGTGGGAGCAAAACTAAACTACTATGCCATATTTGATAGCTACCACCCGTGAATGATAAATTTCCTCCTAAAAACTATCTTAACTTTACGTACTTCTCTAATGTCATAAATTTCCTTAGGGGGTGTCTTAGTTTCGTAGTAACTCCTACTAAATGATAGACTATTATACCATATTTGATAGCTACCCCTCACGAATGATAATTCTCCTGCTAGATAACTAACTCTCCTAAATTTACGTACTTATCTAATGTCATAAATTTCAACATGGGATTTTCTTAATTTTGTAGTAATGCCTATCAAACCATAGAAAACACCTGATAACAGAATGAAGACCTTCCTCCCCAAGTCACGGAAGAAAGTAAAGACTGTTGTAGTGGGAGAAAAAATAAATCATAATACCTATATGATAGCTATACCTCATGAATGATCATTTTCCTCCTAAGGCCCTTCCATGTCTTGGGGAGGAAGGGCTTCTTTCTGTTATCAGTAGTTTTCTATGATTTAGTAGACGTTACTACAAAATTAAGAAACTTCCTTAGGAAATTTATGATTCTAGAGAAGTATGTAAAGTTAGGAGAGTTAGTGGTTTAGGAGGAGAATTATCATTCACAAGAGATAGCTGTCACATTACCTCATCAGAGGAAATGCCGTAGTTACTGGTGCAAAATACACTAGCAAAAAACCTGCACATTCTAACTTGTATCAAAACATTTAAGTGTATCCAGGCGCATCTCTTTTGTGCATGTACCATTCCAATGTTTTCTCATGAGTAGATAATGCGTCCATTATTGATATTGCACTAACTGTGGGCTGTTAGGTCATTTTAGAATCCTTTTAGTTCTCATTACTGGTAATCTAAGATGTGATGTTCACAATTGTATGTTACAACGTGGCTTGTGCAATTGGTTTATACTGCCTTTAATGTCATTCATATGCTCATATTCTTGTTAATTTTGACATAATGAAGGAAAGTAGTTGATAGAGTTTTGCTTCACGATTTTGGTTCGTTGGTATGTTTTGATCAAGTTCGGACCATAAAAGCAGCACTGATGATGGTCTCATACATTCCTATCAGCTCAGTTTGTTGCAATAGACCCTGCATAAGTTTTTGTTCTGTCACTGTACTGATACCTCTATGTCCCATTCAAACTTTATATATTGCTTATAATTTTGGTTTTAGGGTTTAGTGTTTAACTGAAGTGATATGATGTGTTCCGTACTTGATCACATGAAAAGGTTTCGGGAGTGGCAAAGTTATCAGAGTGTATATTTTCTTCCTTTGTTCTCAACCTTGATCTCTAGATTTTGATTCTGATGGAAAGTACCTTAGTTTATGCTTAGAACCTTTTTGTTTCATTTATCAAAGTGAAAATCCAAAAAAAATGAATTATTTTCTGCTTTATTCAAATATTTATGCCTTCGTTTTATTTCTTCAGGATTTTACTCTGGAGCAAGATGGTGTCACACCAGTCAATGGGTGGAAAGCCTACTATGCGGCTACAAGGGCTATTGTGAATATTAATTTAGAATTCTTTAACATCATCAGGGAGAGGTCCCTTCAATCAATGAGCCGCCTTTGGCTCAATGCAGATTATGTCAAGTGTGTTCATGCTTCAGGGGAACTCTTTTCCGGGTATGAATTCCTGTCTATATCTTCAGAATTCCAACGTGTGCTAAGATTTTGTTTTATACTTGGATTGTGGAGTCTTAGAGTCGGCATGTACTCTGTTGATATGAAGGTTGGGTGTCTCTCTTTACCAGTCAATATAGCCCCATGAAGTCATTTTGTGAATGATGGATATTTGATAACTTAGAAATAGCGCAATAATCGTGAAGTATCTTGTAGTAATTATTCAGTTGGAAACAACTGTTTGAAATATCTGCACATTATCTTACTGGTGGAGTATGATACCTAAAAATGCAGGTCGTTTTTGTCATCTTCAGAAATTATTTTCCTTTTCTTTCTGCTGGATAATATCAGAAAAAACTTATGTCATTCTTAGTTTTCAGAAAATTGATGTCTGATTCCAGAAAGTTGAGAAGAAGCAAGGCAGACTGCCAAAGTTATTTTTCAAGCATTTTCATGTATATATTGAAAGCAATAATTGGAAGTCTCTGATCAAACACATGCCTTTGTTCTGTTTTCTTCTTCATTAATGTTGATAACTTCTTATTAGTCCTCATGGATGGTTTCACCATTAAAGGAGACATGAGGTGTGGACATGCATGCTTGTTATTGTTAACCTTTTTGTTCTTTTCCCTGTGTATGTAAGATTTTTGTTACAGTCTTTCCATTTGGAGAAGGCATTTAATCATTCACTTACCTTGGTCTGATAGCTTGACCCTGTTGCTAGCTTTCCTAGTCTGCTTCCCATGACTGCTCAGGCTCCCATCTGATCTACCTACCGCACTTTAAGGTTGTGCTGTGCACCTCAATCTGAATTCATAACATCAGGGTAGCCTCTGTGTTTTGAGCTTAATGATGTCCTCTCATATCTCGTGCCTTTTCTTGATAAAGATTAAACAGGTTGATAATCCTTCTTTCTGTATAAGTTTCTAGCTGTTTGGCCAAAGTCAAGCTACGTTGCATCTCCTTTCTAGTGGGCTGGTAAAACCATAGTTTACACAATTGGAAGTGGCTGACACTTGTTTACAGGTACAATGCTGTGATACAAAGTTGGCAACTTGCATTTAACTGGGAGCAAGGGGTTGACTTCCAGGTCCGCGATGTTCGTGTCCGAGTGCTGAGAGACATGGCTTGGGTCTCCATGAAAACTTTTGTTGACATGGATACTGGGCCTTTTAACATGACTAATGTCTTTGAATTTCATAATGGACGGTGGTACATGGTACACCACCATAGCTCGGTGATGCTTATTGATGGAGACTTGGATCAACAAAACATTCATGGATGAATGGATAGTTGCTGAGAATGAAGATCATAATCTCAGTCGCTGGAGAAATAGTGGTAACTAGTCTGTAGGAGGAAAGGATTTGAAAAAAGGAAAGATTATCTATGATTTTGTCAAGGGGTACTCCATAATTTTTCCCCCCAACCTTTCTGTGGGTGAGTCTGGTACATGAAGGCTGTCTTGCTTTCCCATCCATGTGACAGTGTTTCTTCTTGTTCTGTTCTGTATAGTCTTGCTCAACATGTGAAAGTACATACATGATAGCAATGAGATTATTTTTGAGGGATGAACATACTGGTCAAGTTTGGCGTGAATCAAATGAGAGCTATGTTACATGCCAAATATGGGTTGAAAATATGCGGATCATGATATTAATGGTGCTTTTAAGTTGCATGGAACTGTATGTCCTACATGTCTTATATATCCAATGTCTTCAGCTCTAGTTTCATTATTCTAATGCTGGTAGCTCTATCATTACGCCTCTAATTTGATCTTTATATGTGTGGGCTTCCGAGTTCCGACAGCATCAGTTGTACCCAGCTTACTTAAGCTTATATAGGTCTTAAATATTTTGACTCGAGTTAATGTCAATTCTACATGAGTCATGAAGTGAAGGAGGTGGATAATCCCACTAAGCAGAAAAGAGCAATGCAAAGGGTACGTGCACATCAGTCCGACATGACTAAAGTATGATTGTTATTGAAGTCAAGATATTTGCTTCAGCAATTTGAGACCACCATCTTCTGAAAGAAGACATACGCTGAGTGCTCTCTCTAATTAGCCATGGAATGAGCATGTTAACATAGCTGGAAGTATAACCATCCCACTTAACCTAAGCCTCCACATAATCTCTCTCTCCGTCTCTTGATTTTCCTTAGCTTTCAATTTGGCTTATGCCTTAAACGGATCTTATTTCGACTACCGACCATTTAGGCTAGTTTCAGTTAAGGATTAAGCTGCAAAATTCTCCTAGGGTTGGCCATGTTCAAGTTTCCCCAACAAGTATACCATCTCAAATTCGTTAAGAACAACATAATATTTTAAGATGGTCTTATCTTTTCCCTTTAGACTTTTTAAGATTACCATACCTTTTCAAAGATGACAAAAAAGACCTGCATATTGGCCCTTAAATACACAACCCCCCCTTAAAACAAAAAATTTATTGGCTCAGAAATTCCTTTCTCGATTGGAAAACTGCAAAAATTAACGAACTTTCCACAAGTAGTCATGTAAGTATCATAATTTCTACTAGCAAAAGAAGAAAATTACCCCTTTTTCTCCATAGTTCTATATAATCGGCATCTAAATTTTTCCTCAAATGGGTAAGTAATGACTCTACCCAACCTCGTACCTTAAATTGACAAAGCACGCTCCTTTCTCCTTCTTTGTTGGCAGCTTTAGATTTTCAGGGTCGGTTGGAGGAAGTGTTGTTGCAGAACCAGCAGCCATGGATTCTGACGTGGGGCGGAGGATAGGGACGACGGTGCGGGAGGTGCTGGAGGAATCGGACATGAACAACACCACCGAGTACACGGTGCGGAAGCTGGCGTCCGAGCGGCTCGGCATGGACCTGTCCCAGCCCAAGTACAAGGCGATCGTGAGGCAGGTGGTGGAGTCCTTCCTCGAGGAGCAGAAGGCGAGGGAGGAGCAGAATGCGATGGGAAAGGAAGAGGGGGAAGAGCAAGAGGAGCCGGAGGAGGAGGAGGAGGAGGAGACCAGGAAGAAGTCTGGCGGGGATGCGGAGTACACTGAGGACGGCGACCTTATCATCTGCAAGGTTCTTGCTTTCCTTCGATTCTGCTTTGACCCATTTCTTTGGAATTGCTGTTTGTTGAGTTTTTCTGTTTTGTTGCTGTGGAAGTGCGTGAGAGCAGAGAAGGGGGTTTGGAAAGAGGTGATTTGCTGAGGAATTTGAGATGTGTTCTGTGTGGAGGGATGTGAATTGCAGAATTTGAGAACGATTTTGGTTATCTAGGGTTTTATGTGATACTGCTGTGTAGTGGAAAGTTAATGCAAGTTATCAAAGTATCCATGTCGCTTGTCTACGAATGCATGTGGTCTCCATGTAAAAATTTGAACTTTCGGATTGGATCATATCGAAAGAAAGAACTGCCAGGTTGTGTCCCAGTATGTTTCACATGTGAGAGGGGCATTAACTGTCATTCATTCGGGTGTCTAATCAGGCTTGCACATGAGAGGAGCGTTAAATACCATTCGTCGTTAAATATCATTCATTCGGGCATCTATCAGGCTTGCACATGAGAGGGGCGTTAGGTATCGTTCATTTGGAATTTATATGTTCTTTATATCCTTGTGATCTCCTTCCACCAATAAGAAGCTTATTTGCTGTCCTCACAAAAGTGCTTGTGTCCTTAATGTCTGTATATCTTGGTTTAATATTTTTAACGACAATGTAGTCAGGTGTTGGTGGTCACTAATTGTGGCTAAACAAATGATATCCCCGACTTGAGAAGGAAAAATGGATCTTTGGAAAGTTATTAGGAGTTAGAGCATGGATTTTGTTCTGACTTTAATGGGGGAAACCGTGTTACAATATGTATTTTGCTTGAGAGAAGGTCGGTGGCTTGTTTTGCTTTGATCATTGCTGATACTTTTGGGTTCTTTTGATGCAGTTATCAGAAAAGAGAAAGGTGACAATGCAAGAGTTTCGAGGCAAACCCCTTCTCTCAATTAGGGAGTACTTCAAGAAAGGAGGCAAGGAATTCCCTACTTCAAAAGGTAAATTCTTGCTTGTAGCTATTCACCTTCTTCTGCTTCACATCTCAGAGAGTGCCTCTTTTATGCTTGTATCTGGTTTGCCCTTTTTTCACTAGCATTAAGGTAGATAGTTATATTGTCTGCTTAGGGGAAAAGACTAAAGTTGATCTTTGACTTCTCGACATGGCTGCATCAGAAGGGATCATCAGTGAAACTTAATAACCTGTGGGGTTGGAATTCAAGTGGGTTCATAAGTTGTTAGCACAGCACGATCTGAAAGAAATAGAAATTGAACCATAGAAAAGATATTCAGTTGCCTCCAAAGTCTTAATAATGTATGGAGCTAGGAGTGTAAGGAGCTGGTACTGAATCTGTTGGATGATTAGCTCACTGGTACAGGCGGAAACTTTCATCTCTGCTCTAGAGTGTTTTTGAATCATTCGACTCAGAATAAAGGATGAGGATCAGTGATACCCAAACCCTTTGAATTGGATTGCTGATTCTTTTTGTAACTACTGCAGTGTACTAATTCGCTTCAAATTGTTGATAGCCTTCATAATTAAAGGTGTGAAACAGATCTCTGCTATCATACGAGTTTTTGCAATTAGAATTTACCCTGATGACGTGCAGTTGAGATGTGAGGTGATGACATTGAAGCGTCAATAGGTTGTCATCTTTATTTGCTCTTTGCCTGTTTGCAGGATCAAGTTATTTTTCAACGTTTTAGTATTGGTCTTCATCATGTTCTAGCAACGAGCATTGGTCATTCTCGCTTCTATCAGATGTACCATGGAGATTGCTTTGATAGAGCCTTGCATATCATTTAGGCAGGAGAGTAAAGCTTAGGCAATTAAAAGTTTGGAGCTTGATCCATGGTGATCAGTATCGCATATGAAAACAGATGCACCTATTGTTTGGTATTTGCTTTGTAGAATCAAGCAGCAAAAGAGATTTCTCTTAACACTACTCACTGCAACCTTCACTCCACAGATGAAGTTTCTGAGTTTCTCGAATTTGAGACACTGCCCAAAGGTGTTGAGTGATTATGTTTAAAAAAGAAAGCTGCTTTTCTATTTCCTGTCTAATAGAATTTTTGAACTTCATGGCTTTATAGCTCTTATGAGAGTTATGGGTTCTAAGAGATGGTAACAGTATGTGAAAAGAGGAACCTCGGTCCAAATGATTCAATCTACTTAATTTATACAGTTGGATTATTCTGAATTGCTTTTTCTGCCATTAGCTCACTAGCTCGTGTCCTCATACACTAGCAATCACTGTTTAATGCTGCAAGTTTGCAATAAAACACCTGTCCTCCTCGCAGTTTTCTTTCTATGCATGGTATTGAACTCACAATTATTGTTTTGTTGCATTTCAGGCATAAGCTTGACAGAGGAACAATGGTCTGTCTTAAGAAAGAATGTACCTGCTGTAGAGAAAGCCATCGAGAAGCTGGAGTCAAACGCCATGTGAGAGTTGATTTCCTTTGAATACATTGGCACCATCCTAGAGCCTCGGACATCTTGAACTGTTTGAGTTTTGTGATCTAACCAAGATCCAGCTCTGGATTGCGGGGTTTGGTTGTTATCTTGATGTCAAATTTTGCATCAACTCAATATCCATGGTGCTCTCATATTTTCACCAAGTGCAACAATGTTTCATCATAATAATGCAGCAAAGACTTATTTATCAGCTTGGCAATCACCAAGATTTTATGAATTCAGGATCTACTAGCATCCCTTTTGATTAAGTGATCTGTGAGTTAGGTTTTTCTAATCGTTTTGAGAGTTCTCGTATGCTCTCCCCACCTCCAGTTGGTTTTGGTTAATGTTTCTGGCTGCTCTGAATTTAATATTCGTTATTTCAGATCTTCTGAAGCTTAGCCTCACTTTCAAGATAGCATTCTGGGAATGTATTCCTGGTCAGAAGCCCCCAATCTTTTTAATGAGTCATGTAGAGATTATGTTTGCCCATTATCTTTCTTAGGGCACAATAGTGCATATGGTGCATGATTTTTGGAACAAGAAAAGGTCCAAACTCTAAGAAATACAAGAGAGACATGAAAGCCAAAATCCAGATCACTCAAGTTACAAAGTTGCCACCCAAATTGGAATGGTAAGTCAAGCTAAAGATCAGTATATACACGCATGATAATCAGACATATCATGCCGTTTCACATGGATACTAGAAAGTCACTCACTACACCTTCCCTAGTCCTTCCCACTAGAGCAGGCTGTCAAGCCAAAGCCCTCTCTGCTTGCTTTCACTTCCCATCATCAAACCCAACTTTGAACACATTAGAAAGAGCTGGCCTCCAGCCGACCCCCCATGAACCCCTTGCTCTCTTCGGCGGGAGGGTAGCCGAACTTGCGGCCATCCTCATCTGCTCTATCAGGGCCTCCACATTGACCTGCTGAGACAATATCTCCTCCAGCTGCTTTGTATCCATCACCAGCTTCACCTTCCACATCCCGTTCCCGTCCCGCGGCAGCACCTCCATCGCTGGCCCCAGCCCCCCAGCAAAGTTCTCGACAAGATCCGACCCGGCGACCAAAGATCTCCCCTCTGACCCAGCAGCTGGGCTGACATCCCCTTTCACCTCGAATTCACACTCATTTTCCACGCCTGGTTCCTGCCCTTGCTCCTTCTGCAGTGGAAGAAGGTAATACAATTGGCCGCCAGCAAGACGCTCATCACAAGGCAACTGAGACGACGCGCGGCCCTGCCTGTAGACGCCGTATCCAGGGTAGTGATCGAGCACGTCCTGGACTATCTTGGGGCCCTGGAACTCGACGACCACCCCAGCATCAGTGAGCACCCGGAAGTTGCCGCTCTTCTTGGTGGAGGGGCTCCTCTCAGCATCCCCTTTGATTGAGCAGTTCCCCATCCCAAGCCAAGAAAAGCCGCAGACCCTTTACAACTTTTCCAACACTAGAACTCAAAAGAGATCAAAAGTCAGTCACCCTTTATTTAAACTGCAAGAATCTTGAAAAGGAGAGAGAGCAGGTAGGAGTTAATGGAATTTAGTGACTGAACAAGTCCACCTTAAGTGCCTCAACTTTTTTGAAAACAAGGCTAGAGGCGCCATGTGACCGAAGACCGTTGTGTCTATTATAAAGGCACAGTTTTTCTTTGCGGTGATCCCGGGGGAGAACAGGGAGGAAGAGGTGGAATTCTAAATTCAATATTAGGGGGGACTGAATTGAAACATTATTCTTCTTGGAGTGTACCCAAAAGAGATTAATCTAAAAAAGTTACGAAATTTCACTCCAGTACAAGAGTCCGTGGCTTGGGGGGTGCGTCCTTTACGGGGTGCTGCTTCCTAGTTATTGTATCTCCTTTCGGTTTCAGTGAAAATTTTAAAATTTGTAAGAGGGTGTCAGTGATTTAAAAAAAGTGTCGGATGGGATGCAGGTTCAGTGCATCGATTTCGCAACGACTAGTTTGGACAACATATTCGTCAAGGATGTGGATGGAAGCAAAAAAACAAGCACAGCAAATTACATGTGAGGGTTTAGGTTCTGGATCGTGTAGCCTGCTCGGTTACCTCTAATCAACAAGGCGACCTGAGTTCATGGAAGGACGGTTCTATGAACCCTAGATGGTCCAGGTCGAGTGTTGAAACGGTCGAGGATCCTGCATTTCCGGAAGCATGAAGTCTCCATGTGAATTTTTACTATGTATAATCACTCGGAATCCAACAAAAAGTGAACTAATTTCTTGTAGATCCCTTATGCTTTGTGTGGGAGCAAGAAGTGATGAAAATTGGTAAGGAATGTTGTTAAAATTCAAATTTTCATACCTCTTCCATCTCAAAAAAAAATGCTAAATTTTCAAAATCTCCCATCAAAATTATAGTAACTCCACTTTTCCTCACTTTCCAAATGAAGCCCTAGTCTTAGGATGGATGGAATTTAACCCGATGAGCAAGAATTGATTTAGGATGCGATTAATTGCTACGACCTAAAAAAGGAAAGGGAAAGATGGTGATAGAGCTTTTCAACTCTCGAGCTTCTAGATTTTTAGTTTTGGTTATTTTTCCCAAAAATCCCATTGCCTTTCCTAAGTTCCTCCCATTGAAAGTTGAGCGTCAAATAAAATATCTGAAGGCTGGCCATTCTATCTTCTTTTTTATTGCTTTACTCTCATTCTAGGATAAAATCGAACGAAGAAACAATCTACCTTTTATGAATTTCTATTCTTCTCCTCATTAGTGTAGGAAAATATAATTTTGAATTCCCACTTCTAAGATTATTATCAGCTTTTTAAAAAGGCGTTCTATTAATGAGTGTCTCAGGAGTATTAGTTAAGACCACTCAAATAAAAATGATACATACAAGAAGACTTTGAAAATTGAGCACCAACATATCTCAAAAAGTCACATAGTTTGAATAGAGATATTTGTGTTTTCCTAGAACAATTAATAAGATTTATCAAGTCACTAAAGACGCTCTTTTAACATTTTGACTTTAAGAAAATAAGATTAATCTTTAATGAACCGAAAAATAAAGTACGATAATCAAGCCTTACTCTATTAAGTATGAATTCCTGTAAGAGTCTTTTCTCATCTTCTATCTTCACAGCCTTTTAAAGCTCTCCCCTTTTCCTGTTAAATGGCTTCTTCTTAACAACACATCCCGAGATGATCGTCCCATATATCAAAACCATTATCCAAAATTCACTCGCACTTTCACCGATGCCACACCCATCATCAATATCTTAATCATTTCATTTACAATCAGGTCACGCATGAGATTAATCATTCCCGTCTCTGCCGCACCCGTTTTCAACGCCCCATGTTGCTTTTTGACCATCCGCTTCTTCATACCACTAAGGCATGTTTATGCTTTACAACAGGGTGCTGTCAATTTCTTCATCTCTTTTGGAAAAATGAATCCACCCATGATCGAAACTTAAGCTGCTACTTCTGTTGTTAACTTGTTCTGCCAAAATAGAGAGCGGTGGATGGACACTGATTGGACGACCAATTACTTGAGTTTTGCAACTAGCGATGGTATAAAACTAGGCCTATCCGTTCTCGTCGGCCAACCACCGGAAATGAACAATCGACATGTGAAGAGTGCAAGAAAAGAACAAAGTGGAGTAAATAGGTTCTTTGTCCTTTCAACAACTCTTGACAAAGTCATTGATTATAATACGAATTATACAATAAAAGCTCGCCTCTCCATATGTTCTTCTCTTTTGCCAGATTCAATGCCTCGAACCCTAGTCAATACGGCACTACGACAACAGAAGTGACCCCGTGAACCAATGATCTAAATAGTAGATTTTGTAAATTCAGACTAATTAATGAATATCCTCAAAGTACTTGTTAGCTACATTTATTCTCAAAAAAATTGATTTTTAAAGAGGACCGATAATGTAGATTACGAATATGGTCGGTGCATTGGAAATTGCTATATTTTAGTTATTTGGTTGCTTAATGAGTGTTTAGAGGGCACTTTTTATTGAAACCCTTATAAATCATCTCAAAACGCCATGAAAGATAATCATGTCAAAGAGCAAAAATCATCTTTTTTTTCTGCATTTCCACCTCTCTCGCTCTCTCTCTTCCTTGACATTTCTTCCTCCTTAAGATGAGATAGCAAGACCCCCTTTCACAATTGGAATAGAGAAACCATGCGTTAGAGCATGTGGGCTAAATGAAATACATCACGTTAACTCCAAATGGTCATTATCATCGCTGGATATCACCACTCCTCTTTGAGAAGAAAGATGCGGGAGATGCGACTCTCATCTCTAGGTGGTTTGAGGTATAGGAATGCGCATATCAATGAGGTGCATTACCAGCAAAAGTTGAAAAAGAATTACAAGATTCGGGTTTGCTGTTTACCTCCCTAAAATAAGTATCACCGTCATTGCAAATGGAAAAATTATAAACCTTCCGTGATCATATGATATTGTCTCTTACTTGTTAAGACATAACCTGCAAGTATACTAGACAAATCTAATTTTACATTCATAAATTGATATAGTGCAAAGTCAGTTAATAATATTTAGTCGACTTTTAACTTAGCTCAACTCTTAAAGTGAAAGAGATCCAAGTCGATATAGTAAGATGCATTCAAAGCCGCGCACTTTCTTGCGATCCCTTGAAAATATGGTGTCGGGGCTTCTTTGCGGTAGGCCAGCGTGGCGGAGAAGACGTGCAAAGGAGGTAGAAAAACATCAAAACGTTAGGTGAAAATTTTTGTTGCGATGATGGGGTTTCGCGTTTGAAGCAGTCAAAGCTGCGTAGGTGAAGAGATGTGGTGGAAGATCGATGGGGGCATGGCACCACCCAAATATCACTTCGGCTCCAAGCTTTGGGGACTTCGCAATAACTGATGGCCTAACCACTTTCCAGATAATAGTAATAATAACAACAATGATAAATAACGATGATGATGATGATGATGAATTTCATCTGCCGTTCGATTGAGGTAATGGACTGTTGCTGCATCGACAGTTTTCTCAACCATTGCCCACCAAACTCCCAACCACTTTCGGTGAATGCACAGGATGTCCCTGACCATTACTAGCAACCTCAATCATGTAGAACTGTCGTAATCAGAGCTCCACAAGGACCCCCACTTTTATGCTCTGCTTGAGGAACACTGATGATAAACGACAGACTTGCTTTACAAACGTATCTATTCCAAGTCCCACATCATTTGAGAATCAATTCAATGGATAGGCTTTACAACACTAGCATCTTTTGCTTGTATTTCATGATCGAGATTCCCCCACGCTTGATGTTAAATTAGTTGTTGTCCATGAGTTTGAGGCATCGACCGACCTCCATGATCAAAGGCCAAAATGCAGATTTCTAATCGATGGGTGACAACTAAGCCCAGGGTCCCCTGCGATTTGTGAACTCCGCCGTGCTATTTACGTCTGGGGAGTACCGATATTTGCAGGCACGAGGGTCTGGTTAGGTCTTGGGTACGATCCTTCTGAGGTACATTGCGAAACCCTCTTCGTAGATAAGAAGGTTCAGACAGTCAAGGTCACTCGAGTTCCAGGACACCGACGTGCGGGGCAAGTGGATCACGACGGAACACCGAGTGAGATCGAGCTGAGTAGAATGAGCTTTGCAAGAATCTCTCGCCCCATAGTTTACCTTATAACTTCACAGCTAATTCAAAGCTAGAAACCCCTAGGCACACCAAAGTGATCTACTAACAAGTGGTTAATATTCACTCAGATGTTAGGATAACCCCTAGACGACCATTTTGCATCTCAAAGTTCTCGCCGACATACATTCGGTACATGTTACTCAGTTCCTTGAGATTTACGAGTTAAAACCAAATGAGTATTTCTCATTTTAGCCTTCACAAGTCTGTTTTGCAAATTCTGATCAATGTTTTCCTATAATATAACATCCAGACTGAGGGAGCAACGAGCAGAATCAGAAAACAAACCCCGCCCTCACAAAAATTTACAATCCCATAGATCAAGACAAGCTTTTATACTTCTGTAAGATTTTTCCTAACATCACTAAATATATCATCCCCCCCTCGTCTCCATAGGTATGACACTATCTGTTTCCTAAATTCTTTGCATAAGCTCCTGTATCTTCAAGCCCCGCCTGCTCGTTCGTCAGTGTTTTCAAGGTTCTTGGTCCAAGAATATATCCAAGAGAGACAGTGCCTGCAATAAATCCCCAAATTTCAAATGATTAGGCATGGCATGTTTATGATTTGTCAATTCCAAACGCAAGAACATCTCTTGCACAAATTCTGCTTAAAACTATCAAAGAGAATGCGAGCCTTTACCTCGGGCACATTCAGTTCCAGACGGAACTTGGGCCCGTCGTAGTGGTGAAGGACCGGGCGGAACGAGTCCTCTTCCAACGGGTTACAAACTTTCCTCGTGATCACTTGAACCTGCCCATGTGAAGCAACATGCGTTAAGCCCCTAATTCATGTCCCAGCCACCATATGACACTCAATCAACAGCACCGGCTCGCACAAATAGCACGATCAAAAGGCAATACCTGAGCAGGGAAGCGCGATTCGCCGGGGCATTTCTTGTCCTCCCAGGCCGTCGGGTCTATGTTAGTCCCTCCAAAACTAGCAGCCTACAACACATCAAATTCCCTCATAAGCAACCTCGGAAATCATCCAATCCACAGACCAAAGATGCTTCTTTTCTAGTTACTTTCATCAAATCCACAACCTGGTCCTCATTAGCTAATTAGATAAAAGAAAGGTCATGCTTGGTTTACAAAATCCATGATAGACCCACCTCGAAGATGCCATGGAGCTGGTGGGTGGAGTAATTGTACAGAAACAGAGGAAGCCCAGGAGTTATTTGCCTCACAGAATCTCTGTACCTTGGAGGCAAGCCTGCCAAAACAAACAGACAGAACAAGAAATATAAGACATCAGAACCATCGACATTCAAAGCTCAAAAAATCTTTACAGTTCGCAATCATCTACAAATCACCAATAAAGATGACTGAAGTTGCTAAATCATCTGATTCAGATTTGCTTATGTTAAAGACTAGAACTTTATCTCATCAACAAGAAGATAATAGGACATACCGAAGAGCTCCCTCTGGAGATTCTCGTGCATGGTGTCGTTGTTGCACACGAAGATGTACCCACCCACGGCTTCGTTCCTCGGAAGCGACTCCGATGGCGGCAGCGTCTTGAACCTCTTGTCGCTCTTGCCCTCTCTACCTTCGGAGCCGTGGGCGTTGTTGCCGTTGTCGTTCTTCCTGTATCCGCCCCCGCTCTTCTTCCCCAGCTTGCCCCCGTGCTCGCCGCCCTCCATCTTGGGCTTCCCTCCCTTCATGCTCGCGAAATTGCCGATGAACGGGTAACCCAGCGGCTGCTGCTCCCCGTAAATCGCCGCCTTGCTGTAGCCGCCGTTCATGGGGCCGTTGACCCGCGATCCCCCGACCTTCCATCCGTCGTCGAACCGGTTCAGGTCGTTCAGGTTCGCGCCCGCGCCGGACCCGGACCCCCGAGCTTCCACGCGAAGTTGAACCCGTTGAAGTCGCCCGAGACGACGTCGTCGGGCAGGCCGAGCGGGTCGTCGAGCTGGGTCGGGTTCTTGGCGACGGCGCCCGCCGCGTTCCAGCCGTCGTTGACCGGATTCCTCAGGGGATTGTAGCCGGCGCTGATGCCCATGTTGGAATCATCGTTGTTGTTGTTGCTGTTGTTGTCGTGGTTGTAGTAGTTGGCGCGGGCGGGGGCGATCTTGCCTCCGACCCGGGAGTCGAAGTTGCGGCGCTCGTCGGGGAGCTTGGAGACGGCGAAGTCGTTGCCCCAGATGGAGTCGTTGAGGGAGAGGTTGCCGAGGCGGAGCTGGTCGCTGAACTGCCAGAAGGACTGCTGGTTGTTCTCCATCTTCAAGGAACCACCCGTCGCGAGGCTAAGCTCGACGGCGCTTCTCGAGTGAGGCTGTATGCGAAAATGCAGAGCCGAAAACAGAGCAGAAACAGAGCAAAAAACACAGAGAGTGGTAGAAGTGAGGTGATGGTGGTTGAATAAAGCAGGGCGACCATTATATAGGGGCGGCCATTAAAAAAATTGGGGGGGAGGAAATTCCTAAGAAGGCGAGGAAAAGGAGGGGGAGGGGAGATAAGGTTATTTTTTTGGCGTGTCGATTTGTCAAAGGATGTTTTGGAAAGTGAGTGGGACCAAACCGTGTCCGATTTTAACGGGGGCAAGATTTTCTTTCCATTTATTTACCCCATTTTTTCTTCGGCGTTAAGTAACGATTAATTTTCAGACCAAAAAAAAAAGTAAGGATTAATTTAACTAATTAAAATGGATTGTCCAATCACTGGAGTTCAATAGATCGACCCCCCGAAAACAGGTTTTTTTTTTTTCTTTTTCATGATTCGATTTTAAGAGATTATGACAAGTATATAGGAATTAATATGGAGTTTGGATTCTTTGCCAAATAGGCGTGCACTGATCGAATCAGATTGACATTTTTGCCCCTAAATGGGGGCTAGGGGGTACAAAGACAACTGATAGGCAATAGTACAAATTCTGAAAAGAACCAAATGTTGTGATTCAATATGAGATGGCGTGGTATTTCTTCGTTCATTCATCCCAATCAAGCAGAGTAATCGAAGCATCATTGGTGATTCACATTAATAATTTTGACCAAAATAATTTTGACCAACTGTGTTTTTACGTATGTTATAAGTTAAAAAAACAGTATGAACTAGAAAAAGATTATAGTCAATTTAATAATGATCAAGTGAGGCTTCGGCCCAAATCAAGGAATCTCTCTTGAGTCATACAAAAGGGCATATAAAGAATTTTAAAGATAATGTTGATTATAAATTTTTTGGTCGATTTTTTTCTTTTACAATTGAAAAGCCAAATTTTGAATCCTCGATGTATTAAAAAATTGGGGGAAGAGAGAGAGAGAGAGAGAGAGAGAGAGAGAGAGAGGGAATTGGCTTAGGAAGAGGATTGATGATGCGGTTGAGCCAATGAGATCGAGGGCGATGACGGCTGAAAACGCGTGAAGGTGGAGCGGGGGCCGGTGACGTGGCAGCAGCAGGAGAGGAGAGAGAGAGAGGGGGATGGAGATGTCATTGTTGGGTGGGTTGGTGGGGGTGGTGTCCCCGGGGAAGCACTTAAAACTTTAAATTCGAGTCTTACTCGTCACGCTGATTGGTAATCGGGGGGGCTCCATCGACGCCCATGTAATCTACGGCTCTGCGGGTGGGAGGTTGCGAGGCTCGATCGGCGCGGTCCATGACTGTCGGCAGGTGCTTCGTTTTCGATCTCGATATACATGTTTAGATTTTTTAACTACTAATATCTTCATCTGACTCCGACGATAGGCTCGCCTGTTCAATGGGTTCGCCTATTCAGACTTTTCGAACCCTAATTGATTGTCTTTCGATTCGAGTGTCTCGTAAAAATCATAGGGTAATGCCACAAAAAATTTTCAAATTGATTGACCCAAATTATCTCACAAAAATTAAGAGTTAATATCATGATTTTTCTTTTTGGTCAGAGGTAATATCATGATTGGTACACCTAAATTTGCCCTAAACTAAATTTTAAATGATACACTTGTGTCAAATCAAATTTAACCATTATTAATTTTCGTTAAATTTTACCGTTAAGTTATTGAATTAATTGAAATATAGCCTAATTTGAGGTTTTATAAAAAAGATAAATTTGTTATAAATATATCAATTTAAAGTTTTTGGTGATTTGTTATAAGTATACCAATTTAAAAATTTTTGACATTAAAAAATTAGCTGGGATACCAATTTAGAATTTTAAGTAATATCAATCTAAAAATTGAAAGGTCATTATAGTCTTAATAATCCCTTTTTGCCTACATTTGTTTCGGGGTGATTTTGAGTCGAGACAAAGGCTGACTCGCCGGAAATTCATGTGAGTGGAGTGATGACTTGGGGGTGAAGTCCACCAAGCGGAGCGTGTCTTGTCTGGCGGTCACATGTATCCATCAACAGTGTGGGGTTTCTAGAAGACATCAGCGGATTTTCACACTGCTTTCCGTGAGTTCACATTGTTCAGTCGCTCCCCTCTCTTTTTTCCTTAGGCCCTAAGATTCCGAAGCCCCCTCTCCCCTTCCTCCCTTCACAATTTTTTAACGATATACACGTCAGCTCGGTTGCATGGTCATTTTCCCCTCAATAATTTCCCCCTTTTCCCACCACTTTTTCCTCAATCTAACTTGCTTTCAGTTCTCTTCTTGCAATTATGAAAATGGTATCCTACCTCGCTTGAAAGCAGAGCCCACTGTTGATAAAATCTCATATGGAATCAAAATATGGGATCTTAAGTTCAGATCTATATTACCTCATCAATTAAATCTCTTCACACTTAGAAGTAAGTGAAAAAAATAAGATTAAATATGAGAGGGGGTTATTTAATATTCATATAGTAAAGCACATATTTACTTATGAGTTTAAATTTATAAATGATGATCTCACTTTCTAACGTGGTATCAGAGATAATGCTATTCATTTTCTTTTTTTTTTTTTTTATCCTAAAACTCCCGTACAGTTGACAACCGTCGAGATAAATCTATTTTCTTTTTTCTTTTCATTCTTAATTTAATTTACACGTGAAAGAGAATATTGAAATATTATCCCACATTACTTGATAACGAATGCTAAATATTCTTTATATTCATATGATCTTGTTCTGCATATAAATTTAAATTTTTGAATTAAATTTTTGAATTAAAATTTTTAATAGCGATTATACGTCTCAATTAAGATCGGATTCCGGGTTAAAGTTAAGATTTTGGCCGCCCACCTCACTTCAGGATCCGATGTCCGTGTCTTCCCTAGCCCCGGCAGATCAGACGGCGCAGGATCGCGCCACTCACCAACGCGACACGCGTCGATTCGGTGCGGAGTACTTTTCGTTTCGTTGAAGTGTTCAGCGCGGCACACGTGCGGGCTGACGTCGTGCGTGACGCACTTCACTGTGCATGGTGGAGAAGGACCAAGTCGTGCAGTTCTTCTGCCCGGCCACGGAGTTTGACCCGAAGGACCCGAAGCAGGGGCCCCACACCCTTCTTGACGAGACGGAACGCTGGCCGTACACGTGTGCCCGCGGCTAGTGCAGATTTCGGGTCGGACTCCACGGTCCGTGCCGGATTTGGTGCGTTCAAGATCTCCCCATCTCTTTCTCTGCGCTGTTGAAAAGGTGACGAAAATTTTCTCGATGCGCACGCCGTCGGTACGTATTTCGAGAAAAGGAGGAAAGGAAAAACACCGTTCTACGAAGCGAGACGCTGTGTCGTGAACGATTCAGCGCACCCAGCAGAAAACATCTCGGTTTCACGGACGAGATCTCCACGTGAATCGATTCGAGATCCTCTTTAATAAAAAAAGGCGCTTGTCGGCACACGGCGATGGTGCTGAAATGGACCGTCTCGTTCCGACACAGCGCCCCGCAATCAACGGCTTTTCCGCCCGCGGAGACAGTGGTGGGGCTGGGTGTCCCGGCAGTTCTTGGACTCTCGTGAAAAGTTGGGGTTCGAAGTGGCCTCCGTTTTTCCTCGTTACACTGACCGGATCCGCTTCTCGACAAGGCGTCAAGTGGGGAGGATCTTAACGATCGTGGACGGTTGGAGAAGTTGGAGCTCGATTTGGGTTCTCCTTCTTCGTCCTGCAAATCTTGTTGACGTTGAGAGAGATCTTGGAGGCATGTGCGCCTGTGATCTCAAGTGACTCCTTCTGCATCGGTTGAACGGTAGACCCATGTGACGATCGTTTTGTGCCGATTGCGGTGTATCTTCTATTGCTCCATCACGCGTGAATTTGTCTCTAGACGCGCCTCGACTGGATGAACATGTCGCGAACGAAAAGATGTTGGAAAGTAGCCCGTGCCTGTCCAGTCGAAGAAGAAGGAAGAAGACAATCCGGGGAATGTAGCGGTGGACGATCGACGTTGTAATTGTCCATGCCTATAGCTTAGTTAGTGAAATCAAGCGGGATAAATGAAGGGTCGTCAGATAGGTTCTCGAGAGCCGCCGACGCCCATCAATGCCCCGTGAAGATAACTTTCCGATGAGCACTTGCCTTCCGGGCCTCCTCCGCCGATAGTTATTGAGCTAACGCGGGAAAAAGAATTGCTTGCTACGAGTGAAATGGGACTAATCGGGCCTTCTAAGAGAACTGGAAAAGATCATGATTCTGTCAATACAAGAAGCATCATTCTACATGTAAACCTATAATTCATCAAATAGTGTCCGAAGCGGGTTACAACAGAGTTCGAAAATGTCAAATCTTAGATAATTCCTTATGGGAAGAGGCTTTTAAGCTCTCGTTACTCGCTGTTCGGACAAATTGGCCCAATTCAAATCATGGGCTCTGGGTCCAATAGGTTCCGGATTCAGGAGAGCCCATGTCCATCTAATAAAACCTCTTTCTCGCTGAGAATTTGTACCCACTACTGGCCCAGGTGAACTCATCTTCAGTTCTCTTTGGCCCAAAAACGAGAGAGAGAGAGAGAGAGAGAGAATTTTAAATTCTCGTGTTACCATGTTATATATTTTTCTTGATTCTTTCTAATACGATTTCACGTGGACAAAAACCTAAATAGCCAAAGAAACTGAGAAAAGAAACATAGAGAACAAACTATATATAGTTCTAAGAGTGTGAAACAAGTCCGTACATAATATACCACGACCCGATATCCCATCTTTAAAGGGTTCCTATACTATAGCAATTCACTTGATTTGCAGCATTCTTATCGGTTGGATTGAGCCGGTTTCTATATCCCATGGGATGCTATCAGGGCCTATGTTCAAACCTGAAAGGAGATTTGTGGTCCACTGGCCCCAGTTGACTAAAGGACGGTTCCGATCCCTACTTTAACTTCTCTGGTCATAAAAAGCCAAACCCTACTTTGATAGGGCCACCATCGACACAAAAACATCATTAGCTTCGGCAAAGAACCGTCCACTAACTAACTATGCAAAAGAATACGAAGGTGATCCCGCAAGGGTCAAGATCACCACTCGATAACGACCCAGTTCGTGTTCTCAAATGCAAATTTAATCTATCCACGAGCAAAGCGCCATCGAATCCCTAATACTTTCGTGTCTTTGAGATCCCACAAAAAAGAGTTCTGGTTGCACCTCGATCTCGAACTCGATTATAAAACAATAGCGGGTACCAAAAGGCGTGCGCAGATCTTATAATGGGGTTTGCAATGATGAATCCGGAGTCGATCATTGAGATAACATAGGTTAAAAACTCGGTGGTCTTGGTACAAGATAACGCTATTTAGCAGACCTACCAACACGGACTTTCCCTCTCTACTAGCGCTGCCTCTTTCGCTAATCAATGATTAAGTAATATAATTAAGTTTAGGCGACACGTCATGGATCGATCATGCTTACGCCAATAGCTCATGATGAACTACGTATAAAGCATAATGTATAAATTCATGTGGAGTTAGATTATTTTAATCGTGAGTCCTCGAGAACTGAATTAATTGAGGGGAGAGAAGGGGAAATGGGGAGTCAAAGCAGAGGAGAGTAAAATCATTATTTTTGTTGACGCTTTAGATGGAAGGAAAAGATGTGTAAGAATGGAAATAGTCAAGTCCTAAAGGATGATGCGAATAATTTTGCTTAACTCTAGGGTCTAGGCCAACTAATGAAGATCAAGAAAAATCGAATTTTGACCCACAAGTTTCTTCACGGGCCTCATATTCCTTTCAAATTGTAAAAAAAAAAAGAAAACCTTATTTTATCTTTGGGAATTTACTTCATATATCAATTTGACCCCCATAGTTTATTTCACATCACTTGCCAAACAACGACATGATTGTTTGAAGATACTATTTCAGGCCATATTTGACCTTAGCCGTTAATTGAACAAGTAAAAGCTATCATCTCTTTCCTACATGTCCGTGGAATTTTGAATGGCTGGGGAATTCTTGGGCAAGCAAGAGACTATTAAGGAGGATTCCTCAATTACCCAATACAGAAATAGGGGCTTATTTGGTGAATCAGAAGTAGTAGCAACAGGACCAAGCCTTGAGAAGGGAAGAAGACTAGGAGGAATCCTTTAATGGGAATCTGGGGCCTGTACTCTTTAAGACGGGAATTTAGTATGTCCCACCAAAATGGCTTCAGAACAAAAAAACAAGGTGCATGCCCGCATTCACAAGGGATTGCCGGCAATATACCGGAGGAAGGTGGGGATGACATGAGGTCCCCATTAATTCACTCTCTTGATCACGTGTTTGGAGAGCCACCGAAATGTAACACGTCATTTCCAAACTCGTGGGCAAAGTCTATTTCGTTGTTTCTAGTCACGAAATCTAAGATAGATCTTCATCACATCTTGAGAAGAGATAATCTAAGTCTTGTCAATTGAATTAATGAGCTACATGGCCTTCAAAAACTTTGAAACGATGCATTGCATGGGGACATGAAGAAAAAACTTAGTAGTAATAGTATGGACATTTTTTTCCTTCCAATCTTACCTAACAAACATGTCTATGTACTTTCGCAATTATCAATGTGTCGAGATGAGAACACCGACTCATCTAGTGAAGATCGGTCGAATCCTTGGACAGCTCGAATACCCTAAATTTTTCTTTAACGTAGAAGTGGGGGATCATAACATTGTTAAGTGCCTCTTGGGAAGTATGGACAATTAGGCCCCCCCACTCAGTCGTGCATGCAGCAACCAATCTCAAGATCAGTGGATCTTAGTCCTCGATGAACCAAAAAAATCAGTAGGTATGCAACACCTAAACCTTGGATAATCACTTTTCTTTTTAAAGGGGTTGCATTGAAGAATTCTTTTATGCTCCTCCCCCACAAAATGAACTCAGAAAAAAAAGGAAAGTACACGTAGGACCCGGCACAAGTGCGTGCTCACAATCCCATTGAAAGAAAACATTGAGCAAATCAGTCCTTGAGATTCTGCCCACCCAAGGAAAAAAGAAAGTCCAGTCCTTGAGATGTTTTGCAATTTAAAAATGTTAATTATGAGATTGTATTATTTAATTGCAAGTTGTTCTTAGTAATTGAGTAATTTCTTGTTAATGCGATCCAAGACTAACGAAACCTTGGGCAACACGTTAAAGAATCACAATGATGCAACTTCTTGAGATTGCATTTTCAACCCACGCATTCATACTATATTTTATGCAATCATTTTCTTACATCGTACCATTATCGATGCGTGTCCTTAGATGCAAGATTCGAAGCTATATAATTTTAAAGCAGGATTTGAATTGCGAAATTGGAAAAATTTGTATAAATTAGACGTCGCTAGCTAGCGTGCCTCTTATATTTAGGCACGACCTGCGAACATACACAACTGTTGTCGGCATTCGAGTTTGTGTTGGTTTTTCCAATTTGCGCAATATATCAGTCACGCTTAAGCAAAAAACAGAGGGGCACGATGCTTCGAGCGAGATGGGGCGGCGGAGAAAATAACTAGTTATCATAATACTCAATCTTCAATCACGTTAGGGTTAAACTTTTCATGAGGGGTGAAAAACACAGATTTATCTAAATTTATCAGCAGTCTAATTTTCGAAATGCCAGCGACATATTATATTCTACTCGATTATTATATGGTATTCCTAATGTGTCTTTCGAGACAAGAAAATAACAACCCTTTTCATTATGATAATAGCCCTTTTCCTGTTAGGATTGTAAGACATCTGTCCCTGAAAATTAGGGACAGACAGAAACAGTAGTCCTGGAAAGCATCCGCGTGAAAAGAGTTTGAAATTGGTGGTTTTTTCTTTTAAGATTCTAAATGCAATGAGTTAGGTTCAAAGGTTGGAGTCGACCTTCCGTTGACCTAGTAGACTTTGCCCAAACAAAAATCGACGACGAATGGTCAGACGACCCCATTTGACCGAACGAAAAGGAAGAAAGGAAAAAGCTCGGATAGAGAAAAACCCCATCATCAAAACAGTGTCCATAAAGAAATTCTGTCACTTCGAAAATGTATTTCGGTCCGCATTCGTGCCCTCCAGTTTTAGTACTATATGATCGAGGAAATATCTTGATTGACACAGAGTAAAACACGCCCACGAGATAAAAGATCTCCATCCCTCATCATCAAATTAGTGTCCTGAAAGAATTATATTACTTTGAAAATGTGTCTCAATGCATATTCAGGCCGTCCAATTTTAGTACCGTATGATCAAGGATATACTTGTGATGCAATTAGATGCGCGTGATATGGATTGAAACACGCCCACGACATGGAAGATCTCCATCCGATTGGCGGGATAGCTTATTTAAAAGTTAAGGATTACGACCGTATAAGCGTATGTATACGGACTGAAAAGGGCCGTACCGCGTGCTGTAGAGCCGCCGGCCTGTTTTTAGTCAACTCCCCTCGAAAACCTTTCGATGGAAAGGATTTAGGGAGCGAGGTGCATGCATTCAATGATCCGACGGAGTCAGCAAATAAAACAAGCAAAAATTCAAGTCGTCCGTTGACCAACTTGCCTTGCATATTCAGCCCAACCCAAGGAAGCCGTCGACGTGATCTTTCTCCATCGTTCCTTAGAGCTAAAAAGAGAAATTACGAAAAGTCAACAGGCCGAGAAAGCTCTAGCTCACTCACGCACAGAAACATACGTTTGGAAAAGGATTTTAAAAGATAGTGTTTGTTTTGAATGATGAAGTGCAGATTATAATATTTTAGGCGCATGTTTATGGAAAGGTCATTATTTAAGAAATAACCAAATAATTAAAATCAAATAACAAGTCACGTTCGAAATCTTTGACATACCTGAAATCAACGAAAACGCGTGAATCTGAAATCAAATATTATAACCAATTTATAATATCGAAGATCCCCCAATTCTTTTTTATTCATGAGATCGCTCGCTCTTATAATTCTCCAATGCCTCCATATAAGCATTTGTCCATTGTTCTACATCACCCTCTCTCTCTCTCTCATAAGCAAAGGCCGGCAATCCGTCGAATATTCCTTGCCAAGGCTAGATTGTGATTGTGGAATCAAATAAGCTTTAGTTGTTCTCTCCGTCTATACTTGTTGCTATCAATATCTTAGATCTGGCTTCGTAAGTAAATGCAAACTCTCACAATCAAAATCGCGAGGCCATTGCCCAATTCGGTGGTGCGAAAGTAGTGCCCGCCTCTTCCGAATACCAGATCAAGAACTACTCAAGGGAGGAGCCGGTTCTCTTATAAGATATAATCGGTCAATTTTAACTAGTTCTCAACTTGAATAAGGATCATCATCGACCCATAAAAGAGCATACCTGAGCTCAAGCTTGACATCCATCGTCCATAGATTCAGAGAAAATCAAGGAAGATGTACCTTTAAATGTCAAAGGATGCAAACCATTAGATGCGTTTATTATATAGATAAAATCACAAAATTAACCAAAAAATAAGAAGGAAAAACTCAGAGAGTCTAAGACCTAAATAAAGCATTAAATAAAATTGTCAGTTGTAGAAATTTGAAATGCATATGCAATGAACGCAGTTCTACGGATGAGCAAATGAATTTGCAATATAGATTCAGAGATAAGCGAGGAAAATGATACCTTAGTGCCAAAAGGATAAAAAGTTGGTTCTTTATTTTTAAAGACAGGAAAAATACGAAATTTGCAAAAGAAAAACGTTACAAGATGGTATGTCGACGCATTATTTACTCCAGTAACCACAGCATTCCAGTTTAATTCCGTACAGACAATAGACGATGGCCTTAACTTATGACAGAGAGTACTCCATGATTTCACAAAAAACAAAACAACAATTTCATTAAAATAATTATTGATTTTGATTATTTTATCGTTTAGAAGAATGAGTCAAAAAATAATGTATTTTTATTAATGATGACCACGTATGCCTATAAAGTTCTATTGGGTAGGAGAATATTTTCCATTAACTTATTTTTCAGGACAATTGCAAGTGCAAAATTAGGAATTGTTGGCTTCTTTTGGCAAAACCAAATGGAGTCTGACCAAAAGGCAGGACGACAAGTTGGAGGGATTGGAAGATTAGTTTAGTGACCTTACTACTAGGAGCCTTACTCACGCAATGACGAAATAATCAAGCTCTCCTCTATGAAAAAGGCTAATTAAATTTGAATATTGATGTAGCCCAATAGCTTTGTAGGTCCGCAACTTCATAATTTTCATCTCCTTTGGCTGACTAAAACTACCTTAGTTCATTCTGAATCAAGCTAGATGACAATTTAGCCCTGAATAAATCCACTTTAGGGTTTTGAGCATCCAATTAGAGAATGGTAACATGGAGGCTTTGTGATAATTGCTCGGTTTTGACCAAACCTGAGATATTCTAATGAATAATTTGTTGGTTTGATTAGCATCGTAAGATGTGATTTGTGGGGATTTTATTAGGTTTTAACAAAAAAGTAAGGATTGATCTCAACCTCACAAATCTCTTGGCTTGTGAGACCTGCCCTTAACGTGACTTTAGCTCGGCTTACCGCTCATCCAATGTTGCTTCCTCTTCAACCCTTTCTCTAATACTCATGACTTTTTGAAAAATTGTGGCCCAAAATCAAAGTCGAGTTCATTTCTAATGGTACTTTTAACTCCATCATCATTCCATTCGAATACAAAATTAAGTGAATGTCGGGCAATTCCCAATTATAACTCACTAGATTATTTCGTCGAATTATTTGACCAATCATTTTTAACTATTGTGCTATGTCATAAATGCTATTCTAATTAAACAAACCTTTGATTGAGATGGTAAATAAACTCTTACTGAGAAAGTATAAATAAATTATGAGCCCTATAAAAACTATTACATTGGTTTTTTTTTGTTTTTTCCTCTACTATAAGACAAGACATTAGGGGAGGCACACGGTTCCATTTAAACATTTTATGTATCCGATTGGCTATTTCCACGAAGGACAATAAGGTTTATATGCTTTTGACTTTAATTACATAAAGAAGGAAGAAAAAAAAGGAAAAAAACAACACAAGGGAGGAGCACGAAATTAAGGGTCCAGTCGTACTCGAGATTTTTGGACTGTGGACTAAGAAGTCGACATCCGCACAAAGCACCCAATGAAAAGCGTCCGACGTGGACGATCCAACGGCGGTCGAGAGCCTCAAATTCAGGTCAAAAGGAGGGTCAAACTTGTTCTCTTCCTACCTTAGGAGAAGGGGGGACCAAGATGCCCCCTCCAAACCCTCGGTTGAAGCCTCTCCTTATCATTGATCCATTCTTGCACATGCCTACAAGGAAGAAACGAACTCAAAAGCCCACCACCCACAGAAAAATACGGGGGAGAAAGTGGATTTGATTATAGTATAATGTCACCATGATTGTCTTCACATGGATTCCAACACAAAAGGGTGGGATGAATATTTATATGCGGTGTAGCTTCGAGCCTCATATAATGAAAACCCTAATGGCGATCAGCCAGTATTTTTTCCTTCTCGTTAGGCTACCCCACAGAATAATTAGTTTATGGGAAGAGATGTTGAAATGGCTAGACTTGCGTAGAAATTGGAGGGGAAGGGGGGATGGTTCGGCTGCAACTTGCGGGGGCTTGGGTAGCTTTGTGGGGAAGAGGGTAATTAGGGCAAAAGCCGAGGAACACCAACCAAATTTGGTCTCCACATGGGGGTAGTGCCCTCATTGCGTCATGAGTTCTCCCAATCATACAGTGCACGGTTGCACACACAACCTTATACTTTAACCCCCCAACTTGATTTTTCATCGTTCACTATTTGCCTTTTTGAGTGGTCCTCCCATCTTTTTTCTTTCATAGTCAATATTTAAAATCAAGCTTTGATTTTTCTATACTTTTTTTTTGTGTGTTTTGTGTCTTTTCATAATACCGATGGCTTGATTTAGTAAGATATTGACCGATTAATCAAACTGAAATAGTTAGGTAAGGCAGATGATAATATTCGTCATTGCTGTGATACATACAACTAACGATATCGATATTTTAAAATTCTTTCGATAAATTCGATGTTTCAGTTGCATAGTGCCCGACTTGTTAAATAATGATAATAGTGTTTGTTCTTTTCGAAATTCAATCACTCAAGCAACCTATTCAACTTTGCCTTTTCTTTCTATGGTAAATGTTGGCTTGGGACAGCTAATTTGCTCTTTCTGATTGACTTGTCGTTGGATAAATTAAATCGTCAAAAATGTAATTGAATCTTCACATAAATTTTCTCGTATTGTATCTTTGATTCTTATTCCTTTCTCTCTTTTGCTATCTTCCTGCCCTTTGATAATTGTGCCGTCACATATCCATTCAATGTTATAGATTACTTCCGTGTTGGAATCGCTTATATATACTAGCAAACGTGCACACGGCATGCATGTAATGCAGGAATTTGACTTTGGAAAAGCTAGCTCTCGAGTACACTCTATGTGCAATTCTGTGGGGAGTCAACAGTTAGCATGTAGTGGCAGCAACTATCCAAAGGGACCAAACAAAACAATGTGGGTACTTATCATGTTTTTTCATTATTAATGGATAAGTGTAATGCAATTAGTATGTGTTTATCATATTTTGAATTAGTGGATGAGTGACACATTTCTCTTATTCTTTTGATCTTTTTGAAAGGTGATAAGAGGTTGATTTATTATAATAATAATAATAATTGATCTCAACGAAATAATTGAGGATAGAAAAATCAAGGAGATTTTTGTAAATATGGGGGCAGCTAATTTTAAAGTTCACTTTGCAATTAAGCAGAACCACCTTATTAGAAATTGTCAATGGAATAAACTGTTGACAGAATATGCAAGAAAAAAAGAAATTATCATATAAAATGTATGTAAGAAGATAAAAATATATCAAAATTTGAAATATTCTAACAACATTGTTGTTGGATAAAAAAAATACAAATTTTAATATTGAGACTTATGAGAATTAAAAGAAAATTAGCAATTATTAACACATTTATTCCTTAATACAAAAATTGCAAAATAAGCAATTGAGGATCTTAAAATAGGAAAAAAACAATGAGATCTCTTAAAAGCATAAGGTTCTCCTTGTTTTCGCGTGATAATATCTTATATAAGTCATATATGCTTTTCATATATCATTATGTCAAATCGGATTGTCCTTTTATCCGATGCCAATAATTATGAGTTCCTCTTGGCTACAGTAACCATTAATGGGATTAATTACTTAAAAAGTGATAGACGTATTTTGCAGCTATTTAAAAAGTACAAAGTGTACTGTGTGGCAATTAATTGAGTATTAAACTTTCTAATTTGGTCAATTTAATGCTAAACTTTTTAACAATTTTCAAATGTAGTTCTTGTGGACAATTTTGGCAGAAAATTTGTTGATGTTGACAATTTTTTCAATTTCATTTAAAAAAACTTATAAACTTCTTATAATTTTTAATTTTTTCTTTTATTTTCTATTTCCATTGTGGACCTACAAAAATTGTTAAAATCATCAATGTTAGTGCTAATCCCACCATGTGTCATATAGAATGTTCGAGAAAGTTCAATATCCGTGTCGGTAATTTTGGGCCAAAAATGGCTAAAGGTACTATATGGAAAAATAGTCCAAATATTTAGAATAGAAGTGACTATATTAAAAAGCTTATAACTAAATTGATGGTCGTATGATAGATATAGGAATTTCAAACGATCGTCCCACCATTAGGAGAAAAAAAAAAAAAGAAGAGTATTTTCACTTGGACACAGGGGATCTGAATATTTGTAACAATGTGAGGTAATATTCATGCGACAATGATAACCACAATCTCATTCGAGAAAGATCATCTCTCCAAAGGGATCGTACACGAATATCTACTTGTTTCCATATCGACAAAAAAAGAAATCAGAAAAACAAACAAGAATATCTTAAGTCACACAACTGCCGTCGCGCGTGTACACGTGGGCCGGCGCACGTGCGAAACGTCCAGAAACCGCGGCGACCTTTCCTGAAATAAACAAGGGGAAAGAAAAGATGTCGTCTTCACACCAAACGGTGACGTTAAGGAGATAGAGAGAGAGAGAGAGAGAGAGATTAAATCGGGGCCGTTCAAAATGAGGGGTCGGTTGGGGGACTATTGAGTGCACTGTCCCTCGGAGGAGGAGGAGGATGAGGTCAGGCCGGGCCGGGACGGCGGAAACAGCTCAGCCGCTACTTCCCCCTTAGTCATTTAAGAAAAAAAAGGACCCAAAAAAATAAAGAAAAAAAGGAGAAGAGTCTCTTTTAAGAAATCATCGCCGGCCAAAAAACTGCGGCCTTCTGAAACAATGCCCTTCCTTAAATTGAACAATTCGAAACGACAACCAAGAGGATAATTTAAAATGGGTAAAACACTCTCCTCCACCGCTCTTGAAATGGACTCTTGAGAGTAACGTTATTTTGTTACGTCATATCGATGGGTAAAGATGTTAGGTCCACTAGCTAGTCGTGCTTTTTTCCTTTTAAAATCGCAAACGCGTCCGTGTCATGGACGTGTATTAAAAGTGTTCGCATTGTTTGTTTTATGAATGAAAAACGTTAAAAAATAAATAATGCTCATGATGACGCATTTATCTGTATATTTGTTCACGACACAAGGAACTTTTAAGTCTCTATCCATGTGATGTATTTACCCACTATCAAAATTATGGTCACGAGCACTATTGAAAAGTTGCGTATATGGATGGAAGAAATCGAGCAATGTCGACATGGCGCTATTGTGATTTAAATGTCATTGTTTTGCTTGAAATATCATATGATGCAACATTGGTAAAAAGTAAATATGTCACATAGATATAAATTTAGATTTTTATATCATGAAAAAAAAAAGTTGAAAATAGATGTGTCATCGTAAGTATAGTTTCTGGTTTTTTATATCATAACTCATAACGAGCATAATTTGAGTTTTTTTGTGACTTTTTCCCTATATAGATGATCTTATTTAATCGGAAAGCGTAAGTTTCTTTTGTTGGACTTCATGACATGATACATGACTTGAATCTGTCCAGTTTATTCCTATGTGCAGGTACATGCATCAATGCTCTCCCTTAAATTAACCCAATAAAAAGACAAGCAAAACATAAGTTAAATAAGATTAAGCTCCACCACTTTTGAAATTGATCGAGAGTAACATTATTTTGTTACATTATATCAATAGTTGATGATGTTAGGTCCACTAGCCAATTTTTTTTATTACAAACACGTCAATGTCAAAAGTGTTTGTATTATTTATTTGTGGAATTTATATGTTCTTTGTATATAGGAAAAAATCGCCAAAACCCACAAATTATGCCAATTGTGGCACATTTAACTTAACCTTTTTGTCTATCGTGACGTTAGAACTTTCAAATTTGTACCTATATGACACGGTTGCCCTCCATCCAAATTCCGTTCATGAGCACCATTAAAAATCTACTCATATGAATGAATAAAGGCAAGTGGTGTTGAGGGGGCGCCTCATGTGACTTAAATGAAATAAAAACGATGCCATTTTAGTTATAATGTGAGTAAATATGCCACATGAGTAGAAATTTGGGTTTTTGATGTCATGAGAAAAAAATTGAGGGTAAATATATCACATTGAGCACAGTTTTGGGGGTTTTTTTTATGTAAAAAAAAATACAAGATAAATGTATCCCGGTGAGCATAATTTTGACGTTTTTTTGTTGGTTTCTTCCTAGTATATAATCTCCTTCTATTGGAAAGCATGAATTTATTTTGTTGGACTTCCTAACATGATATAAGAATCAAGGGTGTGCAATTGAACTGGATATGCCCAAGAACCAAACCGGCCTACCTAGAAAACAGGGTCAAGGGTGGTTCCCGTTGAAACCAGTTCCCAAAATTCGGAACCGATTTAAACCGGTTTGGGAACTGGGTATGGTTGATTACCCACCCAAGAAATGGTTCCCGGACTGGTTTTGGAACCGATTTTGTAAATATAGTTCCAAAACCCTCTTTTTTTCCCTTATTTCTATTTTTAATCCCATAATCATATGAAATTTTTCCTCTTGCCTCTCTCAAACATGCATCACACTACTCATTCGTTGTTCATCTTCCTCACTTGCTTCCCTCCATCATTGGCTCCCTCACACAACGTCCAATGGATGGACAATGTTCATCACCGCCAAATTCTTGTGTATCACGTGGATTGGCTAGCCTAATTTCTCTTTTGTAGTAGGATTTATGCTTGCATAAATGAGTAGTTTCATGTGTAATTGTGGGAATAAAACTAATATTATATCCATGTTTGTTGCTAATCATTTGCCTTATAAATTTATTTATTATAATTAGCCCTATGTATCATTAATTTTTTATTTTGTCAAAAGGTTCACGTATTTATTTATTACAAGTGTTCAATGTTTCAATACAAATTATGAGAATTACTTTATTTTCTCACATATTAATATAAAATTCAAAGTTGTACAAGATATCAGGAAATTGCAAAACAGGTTTTAATGGAAACAGGGTTGACCTTGGAACCGGACCAAAAAAATATGGTGGGTCGGATACAGGGTCTAATACAAACAGAGTTAGGTATAAGGTCCAAAAAATGAGAATCGATTATAACAGGTTCAAGTACGGGATCCAGGTCTAGACCCTATCCTACCCATCCGGACCCAATCACCTCTAATATGATTTGAATCTGTCCAATTTATTTCCTATGTGCAGGTACATGCACCAACACTCTCCCTTAAATTAACCCAATAGAAAGACAACCAAAACATAAGTTAGATTAAAATGTAACATTATTTTGTTACGTTGTATCAATAGTTAATGATGTCAGGTCCACTAGCTAATTTTTTATTATCACAAATACGTTGATGTCAAAAGTGTTTATATGGATGAATAAAGGCAAGTGGCGTTGGCATGGCACCTCATGTGACTTGAATCAAATAAAAAAGACATCGTTTTGGTTATAATGTCATATCATGGAACATCGGTGAAGAGTAAATGTGCCACATTGGTACAAATTTGAGTTTTTGATGTCATGAGAAAAAAGTTTAGGGTAATTGTATTACATTGAGCATGGTTTTGGGTTTTTTTTATATTATAAAGAAAGGTCCAAGATAAATGTGTCACAACGAGCGTAATTTTAAGGCTTTTTGTGGGATTTTCCCAATATATAATATCCTTCTATTGGATGGCGTAAATTTCTTTTGTTGGACTTCCTAACATAATATAAGGGTTGAATCTGTTCAGTTTATTTCCTATGTGCAGGTGCATGCATCAATGCTCTCCCTTAAATTAACCCAATAGAAAGACAACCAAAGCATAATTTAGACAAGATTAACTGCTCTCCTCCGTCACTTTTGAAATTGATTGAGAGTAACATTATTTTGTCGCGTTATATCAATAATTAAGGATGTTAGGTCCATTAGTTGATTTTTTTTTTTATCACAAACGCGTCAATGTCAAAAATGTTTACATTGTTTGTTTGCGGATTTATATACTTTTTATATACATAAGAAAATTGCCAAAAGCCCAAAATTATCCAAACTTTTTTTTTATACATAGCACCAAATGTTTTAAATTTGTACCTGTGTGACATGGTTCCCTCGTCCAAATTCTATCCATGAGCATTCATAAAAATCTACCTATATGAAGGATGAAGGCAAGTAATGTTGATATAGTGCCCCACATGGCTTAAGCGAAATTAAAATGATGTCGTTCTAGTTATAACATCATATGATGGAACATCAGAAGAGAATAAATATGTCACATGAGTATAAATTTTGATTTTTGATGTAATGAAAAAAAAAGTTGAGGATAAATATATTACAATAAGCATGGTTTGGGTTTTTTTTTTTATTTCACAAAATAAATGTTTTGAATAAATGTGTCACAATGAGTATAAATTTAGGATTTTTTGTGACTTTTTCCTAATACGTAATCTCCTTATTTTGGAAAGTACAAATTTCTTTTGTTAGACTTCCTATCATGATATGGGAGTTAAGTTTTGTCTAGTTTATTTGTCGTGTATGGTTACAATGCTCTCCTTAAATTAAACCGATAAAAATGAAATATAATTTAAATAGTTAAGCCACTTTAAAAATTGATTGTTACGTCCATGTTACGTCCACTAGTTAATTTTTTTTTAATCACACGTCGATGTCAACATAGTTCGCTTGGGAGATTTATATACTTTTTATATACATAAGAAAAAATCACCAAAAGCCCTAAATTATGTCCATTGTGACACATTTACACTATTTTTTTTTTTTTTTTTTTTTCATAATGCCAAAACTTTCAAATTTATACTAGTGTGATAAAGTTGCCCTTTGTCCAAATTCTGGCCATGAGCACTGTTAAAAATCTATCTATATGGAATAATGAAGACATGTGGTGTTGACATGGCACTCATGTGACTCGGATAAAATAAAAATGATTTTGTTTTGGCTATAATATCATCTGATGGAATATTGGTGGATGGTAAAAGTATAAAATTGGGTTTTTGATGTTATGGAAAAAGAATTGAGGGTACACGTATCACGGTAAGTATAGTTTTTTTTTTTTTGATAACTTAGGAAACTCCGAAAGCCGACAGCCGACGGGAAGAACCTGGGGCTGACGCAAGTTGGCCATCACACTTACGCCAGCGGTTAAGTCACCAAGTAACGCCACTAAGATTCAAATTTGGCACCTTTCGTGGGAGGCACAAAGCTTAAGCCAACTGCATCACCGTAGTGGGTGGTATCACGGTAAGTATGGTTTATGATTTTTGATGTAACAAAAAAAGTTCATGATAAATATGTCATAGCAAACATAATTTGGGTTTTTTTTGTGACTTTGTCTCTATATATAATCTCCTTCTATCAGAAAGCATAATTTATTATTATTATTTTTTTGTTGGAGTTTCTAACATATTATAATAGTCAAGTTATCCTAGTTTATTTCGCATTCACAGGTGCATGCACCGACGTCGCTTGTAGAGATCCACCAACACGACATTAAATTAGTATGCACAAAAGTAAAAGCTAGATGTCTCGATCGATAACCCATGCTTATCGTTCTTTTGTGTCGTGAAGAACGATGGATGTATCTTTGACTGCCACCCCCTCCTCTCAATTAACTTTTGCTCTATTGAGTGAACATAATTCTCTTTACTGATGCCTTCTTTCCGACCTCAAAATTTATTTTTGTAACTTGTTTGGAATAAGAGAAAATTCTCTCGCTGCCCTCATTTTTTTATTTTTTATTTTATTTTCTGAGAATGCAAAACCCTCGCTTTCTATATAACCAAATAATATCCAAAAGCATTCCGAAAGCAAGCAAATAAATAAATCAATTGAACGACCGTTTCCTACCGTAAGCTCTCGTTCAATTTCAAAATCATGCACAGGGGGCAGTATGATACAGCTTTTGAGAGGGGGCAAAGGCCAAAATTCTGCGAAAAAGCTCAGTTTCACTTATAATAGCAAAAAAAAATGGGACAGGTGTCGACCCATAAAGCTGTGCTCAAACAAAAATTTATCAAATTTTGCCTTAATTATGCATAGAGGACAGACAAAACCTCACTAATCCAAGCACTGATTGGTTTGTCCTTTTGTTCCCCTCCTTCCTCCCTCCCTTCTTTCCCCCCTTCCCTCTGATTAAAAAGCAAACTTCAAAGGGTTTTTAGCAGCCTCTAAGCGTGACAGAGAGAGATGCTTATCCACGCCCCCCCACTTAAAAATAAATAAATAATAATTTGGTAAATTATCAAGCAACGAGCAATGCTGACGTGGACTCAATAAAGATGAGACAGTGCATGTTTTTTTTTTTTTTTTTTGCAAGTGTGATGGTTGCCCCCAGACAAAAAAAAAAATTCCCATTAGGAGGCCAGAGTCGGTCCTCGGATTTCACACGCAACCAACATCACCATATGATTGATTCTAGGTCGGGTACGACTTCGGGCTTGGCAAAACCGTGCCTTTCGATCGTGGAGAATCGCCCATCTAACGAGATTGGGATTCGGATTACCGGTTCGGATGCGAAAGGGGCGAGAGAAATTCCCCCTTGCCCGCCGCGAATTTGGGGAAGTGCCTCTGGAGATGCGTCGCATAAACTACTATATCAGATTGGAATCAGAATACGATGTAATCCCCATCGCTTGATCATCAAGAACAAAGGCATCTAGGGTGGCTACTGGGTAAGCGAGCATCTTGGACATTCCCCAATGGGGACACTGGGATTAGCCATAATGCCATAAAAGAAAAGGTGCAAAGCTACAGCCGGAATGCGAACCATAGACTTAATCAAATCATTCCATCGATTAATGACTAATTTAGGTAAAAGTTAGGTCCTAAACAAATGGCGGCCCCTCCTTTATGCTGGCTTCCGGGATTAAGGAAGGAAGGAAGGAAGATAGGAGGAAAAGGAGGTTCGTCCTGCGCCAAGACATGTTCGCTTTTTGTTTTTCCACCGGTTTTTTTACAACTCATCGCCACAATAATGTAGAGGAGAAGAGCAATAATTTCCATCTGGGAGTGCTCGTCCAATTTGCCAGGGTGGGTCTGGTCCTTTTATGCTGACCTCGGAACGCGCGGATTACAAAATCCGCAGGCCGTACTGTTCATGAGACGGACGATGGATGATTGATGATCGACGTGGTGTTGTGTAATAAGGTCGGACACCTCGGCTTGCTGCTTCGCCCGACCAAAACGCTTTACTTTAGGTTAATGCCTCCCCGCAAAATCCGTTTCTACCTAAATTCTATTTTCTCTCTCTTACGTGTATCCTTTTTATTCTTAAGTTTGATCTCACTAGGCTTTTGTATTAAGAAAATTACAAATCATCATGCTCCTGTCATAATTATCCCAAACTATTTTTCTTATCACAAAAATTTTAAATCGATACATCCGTGTCATACTTTTCCCAAGTTTTTTGTTCGAACATAAATTCTTTACTATGTTCAAATCTAATGATTTGAGTTTGAGATATGAAAAGTGAAGCAAACAGCAAGAAGACAAGGTACTTGTAAACCGTTCGAGAGTTTTCTGAAATTGAGAACGGATTCCATTTTTAGCAAGAATAAATGGCTTAATCATACATTAAAAAGGTTGGAGTTTGGATATGAATATCTTACGGATATTGATCAAGAAACAGGTTAATAAGGTGGATTTTGAGATTTACTGTCACACAAAAATGAGTTTTGAGTAATGCCGCGATGATATAACCGTTATTTATTCAAACATAATATGTTTTACAATTACCATGACTATTTCAAGCCATTATGATCTCTTGTAAATGTCATCAAAAGGAGAGCAAATCATTCGAGGGATGATATCCATATTTAATCCTTTTAATATTTTATAGTCTTACCAAGTTAAACAATTTGTTTTCGATTTACCATAGAACACTCGAATGATACATAAAGCCAATTGCATAATTCTTTTTTATCAAAAATGTATGTCTCAAATGGTCTATTAACGAGTGGCCTTTTAACAATTTAATTCTCAAGACACTAATCAACATATACATGACAAATAGATAATTGATTCATCAGAAACCGTAAAAAATTGTCGATCGATTCCTTAACGAGTACCCCCTCGACTATTCAAATCGATGCCAGATAATTGCTCACGAGTTCGAATTCGAAACTAAAGTCGAGAGGATAACGCAGCCCGAGTACGAAATCATTGAGCCCCCGACCCCTCGTCCGATCACCGTCTGTCCCCCCCGCACAACCGCATGTGCAATCTGAAGCGGGCACTCGCCGAGCCAAAAAAACCTGCTCAGTCCTCCGTCATCATTTCCTGTACGTTCCCCCATAAAAGGGTCCCTCGTTCCGGGACGCGTCACCATCAACCCCCTCCCCCGAAAATCTTCTGACCCCAAAAAAAAAAAAAAAAAAAAAGCAAAAAAAAAAAAGGGAGCGAGGGTTTTGCTACAGTGCGGGTGCGTCGCAGGGTAAATGCGTGGTCCCAGAGACCCGATCTGACCTAACCACGTGGATCCGCCAGGCGAACTCTTCCCTCACTCCCCCCCCGCCCCTGATGACGTGTGCTCCCCTGGACCACCGATTCGTGTGGGGACGTCGGAATTCGGACAGCAGAGCCCCAACACTGACTACATAGTTCCCCCAACGAGGAGACTCGCCTGGGGACAACAGGCCCTTTTGCACAAAGGGGGCAGTTAAAAGGAAAATTAGAAAAGAAAAGAAAATTATTATTATTATTATTCTTTTCTTTTGGGGCGAGACCGTCGGGATTCTCGTGGGCGGGCGAAAATAGTCCCGACCGTTTGACCGGTTCGGGGAGGACAAGACCCGCCGAGGCGTCCTGCCAGGTCGTGGCTTTGCCAGCGTGACCCACCTGCGGATCGTTTTGACCGGTAATGTCTTGGTGCATGGCGTGTTTCATCGGGGGGGATGGATGGAGTCCGGCTCGACCGCGTACCTGAAAAATGATTTACACGTGCATGGCCATCTCTAATCATTTTTTCTCCTCTTGCAAGTTGATGATACTAAGTCATTAAGCATTAATCATAATTATTAGGGTGGACACGTTGTTAACGATCCCCATCCGAGTATTAACTTTCGTGTCGAGAAGAAATAATTTCAACCCGATACGCATACGCCGTGCCGCTTTTGCCTCCCTCAGATTAATAATCGTGTTGTGGAAATTCAGAATTTGGCGGAGTTCTCGAAGCAAAATTAATAGGTCGGCTGGCTCCTCTATTTTAAGATTTTTGTTAATCAATAATTTGTTTGGAATAAATGTGGCATGTATAATTTATTTGAGATTTTTCATGACTTGAAAATTACTTCCCAATAAATGGGGTGTGAATCCATTAATTTGGGATGTTTGATGACATGGGCTCTCGCAATCATGACTCATGGGTAGATAGGTTTTAGTGATTCTAGTTGAAAATTGTTGGACCGGTCAATAAAGAATATTATGATTTTTATATTATAAACCACGTATGAATAATGGGAAATTTATTAACGATAAGAATCCCAGGAACGCACGACCAAGTCCAGCCTCCCTATTTCCGAGCGGACGGGGACAAGGACTCCTCCTCGTTCGGCCTCCGCGCGGGGGGGACGATGGCACGACCCGTAATATGCGGTGAAAGCGGGGGTCAAACTACGAGCGATGAATAAAACCTCAAACCAAAAAAGGTCAAAAAAAAGAGGAAAAAAGAAACCTCCCCGAATTAAAAAGGAAAAAAAGAAAAAAAAGAAAAAAGAAAAAGAAAAAATGGAAAGAGAGAGTCCCCCGAAATTCTGCCGGTTTAACTCTAGCCAACCCTGTTGCCTGCTTCGAAGCAGACAACACAAGGGACGGCCCTCCTTAACGGCGACCCGACGGCGAAGGGCCTCCGTTAGCCTGGACCACCTGCGACCTTCGCGATCGCATCCCGATGCCACCCCGGTCCGTACAGGCCTCCCACCACCCAACACTCCCTTTTAAATACTCGGGCTCCGCTCATTTTTTTTTTTTATAAAATATTTAAAAAAAACCTCTCGCCGTTACTGGGCCTCCTCCCCCCTTTCCGTCACCGTCACCGTCGCCGTGAGCGCTAACCAGGCCCTCCGGTTAAGCCGCGGTTAGCGTCCGCGCAGGGGCGACAGCAGGGAAGTTAACCAATGGCATCGCACAGCAATGCACACGACACGCGCAGAGAGAGATAGAGATAGAGAGAGAGAGAGAACAGAGAAGAGAGAGAGAGAGAGGGATAGAGAGAGAAAGAGAGAGAACAGTAGAGAGAGAGAGAGAGAGAGAGAGAGAGGTAAAGTGGGGGGAGGGATGGGGGGGAGCTTTTCGCGTATAATAAGTGGAGCAAAGCGGTTTCGTTGATTCTCTCGAACGGCGTTTTCTCTGTGATTCATTTCTCTCCCATCAAGAGAGAGAGAGAGAGAGAGAGCGAGGGGCGCTCTAGAGAGAGAAACTAGAGAGAGAAGCCAGAGGAAGAGGAAGCTGGTTCTTGGTCTGGTGCTGGCGAGCTCCAGGAGGAGGAGGCGGCGGCGGCTGCGGCGGAGGTGGCGGCGGTGGCGGTGGCGCGGGTCGTGACGGCTGTCGTGGTTGCGGGGAGGAAGGACGGCGGTGCCGGGGGTTTCTCTGGCGTTGTTGCGTTTCCCGTTTGTTCTCTCTCCGGCGAAGGAGGCGAATCGCATTCACAGTTCGCGAGCTGCTTTGAGCTTTGGCTTGGCTTACCGATTGTTGCGGTTGCATAAGGAGGCGGTTCCTCTCTCTCCCGTACGGACGGGAACTAGCTAGCTAGCTCGTGGCCTTTCTTCGGTGATTGTGGGCCGCCGGCGGTGGTAGGAGCTTCGGAGCCGTTGACTCGGGGCGTGGGGCGGAGATGATGATGAATCGAGCTGAAGGTGAGTTCGCTTCGCGTTCCTCCTCCTCCTCCTCCGCCTCCTCCGCCTCTGTTGTCGTCTTCTCGCGGTTTCTGTTCGTTTTGGGAGGAAAAAATGCGAGGAGCTTCGTTTTTTGTTCTCACCCTTTTCCGGCTTCTGTCGTCGACGATGATAGGTCGTGGAGGCGGAGGCGGAGGCGGAGATGACCTCTACACGGAGCTGTGGAAGGCCTGTGCGGGACCGCTGGTCGACGTTCCTCGCCATGGAGACAGGGTCTACTATTTCCCGCAAGGGCACATGGAACAGGTGAGCGGTTTCGGTTCCGAAAACGTTAGATCGGTTCGAGAATTTCGTTCGTCTCTGCTTTTTCTCAATCGCTCGAGCTTTGTTCCCATGCGGTGGATGCTGTTTCTTTTTTGGGTAGTGGGAATTGAGTGTTCTTTTTGTTGCTTTGTAGCTGGAGGCATCGACAAATCAGGAACTGAATCAGAGGATTCCGCTCTTCAACCTCCCTCCCAAAATCCTTTGCCAGGTCGTGAACGTCCAGCTCCTGGTATGCTTCCTCAAATCTTCATCGTTTTCGTGAGAATTGATGTTCTTATTTCTCCTTTTTGTTGGGTAAATTGCCTGGTTTTAAGGATCAGCTCACTGAGCTAAGTCAAATTTCGATGTTCACCGTTTATATTTATAGTAACGATAAACTGCTAGAGGCGCTTGGTGAATTTGGTGGCAGTAAGGGTTTCGATTTTTTTCTAATCAGTGGCTTCGCAGCAAGGCTTTTGCCTTGTAATTAGAATTCTTGACGACTGGAAGGTTGCATTGGTTGGGCTCTTGGAAGCTTTGATATTAATTGGTTTGTTTTCTTGTTTATTTTTAGGCGGAGCAAGAAACGGATGAGGTTTATGCACAGATTACTCTAATTCCAGCGGCAAATGTAAGGTTCCATGTCCTGAGGTGTTTTCCTTTTTAAGTGGTGATTGCATATTGTGATCAACTCAAATAATTTGGGGATGTTATCTCTTATTTAGCTAACGGAGCCTACAAGTCCCGATCCAGTCTCTGCGGAAACTCCAAGAACAAGAGTTCATACTTTCTGCAAGGTTCTAACTGCCTCTGATACCAGCACACACGGTGGCTTTTCTGTTCTCAGGAAACATGCGACCGAATGTCTTCCCCCCTTGGTAATTGATTGTGAAACTCAAACAACCAGGCTCTCCTCAAACTTTTGTTTGGTTTTGTGATTTGGGCCTTATCCCCTTGTCTTTGTCAGGACATGAAACAGGCAACCCCAACCCAGGAGTTAGTTGCCAAGGATCTTCATGGATATGAATGGAAATTTAAGCATATATTCAGAGGTGTGTAGCTCGCTCAATCCTTTTCTATATGGGGTGATATCTTCTCGTATGTTTCATATTGAATGTATTGATACTAAAAGGCATCACTTGTGCTTTTATTTTGACCTGAAACTTGACAGGTCAACCACGAAGGCATTTGCTTACGACAGGATGGAGTACGTTTGTCACATCGAAGAGATTGGTTGCTGGTGACTCGTTCGTGTTCTTAAGGTGTTTCATCTCATGATTTTCTGTTTAGACATCAGTTTCCTTGCCCTATATGGGAACCTTTTTGCTTTTTTTTTTTTTTCTCTTCTTTTCTTTTTTTATCCTCTCTTTGGAAGTTAAAGATCAGTATGTGATGTGATAGGGGGGACAATGGCGAATTGCGTGTTGGAGTGAAACGAGTTGCTCGTCAGCAGAGCAGTATGCCTTCCTCAGTGATTTCGAGTCAGAGCATGCACCTTGGAGTTCTTGCAACTGCCTCCCATGCTGTCATGACTCAAACTCTGTTTGTAGTTTATTACAAGCCAAGGTTTGATACGCCAAATCAATGTCCTGTATCACTGTATGATTGTTGCTGCTTAATTATGCATTTGATAAAAACTTGCCCTTTTCAATCAGGACTAGTCAATTCATCATAAACTTGAACAAATATTTGGAGGCTCTTAACAATAAATTCACAGTTGGAATGAGATTCAAGATGAGATTTGAGGGTGAGGATTCTCCAGAGAGAAGGTATTGGAATATAAGAATGACTGTTCTTTTAAGATCCTTGTGATTCAACTTTTTTTTTCCTTGTGTTTTATATGTCGTGTATTTTGTTCCAATAGGTTTTCTGGTACAATTGTTGGGGTGGAAGATTTCTCACCTCAATGGGATAATTCAAGTTGGCGATCATTGAAGGTACTACTTTGTTCTGCTGTACTTCTTTATAAGAGTAAATTACTATTGAGAGAGAATCTCATTGCAAGTATCCCTCTTGCTCAGGTTCACTGGGATGAACATGCGTCCATCCCTAGACCTGACAGGGTATCACCCTGGGAAATTGAACCCTTTGTGGCTTCTGTGCCTGCAAACATCCCTCAATCAACAACGAAGAACAAGAGGCCCCGTCCATCCTCTGAAGTCCCTGCAGGTTGGACATATTGTTTTGCTGTCCTATTTGGTTTAACCTTTTAGTTTTGTGCTACATATTAAGGTTGCATTCTGACATCCTCAATGTCATTATGTGTTCTAGATGCTACTGCTGCGCCTGCTATCTGGAATTCTGGATATACACAGACCCATGATCTGAAACAACTGAGAGTTACTGATGAGGGAAAAAGTAGTGATCATTTTATGTGGAATTACAAGATGGCCGATGTTAACAGCAGCAGCAGTTCTATAACAAGGGTGCAAACAGAAGGGGGGTGGCTGCCTTCTCCATGCTTTAGTGTTTCTCCGAATATTCTACCTGATGCAGTGGATGACAGCAAGAGCGTCTCTGCTTTGCCTGTGCCCTGCAGGCACTCAATAGCGCATCCATCAAGCTTGAATAATGAACTGATGCCCAACCCAGCTGAGGACGGTAAAAAAGTCGAGCCAACTTCTAGTTGCCGACTGTTTGGTATTGATCTGATTAACCACACTTTAAGTTCACCTCCTTCGGACAAGGGACCTTTTCAATCTATGTGCGTATCAACTGCTACAACTGAAGGACATGTTCAAATGGCCTTGTCAACAGCTGATTCTGATCAGAAATGTGATATTCAGAAGGCTTCTGAGGAAGTAAAACAAAGACAGATGCAGAATCTAGGGAAAGAGGGTCAAACTAAGCAAATTTGCTCTACTAGAAGTCGTACAAAGGTATGTCTCAAAATCTTCACGCCCTTGGTCAATTTCTAGAATTCAATCTCAAAGGTGGATTCATGTTTTATGAAGGTTCAAATGCAAGGAATGGCTGTAGGTCGTGCTGTGGACTTGACCATGTTGGAAGGGTATGGTCAATTGATGAACGAGCTAGAAGAGATGTTTGACCTCAAAGGACAGCTTCAGTCTCGAGATAAGTGGGAGATTGTCTTTACTGATGATGAAGGCGATATGATGCTCATGGGCGATGATCCCTGGCCGTAAGCATTCTACTGAGCTACCCAATTTCAACTTTGTGCTGAAGTTTCCCCATATTGCTTCTACTGACTTAAATTGCTTGTGCGATCTTGGTTTTTTTTTCAGGGAGTTTTGTAACATGGTGAGAAGGATTTTCATATGCTCGAGCCAGGATGTGAAGAAGATGAGCGCCAAAAACAAGCTCCCTGTATCCTCAGTACAAGAGGAAGGCACTGTAATAAGCTCAGAATCAGCAGACAACTGAATCAACGAGGGGCTCACTCTCTCTTTCCCTTGTCACTTTCTTTTCTAGTTGTCATTCCGTTTTGTTGTTCGATTCGTTCATACTAAAGGGAGCTGGTTTGACATTTATTTAGAGGGATGTTGTTAGTTTGGACAGTAATGTAACCGGACATCCGTAGCTCGATTTTAGGAGCTGCTAACTTCCCAAATGAACCTCATTAAGTGAGTTCGAGGGCTGGAGGGAGTTTAATGCCATAAGAGTGGAGCGCTAGAGTCTGTGAATACTTTCAATTTCTCTACCAGTTTGAGCTTCTGTCGTGGGGTCTCGTCTCTTTGTACTTGTAAATATTGCTTGTGACAGTACAATGATCGTTGTTAGTGACTTCAAAGTTGTTAAGATTAGTTTTGTTTCTTCGGTTTCGTGGTTAATTTTTCTTTACGGGATGCACTATTGCAAACGTCATCCTGCTTGGGCTGCCCGTAAAAGAATCAAATGCATCGCTGTCGCTCGAAGGATGCTATGCGGGGAAATCGTTATCGTCCTCTTTGCTTTTTGTTTGTCCTTCAATTAGACTTCGGGCCCATGGGTAGATATGTGATTGTGTGAAACTTCTCCTAGACATACCAAAGTCGAGAAAATTGTCCAAAGATTTGTAAAATTATTGCAATTTTGTCAAAATTTAGTTTTAAGCGTTTCAATTTTATTAATTTAATCATAACTCTTTTCATTTGATGCTGATTGAGTTCTGACAATTTTCCTCATCTAAGCCCATTGTCTATCAAAGAGTCTCCGTCTAGATTGCTGAAGCTTTCAATTTTGTTGCATGTGTCATGCTGTTTCTTGTTTTTTGCTAATTTTTGGTGCCTCTTTTGAGCTTCGTTCTTGGTGTCTCTTTAAACTAGACCGCGTCTCATGCTTGTACTAGACAATTGCTAAGTCCTTATCTATGGCATCACAACCCAACAAAATAATACCTTTCAATCTCGAACGGGCGTGGAGCTTTTCTGCGGCTGTTTCATGGAGGATGAAATCTGGCTTTCACCTCACGTCTCTTCCAAGAATATGACTCCATTTTATTAAACATTGCGTAAGAGACTGCATGCAAATAGTTGCAACTTCGACTTCTCCAATCATCTTAAATAATTTGAAACAGGGCTTGAGGTTCCCGTGCTCTCCAGCTACGTGGCGCCTCACATCCGATGAAGAAGCGATGACTTTAGTATCATATGGCAAAGTCATAAGTTATCTCTTGCGTTATCTAGAGATAAAAAGAAAAGGCATTAAATCGACTCGATCATATAGATAAGAAGGGTAGCTCATCTTATGATTTTAACAAGCGGGAAATCACAATCAAACACCTAAAACCGATTTGTCTATGCTTACACTAAGCAATAAACCCCGAAAATCACCAAAGCTTCGTTCCGGTACATTTTCGAACTTCATGGAAACTTCAATCTAACGCAGAGCAAGATTTTGGTGAGCGTTCGAGAAGCCATAGGAAAATGACTCACCCGGTACATGTCAAGGGCATTCTGGGAAAAAGATCGAGCAATTCTTCCTTTTATAAGCCCGTGACGATCGAGATGGCTCCTTCAAAGAAACCATATTCTCGATCATCGAGCCCTTCTCGTCTGGACTACCTTCGGGCCCATCATAACGTTTCGAGCCCAGCCCAATCGCGGCCCACGCTGGCGGCACCCTCCTCCTGCTTCTCTTTTCTTGTCAGGAAAGCAAAGCAAGCAACAAGCTCTGCGCAAAGACAAGCAGCAAGCAAGACCGAGCGACGGGGAGAGAGAAAAAGAAGAGAGAAGAGAGGGAAGGAGAAGCAATGGATCCGAAGCTCACGGAGGTGTCCAGCAGTTCGGTCGGTTCAAGGCCGCCCTCGTCAGGAACGACTTCTCCACCTGCACCAGCCTCCTCTCGCAGCTCAAGGTTAGACACCCGCCGCGACCATGGGAAAAACCCTAATTTGGCCCCCTCTTCTTTGAGCTGCTTCGCGATGGCGAGTGCCGGTTCGATGCTAGTCCGTCCGGGCTTGCGCAGCCAGCTCCGGACCGGATGTGTTTTCGGTTTTTTCCGCTTGTGTTTTGGGCGTTTTCTCTTTTCCGCTTCGTGATTTCCCGTTCGGCGATCGATCCTGTTAATCGCCGTTCTCTGGGACGCCTCTCGGTCTCCTTCATGCGGATATTTTTCGTCGTTTCGGGGTCGATGCTGGTGTCCGACTTCGAGAATTTGGTTCGCACTTGCGGTGCTCGCCGATTCCGAGAGGAATGGGATTCTTGTGCCCTGATCGTTGCAGGAATCGTTTTCGTTTTGTTCTTTGGCGCTTCTGAGTTTCGGCTGTAGAGATGGATAGCTTTATCCTGAATGTGGCTGGGTGGGAGTGGATGTGGAAGTGAATGAGCGTAGATGTTATGAGGCTCGATTGATGATTGGGTATGCCGAGATTGAATCAAAAGTTTTGATTTTTGTTATGACCAATCGAACCAGAAGTGTTGCCGGTGTTCTGTGGAGGATTGAATCCGATTCACAGTATGCGATGTGTGTATTTTGAACCGGTTGAGTTTAGGAAGGCCTCCCTGGCATGAGTTGCGTTCTGTTAATGCTTGAAGTCGACAGATTCTGTGCATTTAGGGCGAGGTTTGAGTGGAGAACATATTGGAGGTCTTCATTTGTGTGATTTTTAATCATAGTGGATTTCGCTCTGTACAATGTTACTGTATGGAGAGTTTGCTTGCCAAATTTTTTGTTTAGACTGAGGCCCCCGCTTTAAACTGTGCTGTCTTTCTTATACGAGTATCTGTCATTATACGTAAACAATAAGAAGAAAAATGTTCACTGTACAGGTTTTGCTGACAGAGTTCAACAGTCTTCCTCCGCTGTTTGAGGAAACACCCAATGCTGTCCATGAATTGACTCTTGCAAGTAAGATTAGGTTTACTCTTTATTGTAGTTGATTCTGTCTCCTTGTTGTGGGCCTATAATGATGCTTTAGTGGTATGCAAATGGAAGCAGAGAAATCTGAGTTTCTTCCTGGAAACTGCAAATTCCTTCTCTATATTCATATTTTGTGTTAAAAGTGGACAAGAAATTTCTTCTGCTGAGTCTCATGCTTTATAAATGTCTCTATTTGAGGGATCAATTAAATGTTCTCTGAAAATAATGTTGAGAACTTATAGTTGGCCTCTTCATTCCGGTTAATTGCATATAATATGGGTGCCTATAACAATACTTCTATTTTTTTTGCTCTCTCATTCTGCAGGAGATATTTACGAGCATGCTGTTATTCTAAGTGTGAAGATGGAAGATCAAGATGCATTTGAGCGAGATTTTTTTCAACTGAAGCCTTATTATACAGATGCAGGGTAAACTTTTGTGCTGGAGTTGCTTAAAATTGTTTGTGTGTACTCAGCGTGCATGTGCAGATGCTATAAGGCATTGGACCTGAATTGCTAGATTATTAGAAAGATTTCCCATCCTTATTGCTTTATTGAACATTTTCCTCTCATCATTTTTATATGAACTTACTTGAGAATTCTTGTGGTTGAGCAGTGGCCGTATTCCACCATCTCCTCAAGAGTACCCCATTTTAGGTCTCAACCTGTTGAGACTCCTCGTGCAGAATAGAATAGCTGAGTTCCATACTGAACTTGAATTGCTTTCATCTGCTGCCCTGGAGAATCCTTGCATCAAGCATGCTGTTGAGTTGGAGCAATCATTCATGGAAGGGGCCTATAATCGTGTCTAAGTGCTAGGCAGACGGTGCCTCATGAGACTTATGTTTATTTTATGGACCTTCTGGCCAAGACAGTCAGGTAATTACTGTGCCTTTGTTGTTAAGATGTTAAATCGGTCATAAGATTTGAAGTTAGCTTCAACTGGATACAACTGGGTTGGTAATCAATAAAATTAGATATTTGGCTCTTCATATATTTGCAAAAGAAATTATTTTTGGAAATGTTTGCATTTATGATGGGTGATTGAGTCTACACTTGTGTGTCTTTTTGTTGCTTTTAAATTAAAATCACGAGTATGTGGCCTGTACTGATTGATATTGACCATCACAATGTATACAAATAGAAGCATGAAATGTGACCCATCTAGATTTCAAGGTTTTAGTTAAGTAGCGAGATTGTCGTACCTAAAGATTCTGTAATGTGTGCTTACTCTATTCTTTCCCTTTGTACAACAGAGATGAAATTGCTGGATGTAGCGAGAAAGCATATGACTATTTGTCAATTAGCGATGCACGGCAAATGTTACTATTCTCCTCCGACCAAGAACTTGCAGAATATATCAAGGAGGTAAATATTACGATAGAACTTTAGCTGGAATTCTCTACCTGAAATTCTATTTAATTGACTAATTAAGTCAGTAGGATAATATACTCTGCATCAGTTCAGACCTTCGGAGGGTCTCATAAAACCTCTTCTATGGAATTGCTAATTTATATCATTTTCACTGATTATGATAATTTATCCTATTCTGGGATGATAGACAGATATAAAACTTACACTCGTCATATCTATGTGTCATTTGGCCGTTGCCATCACTCTGCTGGGGTCAAACTTGGCAGGTGGGCTCGGTACTTAAACCTCGTGCTTGTAAAAGTGCTGATGTAGATGGTAAACAGTATATTCATAGTGTCTTGAAGAATTTATCCATGTAAAAAGCTGCAATGTGGAGCCTGAACATGTCTATCTCTGTTGGAATGCAGGAACATCCCGAGTGGGAGATTAAAAGTGGGTTTGTATATTTCCAGAAGGCAAAGGAATCTGCACCTTCAAAGGAAATTCCTTCCCTGCAGCTTATCAATCAGACTTTGAGTTACGCAAGAGAGTTGGAGCGGATTGTTTAGGACTACTGCCATGCAGGGTGCTTTGCACTGGTGTTTGCAAACTCAAAGATTGGTTACTTTGTGCTAATGGCATCTTACCTTTTGCCCATTTCAAGAGATCTTGATATTCTTTTTAATGTCTGTAACTTTATTTGATCATTATGATGGAATTTATCTCAGTGATCATGTTAGTTCTCATATCCATGTCATTTTGTTGAACACAATTTTGTATTTGGTCAGTAGGATGTTATCCTTTCTTACCTGCTTGGAAGAAGCAGATATTAAAATCAGTGTTGTGACATGGAGATGGACAATTTATAGAATGCACATCGCTCTTAATCAAACCCTATGAGTAGACCAAGATACAATTAGGTTTAAGCCATTGTTATAGTAGAATCGAATCTATGCACAGTTGGTGAGATCAATTGAATAGGCCAACTAGGGTTGCTATTGTCCAGTTCACCCGGCTTTTAGCTCAGTAGGGTTGAAGAAGTTGTCGCACCAGCGGCGGGCTTCTGCATACTCTTTGACTGTTGGTATTCGGAGGACACGGCATAGAGACTTGTTTGTCCTTTCCGTTATTTATTCCTAAACTCTAGATGGAGCTCTGCAAACATGTGGTTTCGCCTTCTACATTTGCTGCATAAAGCTTTCAGGACTGAGAAGGGATCAATGTTTCTGGGGTTTGCAACTTCATAGAGTCTTGCATGATCCGTGATTTAGCCGGCAAAATCGTCGCTAAATGCTGTTACCCCTCTCTGTTTGATGTTCCTCCGACTGGGAAAGAACGAAGAAAGTCACCATTAATTTGCTCAATTTGTACTTATGACGGATCGGGGAAAGAGCAAGGAGGAGAGATTTAATGGGTGGGGGATCCAACAATGGTTCCGCCTCTTCAAAATGATGGTGCGATGATGAATTGACTCATTGCTGTTGGGTTGCGACAATCATGGTCGGATCTCATTATATCGTATGATGATGTAATGACCAAACGTCTGACAATGAATTCCCAACCACTCATCTGTTTCCAATTTCTTAGACATTTTTGTCGTGTTTATTCCATTGTTTTCTAAATTATTGTTGCCTTTTTGTTGTTTCCCTGCAAGTAGGCCGCCCCACACGTTTTGTTTCCATCTTATCCATGTAGCCTTTGCTTGATCTCCTATCTTGATGACGGTACTACAAAAAAGTTAACGGATGCAAAGATTTTGCCACCTCACTTTTAATGGGATTTACATGATCTATCGCAAAACCTCACTATGGTTGGATTTGCATGCACAGTGGACGACCAACGAATCCTTGAGACGTATATAGAAAATGTAGTACATAAGTTAGAGCTGGCCTATGTTAGATTAAATGTCAATCAGTTAGTGAATGGATTGTCGTAGACCCGCATCTTCTGACTTCTTAAAAGAGTCCATTTATGACTGTCATTTTGCATAATCGAATCGAAAAAAAAAAAAAAAAATTGTCTGGCGAGTGCAAGAGTTAGGACTGCGATAGATCGACCCTGTGTAGGCCGATGAATGAGATCAGTCCATCCTTGAGTTATACACCACGTCTGACAAACTTTGTTGAAGAATTAAATTGAATTCATCAGCGAGCAAATTAGATGGAACTCCTAGCGACTTTAATGGCGATACCATTATAAGTCACCAGCCCCTACATGATTTTTATGTGGGCAAATAGTAGCTTTTATTTTAAATGAACTGTGGGGCTACATTGATGAAAAGTCATCAAGCGACAACTGATGTTATTGGCTTTTAGATAATTGACTTATTGTGTAGTACCAAATACCACACTGACACTTTTTTTTTTTTTAATATAATTTTTTTGTCTTAATGTAGTGGGGTTCAGTTGATGAAATGACTTGTGCTAACATCAAGCGACAACTCATGTGTGTTAGCTCTGTAGAGAATTGATTTATTGTGTAGTACCAAATGTCACACCGACACAATATCTTTCACAAAAGAAGAAGGTTAGTGTTTCCCCTTGTGTTACCCCAATCAAGATGAGATATTACCCTTGATCCTTGCATGTAATTGTAACACTTCTTATGTGTTATGCCTTGCGTAGATACGGGGATGATATAACTCATAAGCCAAATAAACGGGAGCGGTGATTAGATCGACGAGAATCTACCTTTTATGTCCGATATGTAAAAGTTTAAATTATTTGACGGAAGAAAATGCTTGTACACGAGGCTTATAGGCAAAAACAGTGACTAAGAATTATTGGGATTTTACTGTTATTGGAAGTTTAGCTTTGCTGGTAGATGTGCACTACTTTCAGGACTTATTCCCAACAGACTCAGTGCCTCTCTTGTCCTTGTTACTACAGTGTAGCCTTCATCATACGCCAATTATTACTCTCCCCCATAGGGACACTCAAACAAGCTTGTGACAAAAGTAAGAGGCACAAATTGCACAAACAATTATCTATAGCCCGTCTTCAGCAAGAGTCATCACTGCCTCACTATGAAACTTGGCGGTGACACATCTTTGCAACATGATCTTTCTGCCCTCTCTCCCTCTCTCAATATTTAAGGTGAAGATCACTAATTCTGATCATGGCCTTTCGGATATCTTTCTTTTCTTTTCCTTACCGAGGAATGTTAGTGAGCTGAAACTAGGCTTGGGACAGTGTTGTTGTAGATGAAAGGGAAAAGAGCAGGTAATGTCCGCTTCATATTCGTTGCATGTGCTTTTTGCTCTTCTACTGAGAAGTTTTCTCTAGTTCTTTTTGGACTTGCGATTCCGCAATGCTCTCCGTGATCCGTGAATTGACAAAACAAGAAGAAAAGTTTGCCTAAGTTGGCAAGAACTATTGTCTTCAGCAAATGAAGAACTCCGTGAGCATTGCAATATCTCAGGATCTTAGCCTTGGCTTTGTTGGAAGGAAATGGTTGAGATAAGAATAGGGAAGAACATCAAGAAGAAGAAAATACGTTTTCATAATTTGGCAGGACGGTGAAAGAGAATAGTGAAGGAAAATTTTCTCTTGGTTAGAAGGAAAATTAGAACTAGGACAAGACAATGTCTTGGAAATGGATAATGACAGTCAGTGCTCGAGGATGTGAATTTGAATCTGATTGCCTCATCTTTATTGTAACAGGTGAAAATACTCTAAACTTTGGTATGATGGATGCTTCCCAATTGCCTTCTTCAGTTTCCGCTCCTCAGGAAGCTTCACATTATGATGAGCGTTTCAACTTTTCAGATAGCCTGAAGGTACTTTGTATATATGGGTTTACCTTAAAATTCGATTGATGTTTCCTTATGTTCACATTTATCCATTTTTTATTTGTCTGTGTTCACGAACAAGTTATTTTTCTCTACTTTTTTTGCCTATTAGATCAAATTCCTCACGATCTAGTTTACATTCAAATTTCAAGGTGAAAAGGTTTGGATCTGTCTTGCCTGCTAATTGTAGCCTTTTTCACTAATCAGGACTTGAAGCATCTTAGAAAGCAGTTATACTCGGCAGCTGATTATTTTGAATTGTCTTACAACAGACACGATCAGAAACAAATGTGAGATAGATGGGGTTTCACTTCATTGTCATGTACTGGGTTGAGCATTTTTTTCCGTTGCACATTTGTTAAATGACCTTGACAAAATTGCAGAGTGGTGAACACATTGAAGGATTATGTGACGAGAGCTTTCATAAACACTGTGGATCACTTGGGCTTCATGACTTATAAGGTCAACTGTCTCTTGGATGACAAGATTGAGGAGGCATCTGCAATTGAGCTCAGATTCTCTTGTGTTCGACAGGTGTGCTATATAAGGGCTTGCATACCCTCTGAATTGCCATGTGTAGGGTCTAACAAATTGCAACTCACCAGGAAGCATTAAGTTTCTGAAAATCTGAAATTACTCCAGATAACTCCATGTCGTGCTGGAGTATATCACATTGTAATAGAAGAGCAAAAGATATTTTAAATAGCAGAACCTATCCTGCTTCAATGATAATATGGAATAATGCATAGAGAACAACTATCTTTGGTACCATTCGACTTTTTTCTCACAAATAATGGATATAATTTTCAACCCTGTCTATTTGTTTTAGAGACTACGAATGTGTGAGATGTTCATAGACCATGGAGGCCTTTCTCAGCAGTCACTAGCAATAAGAACTCCGAAGCACCGCATGCAATATATCTTACCAGGCACGCTTCCATTGACAAGATTTGTCATTGGTTAATTAAGACCAAAAGTTTGCAGTTGGCTTATGCTTAAGAACTTTCTTTCAGTTTCAAAATCTAAAGATGGTGGAGATAGCAAGAATCTGCGATACTGCATGATAAATGGAGTAAATGGCGAAATGCCTGCAGGTAATGTATGACTCTTTTTCTAGTCTAGCTGCCACTATGCACATTGCACGGAACAAGATTGGACTACTAGATATTAAAAGTTCACGAGTCACAGAATGATATCAAATGCTACCATTGACGTACTAATAGCTTTTTTTCTTTTCGAAGACATATATTCAAGAAATATAGAGACTCCTGTATCATTTGCCAGGTGACTTTTGATAGAATATGTGCTAATCATCCTAGCTTCGTAAGGACCCGATGCTGACAGTGGACCCTGATTCAGGAGACTGCATTTGGCAACACAGTTCCCACAATCCCCGCCAGCCGGCACATTTAAATTCACAAGTACTTCATCCAACAAAAAAGCAGGTGAGCACACTTGACTTGAATGCTCCAGATTGCCATAACTAGCATTTACGTCATGTTTTCATACCCTATGCTTGTATCATATGTCGTGTTGTTGAACAAGCTCCTAATGTAAGCTGTACTTTTCCTGACCAGAAAAACGCGCCTCCCCATTTCAATTTCAACTCACACATTCGGGTTCTCTTGTCGATAGAACTGCATCTCCAAACCCTTCTAATCCCAACAGACAAGTAAGCATCAATGAACTTCAGTGCGGCTTAGCTTTTAAGCTCTACTTTTTTTGGACTCGTCTTGCGGACAAGATCTCTTATGACTGATTGTGTGCCCACATGAACATCCAGTACCCATCTGAAGCCCGAAGATCCGCTTCAATGTCTACTCATGTCGAGAGGAACAGAAGATCTGGTATTGAGCTACATTCCAGCAAAAACAAACATCTCTTCAAGGCCTTGCTTAGCAGGTGGAAGCCGAGAAAGGACAGCAAGTCGTATAAGTTCTCAGATGAGAACTAAGAAGAACAGGGGATAAAGGAAACTGGATAGATCCATATCTCAGTTTCTTTGCATCATAAGTGTACCTCGATTTGTTGAAGATCACTGGAAATACATTGATTTTGTTGTCTAACTAAAAACGTTTCAGATCAGAGAGCTTCAAGTGAACTTGGCACTAGAACACTCAACATAAAAACAATAGCTCACACCTACAGATTTTGTGTGTGATAGAAATGAGACTCCTGTGCACTCCATCCCAACTCTTGACAGTAGCAATATAGTTGATTAAGCAATGGACATTGGTTCGAAATCCAAGATCAAAACTAGGACACCCAGCCTTCACTTTCAGTGGATCCCTATGTCCTTCAGGGGTTATCCTTTTATCATTAGCATCACCGTAAGAACCACGTGAAAGAGATGCTTCAGAAACAAGATTGCTGCTGCAGCATTTGGGGTCAGCTTGTACATGAGAAGGCTGGAAACGTTAATTGCAGCAGATTTACAAGCTAGTCATGCAAAGCTCAGTGAAATTGAGAATGTCCTCAAGGTAAATAAAGAACTAGACTTTGGACTGGGATGTATTAGAGAATTCAGCAGGTCCTCATGCATCTAGTCTGATAATTCCCTACAAGCATTTGCTATCCGCTGCTAATTTTAATTCAGCTTGCCTGGTAGTTTGGACCAAAGAGTTTCAACAAACATCAAAACTCATTAAGTTCTAATGGAATTTCAAGATGCTTAGAGTCACAACCTTGCCACAGATGGGTCAAAATAGAGATGAAAGAATCGATTACTGTAAACAGAGTAGGACAAGTAACTGTGAAATACCCGTGAGTTGCCAATTACAAAGACCCCTGTATTGTGAGATTCATTGAAATCAGAGGCTGAGTCTGATGATGTTTTACAATGTTAGCTGAGAAAACATATATTGCAAGAAAGTTCACACTGACATTAAAAGAATGCTGAAGTGAGTGAAATCGCACTAAAACCAACCTTTAGACTTCATGAGGCCAGGTCACTTTTCATTGTCAGTAGTATCAGTTAGATTTCCAGTGTCCACATCCTCCACTGAAGCTAGTTCAGCAGCGGGCTCTGTCTTTGAGCACCATCACAAAACTTATCTGCATCCTGAAGCTCCTTTGTTAGTGAAGCAAAAGTTGTCTTCCTTTCATATGAATTTTCAGCAACGGCAACTTGATCTAATGGTTTTCAGAGGACAGATAATATTTGATAGGCTGCATCAATTGGATTACAAGAGATCATTTGCGAGCTGGAGTAAGTACCGCAACATAGGTTCCTACAATAAACATGAGAGTAAACTTTGGAGGAAATGAAAAATGAAGTGTGTGCATCAAAAACAGTAAAACCATTCCCCGGCTTAATTGCATGGCATTCTCTTTCTAGAGCAGGTCCATGAAACAATCTATCCATTTTGCGGGCTTTACAAAGCTTACTGTAAATTACATGACGCACCTGAATAAAATAAATTTATTTTCATTTTGCCTAAATCTAAGTACACATGCGAAAGGTAGCAACATCAAAAGGCAGAAGACATCAATGGCAAAGATCAGTAGTGAGAGAAAGGGAATGTGCCTTGGCGGTGGAGGAGTGAGAGAGAGGAAGCCATCGTGACAGAGCTTGCGCTTCTGCTTGAGGTGCTTCGTGAAGGTGACGTTCCATTTAGTCAGAGCCTCATCCATGGCGGTTTCTGCAATGGGGGGAAGAAGAAGAAGATGATCTTCTAGGGATTTCCGAGAGCTGCGAAGTAAGTAAATTGCTGGGAGAGGGAGGGATAGTTAGCGCCTTTTGAGAGCTTAAATAGTCATGGCGGGAGATGAATCATTAATATATAAGTCACTAACTATGCAACCACACTCCCGTGACTCTCTTTCGTTCCCAGATGTGGAAGAAAACAAACTTTTGATTCGATTTTAACTCGCCGTGAGCTAAAACAAGAAACCCTCTTAACAAGAAAGCATCATAAATTTAGCACGATAGCATCAAGCAAACTCATGATTCGTCCCTTAATCGAGAAAGCTTTGTATCTTCTTAGAGTGATGTCGTAACCCTTTGCAGAAGTTTAATCGCATTCTGCTGGGGGGAAAAGATCCGAGGAGTGTCCATCGATAATATCGTTGGACCCACATGTACGCAAAAAGTTTCAGCCATGCCACTGAATTGTGTGCCAAGTAAGAATTATCAATCTTTTTCTTTTTTTTTAGCTTTGGACATCCAATATTATCAATCGTTTTTTTTTTCAGCTTTGACATCCAATGCTGAATTTCTTCCCTCACATGACTCTCACATGTGTATTCGGTACATTTCCTGCGGGATAATGTGACTGATTATGTAATCAATGCTGGTCTTGAGATTTTTTTTTTTGCTTATCATGAGTGATAACTTATTGCACATCGGTGGTAATGTCTTGGAACATCCGTAACTGTAGCTACAAAGCATTTCTTCTACCTGTGGAGAGAATATCTACCTGTAGACTTCCCCATTACTCCATTCTTTTCTTCTTGGGGGTGCTTTTCTTGCGTCGGTGGATGTAGAATATGCATTATCAATGCCACACGCAACTTTCCAAGTACTGATTCCTTTCCTCTCTTCTTTGCAACTCGCAGGCCTATATGTTCACAGCTTGTTAACGCATCAGAAGTGAATTCTCAAGTCATTCTCTATCATAATCTCCACTGATCATAGTCTGAGCAGTGCAATACCAATGGCCGAGTCTGTTGTTTCGTCCGTGGGGCAGACAATAGGAAAGCTGCTCATCGACGAGGCCAAATTCTTGTGGGGCGTGGAGGGCAAGGTCAAGGACCTGCAAAGGGAGCTGAAGCTGATCCAGTGCTTGCTGAGGGATGCGGACGCGAAACAAGAGCACGACCAAGCTGTTCGAGAATGCGTCGCGCAACTCCGAGACATTGCCTATGATGCTGAGGACGTCATCGAGCAATACATCCTCAGAGTCGCGCCGAAGAAGGGACAAAACATCATCAAAGCGTATGCTTGCTTCATGGCGAAGTGCACGTGCGTGCAGGCTCATGAGGTGGGGACAGAGATTGATGGCTTAAAATCCAGCATCTCCAATCTTAGAATGAGTATGCGGGATTATGGCATACAACCTCTGAATGAGGGCGAGCACAAACATGCGAGAGCTTCGACGTGAAACTGACTTATGCCCATTTCGAGGAGGAGGATTTTGTCGGGAGGGAAGATAGTATCGAGGTGTTGGTGAAAGAGCTGAAGGATGGAAAACACAGAGTTGTTTCTATATGGGGAATGGGCGGTTTGGGTAAGACCACACTCGCTAAGAAAGTCTTTGCTCATGACGAAGTGAAGAACCATTTCAATGGTTTTGCTTGGGCTTGCATATCTCAAGAATACCACGTGAGGGATATCTTGGAGGGAATTCTCGTTAAGTTGATCCCTGATCAAAGAGAAGGGTTACAAAGATGAGAAATGAGGAATTGTTAGAAACTCTATACATGACCCAAAAAGAGAAGAGATGTATCGTGGTTCTTGACGATATTTGGACCAAAGAGGCATGGGATAGTCTTCAAGCCGCATTCCCGATCAAGGACACGAGAAGCAAGCTATTGATAACAACCCGCAATAAAGAAGTAGCGGAGCATATCAATCCTCATTGTTTTCTCCATGAACCTCAGTGCTTATCGCACGAGGAGAGCTGGGATCTGCTAAAGAAGAAGGCGTTTCCTAAAACAAAAGGTAAGACTTCTCTGAAGTTATTGACCTAACATATAGTGGCTTCAAAGGATTATATTGCCTGTTTGATTCTAATTTATGGCGCTTCTATAATTATTGTCGGATTAGCTATTGAACTTTCTTCTGTTGGACTTGGAGTTGGTCGAGGTATTGTTGCGGGTCAAGTTGTAGAAGGTATTGCAAGACAATCAGAGATGGAGGGACAAATACCAGGTACTTCATTGCTCAATTTGGCCTTTCGGAAGCTTTAGCAATTAATGAATCGATAGTTACAGTGGAGTTCAAATGATCAATATATCGAGTATTAGGCACCATAATTTCAATATTTGAGGAATCAGATGCACCTTTTTTTTTTTCCTCAATAGCTAACAATTGTACCTCTAAGCCAACATCCAAAACTTTGCTCCTCCTGTCTGTCCTCTGATGAGGATAAATATTGAAAAAGCTTTCATTTGACCATCATAATAAGCAATTTTGATAGGATTTATGAAATAATGTGAAGCCTAGCTATGTTACTTCTTCCATAGGCTTCATTTCAGGTCCACCTTTTCTTGCATTTGTGAATAATTGGCTTAACAATAAGACTTGGGATTGTTACGAAAATCGTGAATCTTTATGTGACAAAATAGAGTGACAACATGAAGATTTCACTAGAATTTTGAGGGAGATTAGTAGCACACTCAAGTCACGGCAGATTTATCCCCGCGTTGCGTTCTTTTTTCTTCATTGAGTAGGATTATTGTTGTTATACATTTGCTCAAGTCAATTAATTCAAGCAACATATAACAAAGACAATACATTCCATTAGTTAATTCAGTGTTCTTGATCTTTCAGGCGTAAATGGAGGCATACATAGTAGCTTTGTTGGGGTCTCTATAGTTTTTCCCCTTACAAAAACATAAATGAACCACATAACATAAGGAACTACAACATCTAACTCATATATCACAAAACAAATATTTGTCCTTGAAGTTATCTTCTTATGAGTTACATCTTCCTGCTACTATCGAGTTTCAATTTGTTACTTGATATTATGTAGAAATCACTGAAGACAAGCAGAAGTTAGGAGATGAACTCCTTAAAAAGTGTGGGGGATTACCTTTGGCTGTTATTGTGCTTGGTGGACTTTTGGCCGTCAACGAGTGGGAGACGGTTCACAGAAACATCAATTTGTATTTTAGTGATAAGAGTGATGTATTCAAAGTGTTGGCCTTAAGCTATGATGATCTACCATGGAATCTAAAGCCATGCTTCCTCTATTTGGTTAGCTTTCCGGAGGATGTGGAAATCCCTGTAAAGAGAGTCCTTCGCATGTGGATTGCTGAAGGCTTTGTGCCGTTGATTCATTTGACGAAGAGAAAGAAACTACAATGGAAGATGTAGTGGAGCAATATTTAATGGAGTTGGTTAAGAGGGGACTGGTTCAAGTACGACTCAACTTGATTGGAAATATCAAAACCTGTCGCCTCCACGACCTGATGCGAGACTTATGTGTCTTCAAGGCTAGGCAGGAGAAGTTTCTAAGCTTTCATAACATTCAACAGGACAATGAAAGGGAGGGTAGTTCTTCTTCAATGGCAATAGAAGTTGAGTCAACTTGCAAGACACGGAGGCTTTCTCTTTATATGCGCGAGATTGGTGAAGGAAAGGTGACTCGAGGTTGGAACAAATAAGGACTATGCCCCATGTTCGAACTCTTATGTTCTTCCAGTATGGGGAAAACTCAAACTGATGTGGCAGCAAGTTCAACCTATTTTCATCAATTGTAAGTTTCTTAGAGTTCTGAAGCTGGACAATCTTGATGGTATGAGAGGAAATTTACCTAAATCAGTGGGAGACCTAGTCCATCTAAGATTCTTAAGTTTAGCAAGAAGTGGGTTTAAGGGCTTGCCGCAATCTATGGGGAACCTTGTATGTATGGAATTCTTGGACTTGCAATTAAAAATGTATACTACGGTTTCCATGCCAAATGTGTTGTGGAAGATGAGAAGGTTGAGGTATCTCCGTCTTCCTTACAAATTTGATGTCAAGGAGAAATTCCATGGGGCTCGGAAGAAGTTGCGGTTGGGCACTTTAAAGAATCTACGGACATTGAGAAACTTTAGTCCGAAGAAATGTGATGTGAATGATGTAGGCAAGCTTACCAATCTGCAAAAATTGAATGTCTCTGACAGGATGATCCTATCGAGTTAGAGATATTTCCGCAACTTGCTGAATTCAATTTGAAACATCTTCGATCCTTGTCTTTTTATTTTGGAATGTTTGATCATTTATGGACTGAAGGTGAATTAAATAAAATGTCAAACCATGGCCATCTCCATAAGTTGTCCATTGTTGCAAAAATAGAGAAGTTACCGGAACATAAGAGTCTACCCCAGCAATTGAGGAAGCTGGTCTTAGTAGATTCTCAACTCGAAGAAGATCCGATGCCAATATTGGAGAAATTGAAAAACTTGGTTTTGCTAATGCTTCTTGTTGCTTTCCAGGGAAAGGAAATAGTTTGCTCTGCAGGAGGTTTTCCTCAACTCAAGCATTTACTTTTTTGGTGGATTAGATGATTTGGAGGAGTGGAGGGCCGCTGAAGGAGCCGTGCCTCATCTTTCTCGATTAGGGATCGACCAGATTGTCCCAAATTGAGGGTGGTACCTTCACATGTCTCTACATATGACGGTAGGGACGAAATATGGAAGGAGATCGGAGAAGTGCAGCATTATTGAGAGAGGGATATTGATGTGGGTGGCCAAGGGTGGCCCCAGCTGTCCGGCGAGAGAGGAGGGAGGGGCGCGTGAGCTTGTGGGTTGTTAGGGGGTGGGCCCCCAGAATAAATATCTAATCTCATATATCATGAGTGAAAATAGAGAGTATTGTATTATGGCATTCTTGACAAATTATTTTCCATGTCGTCTTTCCATCATAAATCGTCATTCGTTTCGTTTTCCCTCTCATCCCTGAGGACTTCCGAATCAGTGGGGGGTGGAATCTGTTGTTTCACACTCGCTGTCGAGAGAACCCAGCGACTTTGCTCATGGAAGACTGCAAAGTTCTCGCGAGCGCCGCGAGGAGGAAGAGGAGGAGGAGGAGGAGGAGGAGCGAATTCGTTGCTTCTCTAAAAGACGCTGGATGGGGGAGGCATCTGAAGAAATAAGAGTCGTCGCTTGTCGTGGCGTTGGAAGACAGTCATCGTGGAAGCTGCTGCCTTGGAGAGGGAGGAGAGGAGAGGAGATCCGATCATTTCCATAGTGCTGGTCAGATGTTTGACGAAATGCGGATGTGGAGTAGGAACTGGGGTACATTAATCTGAAATGGGCGTGTTGCTTTCGGCTTGTGCAATTGATTTCTTTGTATATAGATAAACGATGACGAGAAATACAACGGTGCATTTTGCATCTCCCAGTCTCCTACATTTTTTTTTTTTTTTTTATCAGTGTCCCTGTCTCCTACATGTAAAGGCTGCAAGATATAATTAAAGATTCTTTCATGTGTGCTCACATTAGTCTTTCCCTTTGAACGACGTTGATGAAATTGCTGGATGTAGCGAGAAAGCATATGATTATTTGTCAATTGGTGACGCTCGGCAAATGTTGCTCTTCTCCTGCGACCAACAACTCTTGGTATACATTATGGAGGTAAATAATATCAGAGGAGTTTAGCTTTCTCTACCTGGAATTCTGTTCTCAATTGACTAATTTAGTCAAAAAGATAATATTCGCTCCTGTAATAGTTTAGATCTTCGAAGGGTTTCATAAAATCCTTTCTATTGAGTTGCTAATCTATGTCCTCTTCAATTATTATGATTGTTTATCTTCTTCTGGAATCAAGGACTGATGTTAAACTTACGCTTACAACATCTATGTGTCATTTGGCCGTTGCTATCACTCTGCTGAGTTCAAACTTGGCAAGGTGTGCTCAGTATGGAAACCTTGTGCTTGAAAAAGTGCTTCGGAGTGTGTGTGGAAGAATTTATCCACATAAAAGCTGTATTGTGGAGACTGAACAATTACATATGTTACCTGTTGGAATGCAGGAGCATCCCCAGTGGCAGATTAAGAGTGGGTTCGTATATTTTCAGAAGGCCAAGGAATCTGCATCTTCGAAGGAAATTCCTTCCCTGCAGCTTATCAATCAGACATTGGGTTACACAAGAGAGCTGGAGCGGATTGTTTAGGACCTGCTGCAGTGCGTGGTGGTTTGCACTGGTATTTGCACACTTTGAAGATTGGTTATTTTATGCTGATGGCATCTCATCCCTTTTGCTCTTTTTGAGAAATTTGATACTTATTTTTAGTAATCATATCCATTTCGTTGTTGAATACAATTTTGTATTTGATCAGTAGTATATTTTCCTTGGCTTACCTGCTTGGAAGAACCAGAAACCGAAATCAGTCTAGTCACATGGAGATGGACAACTTGGAGAATGTATACGTCGTTCTTAATCAATCTAACCCTATGAATAGGCCTAGATACAATTATGTTTAATCTGTTATAGTAGAATCGAATATATGCACACTTGGTGACATCAATTGTCTCCGTTGGTCAAAGAGTTGCAAAGCATTGACATAGGAAGGCCAACTAGGGTTGCTTGTGTCCAGTTCAATTTTTAGTTCAGTAGGTTGAAATAGCCACCGGCTGTGGGCTTGTGCTTGCTCTGATTGATGGTATTCCAAAGAGAAGGCATAGGACAATCATATAAGAAATTTCTTTTCCCCTTATTTTTTTCCTAGACTCCGGAATGAGCTCTGTGAACATGTGATTTCGCTTTCTACATTTGCTGCATAAAACTCTCAAGACTGAGCAGAATCAATGAATCTGGGATTTGCAATTTGGTGGAGTCTTGAGTGATCCATGATGTAGCCTTTGCATGGTAAAATCATTGCTAAATGCTGTTGCCCTCTCTGATAAATGATGTTCCTCCTGCTGCGAAAGAACAATGAAAGTCATCATTAGTTTGCTTAATTGATACTTCTGACGGATCGGGAAAGAGCAAGAGGAAGAATTTAATGGGTGGGTATGCAACAATGGTCTGCCTCTTCTGAATCTTGGTGTTATGATGAATTGGCTCCTTGCTGTTAGGATGTGACCATCATTGATGGATCTCATCATATCTTATGATGATGTAATAATGAAGATCTGACAAGGAATCCCCAACCACCCAAATGTTTCCAATTTCTATGACTTATTTTCTTGTTTATTCCATTATTTTTCAAATTATCGTTGACTTTGCTTGTTTCTTTGCAAGTAGGCCCTTCTGCTCCACAATGCACGTTTTGTTTCCATCTTTACAATGTAGTCTTACTTGATCTTCAAGATGGATACTAATTGACAAGTGCAAAGACTTTGCCACCTCACTTTCATTGGATCTTTTGCATGCACTTTCACTGGATTTGCATGCACAGTGGACCACGGCGAATGCTTGAGACTTATATATAAGATGCACGACATAAGTTAGAGTTGGTTTATGGTGAGAAAGATTAAATGTCATTCAGTTGCTGAATTGAATGTGGAAGCCTTACGTCACCTGGCTTCCTAAAGAACTCTAGTACTTAATGATTGGGCTATTATGATAAGTGTGATGATGGAAGATCAAGATGCCTTTGAGTGAGATTTTTATCAACTGAAGCTTTATTATACAGATGCAGGGTAACTTTTGTCCTGGCGTTGCTTAAAATTGTTTGTCCATACTCATGTCATGTGCATTTGCAGACACTATGAGGCATTAGACCTGAATTGCTAGATCATGAGAAAGAGTTCCCATCCTTATTGCTTTATTGACCATTTTGCACTCATCATTTTTATGTAAACTTACTTGAAAATTCTTATGGTTGAGTAGTGGCCGTATTCCACCATCTCCTCAAGAGTACCCTATTTTAGGTCTCAACCTGTTGAGACTCCTTGTGCAGAATGGAATAGCTGAGTTCTATACCAAGCATGCTGTTGAGTTGGAGCAATCTTTCATGGAAGGGGCCTATAATCGTGTTTTGAGTGCTAGGCAGACGGTGCCTCATGAGACTTATGTTTATTTTATGGACCTTCTGGCCAAGACAGTCAGGTAATTACTGTGCCTTTGTTGTTAAGATGTTAAATCGGTCAAAAGATTTGAAGTTAGCTTCAACTGGATACGATTGGATCAGTAATCAATAAAATTAGATATGTGTCTCTTCCTATATTTGCAACAGAAGGTATTTTTGGAAATGTATAGCATTTTTGATGGGATGATTGAGTCATACACTTGTGTGGCTTTTTGTTGCTTTTAAATTAAAATACAAGAGTACATGGCCTGTACTAATTGCTATCAACCATCGCAATATACAAATAGAAGCATGAAGTGTGACCCATCTAGATTTCAAGGTTTTAGTCAAATAGTGAGATTGTCATACTTAAAGATTCTTTTATGTGTGCTTACTCTATTCTTTCCCTTTGTACAACAGAGATGAAATTGCTAGATGTAACAAGAAAGCATATGACTATTTGTCAATTAGTGATGCATGGCAAATGTTGCTATGCTCCTCTGACCAAGAACTTGCGGAATATATCAAGGAGGTAAAATTAATGAGAGGACTTTAGCTGGAATTCTCTACCTGGAATTCTATTCTAATTGACTAATTAAGTCAGTAGGATAATATACTCTCCTGCATCAGTTCAGACCTTCGGAGGGTCTCATAAAACCTCTTCTATGGAGTTGCTAGTTTATATCCTTTTCAATGATTATGATAATTTATCCTATTCTGGGATCATAGACAGATATAAAACTTACACTTGTCACATCTACTTGTCATTTGGCCCTTGTTGTCACTCTGCTGGGGTCAAACTTGGCAGGTGGGTTCAGTACTAAAACCTCGTGCTTGTAAAAGTGCTGATGTAGGTAGTAAACAGTAGATTCATATCCATGTAAAAAGCGGCAATGTGGAGCCTGAACATTTCTATCTCCATTGGAATGCAGGAACATCCCAAGTGGGAGATTAAGGGTGGGTTTGTATATTTCCAGAAGGCGAAGGAATCTGCACCTTTGAAGGAAATTCCATCCCTGCAGCTTATCAATCAGACTTTGAGTTACGCAAGAGAGTTAGAGCAAATTGTTTGGGACCTTCTACCGTGCACGGTGGTATGCACTAGTATTTGCACACTTCAAAGATTGGTTATTTTGTGCTAATGGCATCTTACCTTTTGCCCATTTTGAGAGACTTGATATTCTTTTTAATGTCTGTAACTTTAATTGATCATTATGATGGAATTTATCTCAGTGATCATGTTAGTACTCATATCCATGTCATTTTTTTGAACACCATTTTGTATTTGGTCATAGGATATTATCCTTGTCTTGCCTGCTTGGAAGAAGCAGATATCGAAATCAGTGTTGTCACATGGAGATGGACAACTTGGAGAATGCACATGTCGCTCTTAATCAAACCCTATGAGTAGACCAAGATACAATTAGGTTTAACCCGTTGTTATAGTAGAATTGAATCTATGCACAGTTGCTGATATCAATTGCATAGGCCAACTAGGGTTGCTTGTGTCCAGCTCAATTAACTTTGAGTTCAGTGGGTTGAAGTAGTTGTTGCTCCAGCTGCGGGCTTCTGCATACTCTTGATTGTTGGTGCATAGGATATGTTTGGTTTCAGGACCACCAGTGTGTTTGCTGATAGAGCCACAATCTCATGCTAACGACAAGCATTTCAGGCACCACTTTCCCAGAACAATATCTAAATGAGCATCGATAGAGATTGAACTAAGTTTGTGTCTTTGCTAAGATTTCTTCACTACACTTAGAGTAGATTATATTTAGTGGCGTTTTGACAAGCCTAGTATGTCAGCCAGAGCTGGCTTAAGGAAAAAAATCAGTTTGCGGGATTTGGGAGCCCTGGCCAACTGTATTATCTCCAACCAATATCTCAAGTACCAAACTATTAGTTTAGCACTCGAGATTAGTATCTCAGTAAAGATCAAATTTAACGAGCTGCAGCACTTGGCCCTCCATAAGAAACTTTCCAATTTTTGTTTGCATGCGTGACTCAAAGCCCGCATTAAGATGATCTTGAATGAATAAAAACCAATAGATGATTATGTTTGGCTGCAGGAGCTTGATCAGTTTGAAGAGAACTCAAAGAACTCCGAAAATAAGTTAAAGTGTGTAACTACATCATGAGCTGAAAGTATGTGCAATCTGCTTGGCTTAGACAACTCCAATAATTAATGCAGTTGACTCTACAATTTCTTTTTTTCTCCTGAAGGAAAAATTTAGCCCAATTTGTAACTGATTTCTGAATTGGTCAAGGACCAGCTGAACCACTAATATCAAAAGCTGTACATGCACTAAACGAATTCATTTAATTCTTTTTTGAGGGAAAAAGAAAGAAGTTGGCTCCGCACCGTACTAAGCGAATTAAGGGGCACTCACCTCGCAATTTACTAAAAGCTCCTTTGAACCCACCTGTACGCAATACAAAAGGAAAAGTCCCAAGCGGTTGCAGTAATAAGGCTTTCAAGAAAGGAAATTCAATCAAAATTTAAAATAAAAATGTGGGATTTCCTTCCTCGTATCTGATCAACAAATGGTTTCTCCAGTAAGAGAAATTCTTGCTCCGAATTGAGATGATCGTAGATCGTCGCGATCGATCCGACTGAGCTCCGAATTGAGATCACTGCTACTGCACCGTCGCTCTTCTCGTCCCCAATCGCACATCGCTTCAGGTTCGTCGGTCCAGATTTCGTCCTCTTTTGTTTCGCACTCGACGTTCTCTGGTCCTTAATCTGTCTCCCGTTATCAAAACTTTTTGTAAGTTGATGTGGTGAATGTTCAGGCGGATATGTCGGGGCGTGTATCTGGTCAATCGGGTGGTCTGTTGCCTGGAGTGTCCCGGCAAAATGGCAATGTCGTCCCGAATATGGATAGCTGCATGGCGCCTCATATGCTGCGTTTGGCGTGGACACAAATACTCTTGGAGGTCGGCATTATATGAAAGAGAAGATGTAATTTAGTCTAGAGCACTTGTTCTTGTGCTTTAACCTCCACAGTTCCATTGGTCCTTGTTTGCTGACTGAACTTTTTACTGTCCCTTTTCAGCTTTCTTCTCTTAGCACAGCGGCATTGGCAGCCAATTGATGATTCTCAAATGCAGAAGCTGAAGGATATTGTTAAACGCTTGGAAGACGGTCTCTTCAAATCTTCTCACACAAAGGTCTTCCCATCTTCATCGTCTCTCCTCTCTTTTGTAAAAGTACAAAAAGCGGCTTATGATTGCCCTTTACTGGGTTTAGCGTTCTACATTTTATATTTGCAAATGCCAATACTCTGTTCATTTCTCTTGCCTGGTTTCACCTGCTTTTTATCCTTATTATCAGTATTTCCTTTCTTTTTGGTAAATAGTACTTGACATTCTTTTGCTACTTGAAAATTACAATTATGTAGGATGAGCATATGAATTTAGGCACATTGGAGTCCGGTTGCATAGTTTGATCAAGCGTCCATCTCTTAATAATCCAAATCTAGTCAATCCTAATGCGATGACAGCAATGATTCCAACTCCTGGATTGTCGCATAATGGGAGTTCGACCATGATAGCGACATCTTCAGTGGATGCCCCTATGAGTTATTTGGCTGAGAGTAGCAGCATGCAACCAACGAATGCAAAAACAGGAAGCCTTATGTCGAGCCTTATGCCAAACAGAATTTATCTAAAGGCATGTGCTCTCTATATTTTCTTAGTATGGTGCACTGGTGCCTGGCGGTATTGGGTGTGGTTTGTTCACCGTGAGTAGAGTTTTTATGTATGTAGCACAAGCTAAGGCATGTGTAGACCCCTTGCAAGTTTCAATGATTATAGGAAGAGTGAGAGCTTTTGTAGATTGATGTGAGGAATGTACAGGCAATATGTCGGGACATATCTAGTCAATCGGGCACGCAGTTGCCTAGGGTGTCCCAGCAAAGTGGCAATGTTGTCTTGAATTTAGTAGCTGCAGGCAGTGGTGTCCCTCATGCTGCGTTAAGCGTGGACATGGATCTTCTCACAGCTCAGAACTATATGCAAGAGAAGATGTAATCTAATCTAGAGTACTTGTTCTTGTGCTTTAACCTCCACAATTCCATTGGTCCTTTTTCACTGATTGAACTTTTTATTGTCCCTTGTCAATCTTGTTCTGTTAGCACAGTGGCATCTGCAGCCAACTAATGACTCTCAAATGCAAAAGCTGAATGATATTGTTAAACACTTGGAACAGGGTCTCTTCAAATCTGCTCACTCAAAGGCCTTCCCATCCTCATCTTTTCTCTCCTCTCTTTTGTCGAAGTACAAAAAGCGGCTTATGATTGCCTTTTATTGGTTTTTCTTTTTTAGTGTGTTACTTTTAACATCTGTGAAAGCTAATAATTTGTTCATTCTCTTATCTGGTTTCACCTGTTTTTTCTTGGGATATTCAATATTTCCTTTTTTTTTGGGTGAATAGGACTTGCCATTCTTTTTGCTACTTTGAAGTTACAATTATGTAAAATGAGTATATGAATCTGCGCACATTGGAGTCTCGGTTGCGTAGTTTGATCAAGCCTTCATCTCTTAATACTCAAAATCTAGTCAATCCTAATTCAATGACAACGATGCTTCCAACTCCTGAATTGTCGCATAATGGGAGTTCGACCATGATGGCAATAACTTCAGTGGATACACCTATGAGTAATATGGCTGGCAAGAGCAGCATGCAACAACGAATGCAAACACGGGAAGCCTTATGTCAAGTGGACTCATGCAAACACGGGAAGCCTTATGTGAAGCCTTATGTCAACTAGAATTGTAAATAAACAGTTTTATTCAGATGTATGCCCTATGCAAGATGTTTTGTTATGTTTTGAAAGTTGGGTATAATTTGGACGATTTTCCTGTTTCCCAGTATATCAATGAAGATATAAACGCCCTCGCACTTTCATTTAGAAGAAACTACATAGGCTTCAAACAGAATTTACTGGCACTAATGATCAAACAGACAATTGGAACTTCAATGAGAAAAGGATGAGAATGCAAAATGGTAGGGGATGCATTCACATTTCAGAAAATGTTACAGCTAGAATATTCAACCTGTCATTCCCTATGACTGAACAGAAAGAAGCACGACAAACCTGTGGACTTAGCATGTAAGAATGAATCAAATGATCTACCCCAGCTGCTTAAGATTTTTCTAGCAATCAAACATACTTGCTTTCAAAGTAAACCCAGCATCCGATAAATCACCATCTCTGCACATGATGCTGCATTTCCCGTGATGTCATCTGGAATTCTGGCAACTTTTATTCCATTTTCAGTGGCAGCGTCCACATCAACACCTTCATGAAGATGTAAATGTTGAGTATTAAATTCAATTAAGATCTAACGAAACATAGTAATGATACCGACAAAATAAACTAAACTCCCCCAGCCCGACATACATAAGCAAGCAGGGGCGGACACTGTCTAGACCGACACCAAATTGCATTATCACCTTCAATTGTTTCACTCGAGCTGTAGTATCTGAGTTGAGGCGCTCGCTCTTCACAACACAAATATGGTAGTTTCCTATAACATGAGGCATGTCATCAAGGGCCACCTCATCGACCTAAGAAAATGGAAAACAGATGAATGAATTTGGAAACATATGAAACAATAAGCCCATACACTGTCATAAACCGAAGCACACTAATTTACAAGGATATATTTTACATTTAAACATAAAAGACCAAACCAAATGTGCAAACTTGAACATGCTCTTTTATTCCTCGTCTGTTATTTATCCAAAGGCATGTGCTGGCGACAATGGGATCGTTCCAGCAAGTTTAAGTAGGACCCCAACAAGAGCAGACTGGTTTTTATTTCAGCCAAGAAAATATCATCACCTACTACAGTTCCTCAAAGTATACAATTCTACTATTTTACAATGATTAGAGGCAGAAATGGGATATCACTTCAGTGCATTAGGTAGTTGAAATCTGGCTCTACGAATGGATGCAAAAATAATTGGACAGCATCAACACCTCAAAGGTGATGCAATCAAATCCCTTCTTACCGCTCAAAACACATCCAGCTAACTCCACTGACCACCTCCAAATGAAGAAAATGGAACATTAAGCATTTCTCTCCACTTCCTTTGAGCTTGTGAAGCTGTAACTCCTGCTACAGAGACGGGGGGAGAGAGAGAGAGAGAGAGAAGGCAGGGATGTTGACGTACTTACAACTAGGGACTGGTGAGGTAGAGAATGAGACAGAGTTTGCAGCCTCCACAATCTACACCTCCCTTTCCTCCTCAATAATTGCTGCAGATGGGTTTTGTGAAATCACATCATAATTTTTTCACAGAGGTCTGCCAGGTCTCTCAGAAGGCAAAAGGTTTGCACAGACTCCGTCACCAAGCACAACTTTTCCTCTGGAAATGTATTTTCCAATGAACTAATCGTCTATGAATTTTTTCACTCATTACATCGCGTGACAAAAATGATGCGACATATCTCATCGGTATGAATCCATCTTATTCGACGTCACTTGAATGGAATGAAAAATCCCACAACTCATCCCAACATCAAGTGCATATTCATGCTATGGCATTGGAGAAAGAGTGTATTCTTGTTGTCCTCCAACTTACATCGAAACCTTGCTTCTTGAGTTTGAAGGTTTTTCGACCGGAGCTCATTATGTAGGATTATAACATCAGAATGATTGATCAATTTTAGCGCCATTCACCTCCCGGTGGCCTTTCCTCATTTCTCCAGCAGCGCGACGTGGTTCCCAATCATTTAAACCCAGCGGCACCTTTTCTTCTACTCCATATTCCCCAATTTAACTATGTGAGAATCGAATACCAGTGATTTTCTGGTTCCCAGCACTTCGTCTTTACTAAGAAATTTATTTGCCAAGACTTTCCTGCTAGCATCATATAGTGGGACCTGAATGATCCAAGGGGATACAATAATGAGCAGAAGTTATTCCAGACCCTATAAAGAAGGGGTGCTTAGGGCCTTATAACGTTTTTGGGTAGTGAAATGCACTTGAATTAATGTGATGGTTGGGTCACATAATGAACCACTATCCGAAAAACAGAAGTGATTCATGTTGGATCAGCAAACAAAGTAGCCAGCCTAGTTTAATTAAAGAACAGTGGCAAAAGGATGGAAACATCCTTGAAAGTGCTTTGGAATGACCTGCCTCCCTAGGGATCTGCGAACTTCATGTTGCAAAAAACCATCATGGAATTTCTTGGCCTTTTGAGTTATTTGTGTGGTGTACAAGACTTGCCATCCTACATAACAGGGAAGTGTCAATATCCATGTAGGATATGCTCAGTTAAACTAACACAAAAATAACGGAAGGACACCGCCCGCAAAAGAACATTCATATGCTCATGTGTGATTGATTGAACTTGTGTTGGAAATGACCGAAAAATAATAATGAACTTGTTATTGATTTTGTTATTTCCATAACCTCAAGCTAAGAGGAGGCAGTAAATGCACAGCAATATCAAGAACATAGTTGGCTAGTTAATGGAAACTTCATTAGAAAATCTATCAGCAAGTAGAACGAACAATTGGCTAAGTAATGAAAACTTCGCAAGAAATTGTAAGCATAGAAGAATATCCTGAGGAATCCATGTAACTCAGTTCATTGCCCTCCTCTTTTGCACGAGGTTTTCGTATTTATGATTCATTCTTAAGTACCTAGAGCACGGTGCTAGAGCTAGAAAAATCTCAAGAACGTAACCAGTCAAGGTGAATTATGGATTTTTCAAATGAACGGACACACTTAGACCCTCTCTGAAGCACAAAGCCGAAAACTCAATAGATAGTTTTATATTATTGGTGAAGCTTTTATCTATTATGAATTTCTCTTTTTGAACTAAAGTGTGATTTCTGTCATATGTAAGGAATTTTAAGAATTCAATCTGGTTAAGCAGTATAATGTCTTGCCTATGAAAAGTGCAACAAAGTCTCCTAACAGGCAACTTTGATTTCATCAACCACAATATTTTTGAGATCAGGATTGCATTAGAACGTGCAACAAACGTAGAGATAAGGCAACTAGTAAACACTAGTGGCAAACTGAATATGCATCTAAACAAAGTCTGACCTGTTACCCCTGATTTTCCAGCATCTAATATACTCACCTTTGCCCCATTCTGCTGCATCTTGGCCATTTTTTTCTTCTTAAGGAGTACTAATGAATTCATGTTTCAGTGCATCACAAACACAATCAGGTAATTATTGTAGATCATGCAAAACATGAAGAGAAGGGAATCATGCTCCTCAACAGAAAAGAAAGATATAGCATGGATAACAACGATGATTTTCAATTGTCAACTCTCTCTGGTCAATGAAGAAAGTATTAACTTCAAAAAAACCAACAAATTGATTCATGGTATCTGCAAGTTCAAGGACTTGTGGAAATCATCCCACGTCTCATGAACATCCCTTGGACTTGTCTCCTTAAAGCTCCGAATCACAATGTGTTTGCACTATCATTTTGGTGAGCATGGAGTATCACCCAATTACATCAATTGCAGAGCAGCTGAATGATAGGGTTGATGGGATATAACCAATGAGGAGAAAATGTTAACAATCTATTGGAAGTTCAAGACTTTAGGCTAGGAGGTAAGGCAAATTACCTTCATATAAAGACTAAACAGGAAAATAACCACTTTATAGAACACCAGGAAATGGATCAAATTAAACTGTATTCCGGGTACCTTTAAAAGCAGATTTAACATTAGTAACATTATGCTGCTGCTTTTGCATATTTAATTTGTGAAGAGAATTGAAATGGTTTCCCATGCATTTAGATCCCTTAAAGATTCATGGTTTGCTTCACTGTGGCCAACTTCTACCAAATGACGAGGAAATTCCATCATCTCCCCAGGGCTTACTTCTTCAGCTTTGCTCAGGAACCTGCCATCTAAATGTTTCCAGCTCATATCATACAAGAAAACCTTATAAAAGACCCAGATAAGGTTTCAATCATCTGAGCCATATTTATCCTGACAAAAAATTTTCGCTGGTCTGCTGAGAAAGGTATACATCATGAAGAGGAAAACCAACTAATAAAGGAAGGAAGAGCTGAAATTTAATCCAGCAACAAGATAGCTGGTATTATCTAAGGGTGAAAATCAGAAAGAGATGAAGACTGTCGAGCTTGACCTGCCTAGTCATAGATCCACTGCTCGTACAACGTAAGAAGCCATCATGATATTTCTTCGACTTTTGAGTTAATTGAGTTGTATACAAGGTTTGCCAATCTACATCAAAAGTATAACTGCATAGAGGACATCGAGACCAGTTTTCTGAGGGAAGTTTGGATATATTTTAAAAAGCTCCAATGATTTTCAAGAGAATCCATGAAAATATATTAAAGCACCTTGATTGAGAAGACATGATGTACAAAGCATCGGAGTTGAGAGAATCTTTATTGACCTTGAAAAGACTTTGTATGTAATATAAAGATGTGCAGAAACTGTACCCCTAAGAAAATCAAGAACGGATTCACAATCCAGGAGATACATCAAGAGAAAGACATGGCCTGGCATGGGCATAGATGAGTCAGCAAAAGTCCAAACTCACCTGTCATGCTTGATGTCCTTGAGTTTGGACTTGCCTGCAATATGCCACACCTGCTCATTTCGTTCTTTTTGAATTCTGGAAATTGAAAAACAAAAGAAAATGCATGCTAAGCTGTTGTAACCAGCATTTACATGCAATTAAGAGAGAGAGAGAGAGATTATGTAGGAATTCATCGCCAACCTCCAATAATTTTCTGCGATGGGCTGAGGCTGATTGTCTGCTGTTTATCCTTCTCCACTTTGGTCTTCTCATTTCTTAAAACATATGCGAAGTGGATTATACAATAACACCAGTAGACGATCACAACATTGCGAATGTACAAGAATGAGTTGTCAAATATCAAACCAATAGAGACACCAGCATGAAGAACAGACAATACCGGCGCAATCAGATACTTTCACGAACTTGTTTCTGTGAAGCGAAGTTGTTCGCTTAGGAACTTTCTTTGCTCGGCCGTGAATATAAGTATCATTAAGAGGCTTTTGCCCTCCTTCAGGCTCTCCAACGTCAACCAAATAAGCACTGAACGTCAGTGTCTCGCCGGAACAAACAACTTCATCATTCTTCAAGATCCTGCATTCCAACATCTGCTCGCTGTCGTCATACAGCATGACCTGTCGAATCATCCAACCATCAATTACGGCATGGCCTAGTCCACTCAGAACACGCTCGATCACGGGGAGCACAACGACCGAAACCACAGAAACAGAAACAATCGAAATCCCAAGCGGCGTCAAGCTGTCGGTATCTAGTCCGATCGAGCCCGCTAAACTCGGGGAATCGATCGCCACTGCAGTTTCGACATGGACTAGCCAATCAAACCGAATCATGTCCGACGCCAATCGAAGGTAACTGAAATTGCCGATGGAATTGAGTAGGACATGAATGGCAGAGGAGATCAGTAGAGAGAGAGAGAAGAGAGAGAGAGAGAGGGAAAACACCTTTGGCGGTGGAGGAGTGGAGAGAGAGGAAGCCGTTGTTAATAGTGGAATCGAATCTATGCACGGTTGGTGAGATCAATTGAATAGGCCGACTAGGGCTGCTTCACATCTAGAGGCTCTGCCGCTTCACATCAATTGTCCACATATCTTTATTTACTAAGTTGTCATTTTCTTTAGAAAAATTGCCCAAACCCCGAATCCCAAATTTTTCACACCTACCCAAAATGCTTAAAATAAATTAAAAACCAAACCCCCCAAATCATAGCTATATATACTAAAGTAAATTTGCAAGAAAAGAGTGATTTGGCTTTTTCAATTTGAGGTTTTGCTTCAACGTATATAAATGGTATTTATAAAAATAGAGGCAAGTAAGGGTGCAAACAGAAATAAGAAACAACAAATTTGTGTTTCTTATTTCTGAAACAAAACCTAGAAACACTTTTTTATTTTCTTCTTATTTTTTCTTTCCTTTTTCTTTCGCCGGTCGCCGGCCTCGGCCATGGCCGGCGACTGGCCGACGAGGGCCGGCGGCCTTGCCCAGCCATGGTGAGGCTCGCCGGCCCCGGCGAGTCCGAGCCTCGCCATCCTCGGCGAGGCCGAGACTTGCCATAGCTGGGCGAGCTCGGCCTCGATCTCGCCCAGATCCAGCGAGGCCGAGCTCGCCCAGCGGTCAGCGAGCCTCGGCCTCGCCGAATCTGGGTGAGTCGGCGTCGCTTGGCGGTGGCTCGACGAGGCCGAGCCTCGCCGCCGCCGGGCGAGCTCGGCCTCGTCGGGGCCCGCGAGCCTCGCCGTGGTTGGGCGAGGCCACCGGCCCTCATCGGCCGGTCGTCGGCGGTGGCCAAGGCCGGCGACCGGCCAAAAGAAGAAAAAAGAAAAAATAAATAAATAGAAAAAATAAAAGAAATAAAAAATTATACAAATTTACCAAACGTGTTTTGTTTATTTTTATTCCTGGAACAAGTTTACCAAACGCGTTTTTGTTCAAAAATTGTTCCCTGGAATGTAAACACTTTTTTTCTATTTCGTTCTTTGGAACAATTTTTAAACAGAAACGCAAACAAACGCACCCTAAGTGGTTATTGATTCAAAGTGACGTGTTTTATTTATATATATATATATATATATATATATATTTTCCACTTTAGAAGAATGAACTGATCTAGGTGTATAAAACGTGCCTCGACAAGTTTGAGTCATTGCTTCAAGTAGAAATTCTTCTCTTTTTCTTTGTTAAGTTACACAATAAATATGTATGTTTTGGAATATGTAGCCATACTCTTTAGATCCAATGAAGTCAGTGGACATGTGATGTCTTCCTAATGGTAGCATCACACGTGCTCGCCCAAAAAGTTTTCCCAAAAACAAAATAGACTTAGAAAATGTTGTAATCAGAATTGAAGAGGGCCGTATGATCAGATAAGAATTAGAGAGGGTTGTGTCCGTCACAATAATTTTTATATAGCTTCCTGACCTCACTCATACCACACATCGTCTTAAATCACTCATGTGATCTAATTATGTCTTATATATAAGCAATTTTTAATTTACTAAAGAAGATACGAAAAGGCAAGGGGGTTGCCCTTACATGCATATAAGAAATCTTGATTTCTGTATAATTGAGAAAAAGAAAAGATGAGGTTCATAGATCAAACAGGTTTAAATATGAACTTTTTATCTAAGGCCAAGACCCCATCCTTTGGATTTGGTTGCATTGTGGAGGCGATGTCATTCTTTGGTTGAATTAGAGAGATATCATGCACCTAATCAATAATTCATGGGTGCAATTGTGCACTGGGAGAGAATTAACAGGTAAGCCTAGGGGCATATGTGTCCTTTGACTGGGGATCGACCCTGGTGGGGTTTATGTTTCTGTGGAGGGAAAATAACGGAAAACGAGCTGGAGGAGTTTGCCGTTTCTCGTGTGCAGGAACAGCCGTTGGATCTGTTTACTCTTGACTGTTTCATTAAGGGCGTGATTGAGCACCGATTGTTGCTGACTCCACATTGCATGTGATGAATGTCTGCTTCTTTCTTCGTTTATTAATACTGATTTGTGAATTATTTCTTGATTTTACCTCGTTTCCTCTTGCTAAAACGATTAGAGCAACTGGAATAATCCCACCCCACCCCAAATATACATGTTTTTGATGAACATACTATTGCTAGCTAAAGTGAAATTGATTTTCTTCAAGTAATCTGATTTAATCTAGTGGAAGAAAATAAACCGAGTAAATAAGTTCACTTAGTTTGAGAAGTAAAGCAATTTTAGTAATTTATTGCTAGTTTATGGCCGGAATAGTAAATTTATACGAGGTTATTAAATCAATATCAGGATTAGTTTATAAATCCTTTATGCTTTAATATTACAACGATAGTGTTTTCTTACATTGCGATTTGAGTAAAAATATATATAATTTTTAATTTTCCTTTTTTTTTTTTTTACTTTCAAATTTGGCTTTCTTCATTATACACTAAAAAATCACTTGTATTTATATTTTGTGTTGAGAAAACTCAACATTATAGAGTTTTCTTTGTCACGTATATGATAAAGTATGATGCCATTCTACAAAGCTATAAAATACATCATAAGATTTTTTATTTTTTTATTTTTACATCATGTCCCAGGTCAATAAAATCCTGATTATTAAAATTTAGTATTATAGGCATGCCCTTCAAAGCACGAGTAAATTATTATGATGATGTTGAGGCTATTTGTTAAGGAAATTTGGTTGTGTGCATTTGACACTATATTATTTTTAGGCGTATATTACCAGTAGAAGCTCTTACTTCGGGACACTAGATATTGTAATGTTTTTGGGGGATATGGGACAAGGAAAATTTGGACAATTTTTTTTTTAAATAAATGTTTATGAGATTTAAAATAAGAGGTATTATCTACTCATTTTTTCCCATAGTGATTGCTTGCAGGGAAAAGTACCAAAATAGTCCTAAACTTTTTGCATTGGTATCAATTTAGTCTAATCTCCATTGACACCAATGTTCAAACCGCCACAGATCACCTCCCAACGCCGGTGGTTTAATCGGAACGGGTCCGGCACTTCCAGTCCACATACTCCGACGACCGCAAAACAAATAAAATATTTCAAACCGAAGCTAACACTATTAAACCCTAGCATCATTAATGATCTAACAATATGAACCCATTTAGAATAAGGAGCAGAGCTGACTTGAACGGCCTCGAACCGTAATAGCCGCCGGCATGGGAAGGTTGGTTTCAGCAAGGGGAGGATCCATGAATCGGACACGAAACTTTCCACCCATTCATAGAGAAAGCCCAGAGAAAATGCTAATGTCAGCCGTGGTTCAGCATATACGGAAGCAAGAATGGATCGATATTAAGCTTCGACACGAATTAACAATCGGCCCTCTGCTAGTCATCTTATGAAACCCGTGATGGACAGATGTGAGATGTGAGTTTTTCGACGCATGATCAACGTGATTTCTAACCAGAACATGACATATCAAATTCCTAACATCGTCATCTCTGATGAATGTATCTCGGTATCGCGAGATCAGGCCACAAGTTCATCGATTTAAATTTATGCCCTCGGTTCCAGAATAGGGTGAAGAAAGAAAAAACAGGGTATTGAAGAGGAAGGATTTTACCTGATCGGAAGTGGCGTGCAGTTGTTGCTCGCTCGCCAAGGAAGCTCAAAAAGGATGGCCAATGCTCTTCTCCTCCGCCGGCAAACTTTCATGTTTCGTCACTCCACCACAGACAGATGCGATGTCCGATGGAACCCTACCGAGAGCAGGACTGAGGTTCAACGATGTTCAGCTTCTGACCCGCAAGGCTCCCCTCGGCCAGATATGGTGATCCTCCTCCTTATCTCCCTCTCTCCCTTCTGGCCAAAACTAGCACCATTAGCCAACGATCTCTCCCCACTTCTTCTTCAGCAAAGCTCTGTAGCTCCGCTTTTTTCCTGATGTCCCACACTCACCACGAACACTCTCCTCTCCCTCTATCAATATCTTTCTTGAGATAGAAATGTCAAAAAATAGATGGAAAAAATTGCGTCCAATAGGATTTGAACCTATACCAAAGGTTTAGAAGACCTCTGTCCTATCCATTAGACAATGGACGCTTTTTTCTTTTTATTCTGATTTTTTTCGCATTTTTGACTTTCATATCCCTTTCCCTTATACCTTCTCTTGTTCGGAAAAAAATACTATGTTAAGATAAGAGAATTTCGGGAATTGCGTATTCAATTCAAAGATGGATTACTAACATAATAGAATTAAATAATCCAATTCAAAATATTAATTTGAAATATATTTCAATTCGAATATATATATTCGAATACAGGTCTATCTAATATAGATAGAGAGTATAGAATAGAGCGGGTAGCGGGAATCGAACCCGCATCGTTAGCTTGGAAGGCTAGGGGTTATAGTCGACGTTGATTCATCATTTTTAACGTCTCTAATTCAAAACCGAACATGAAACTTTGGTTTCATTCGGCTCCTTTATGGAAGATAGAGAAATTCCCAGATATCGATATATCTAAGATAAGACGTGAACGAAATCCAAAAATTCGATCCATAACATCTATGTCAGCTTTTCTGTTTGAATGCATTTCAATTCAAAAAAAAAATTCGCTTTCTAGACAATCCCTCTAGAATAGGGAATAGGGTATTCTAACAATATTCCTAGTTACTTCGTTCTCTATTTCTATTTGAGACAATCCTTAGGAAAAGTATTTTGTTTCCACCGAGCTAAAAAATATAATATGTCAATGCTTCTAGTAAACTAAAATCATCTTTTAATTTTATTAATTTATAGCTATTTTGCTCCAATCTTTCCTATCGAAAAAGAAAAAATGGAAGATTTAGTTACGATTAGAAATACGCTTTTCTATATTTATCCATGGATCCTTTACTAATACTCATTAAATTGGAAGTATTGATCCAATTCAAAAAAAAATTATGTTTCGCAATTAAATAATCCAATTTTCCATTTTTAATTGAACCTTGGATACAAATCACGAGAATGTATATTTTTCCTCGAATCCTTCGTTGAGAGGTAAAGGATTAAATCCTTTTAAGAAATAAAGTTTTTCTTCGGAATATGAATCAAATCAAACCGAGGGATCCCTTAACTATAAAAGGGATTAATAAAACGAATCACACTTTTACCACTAAACTATACCCGCTACAATGCGATTATTGTATATAAATGAAACTTTTGTCGAACAAAAAAAGGTAATCGGACGTAATCAAGATAGGATCCAAAACAAAATAATGATGAAAATTATAGCATTGACGTGTTTGTTTTGGTTTTGTCAGTAAACCTAATCAGATTAGTAAAAGAGCACTCCTAATTCAAAATTTAAATAAAGAAAGAACAAGTTCTTTCTTTTGCTGGAGGATTTTTGACAGAACAGATAGGGCTCGATAAAACTATTTATGTTATGACATAAGAATGCATTGCACAACAATCCACAGTTCCTTATTTTTTTTTTCTTTTTTTCCAGTAAAGGAAAAAAAATAAGAAAAGAAAGAATAATAATAATAAAAAATGACACTTTGATTCTATAGAATGAAATTCCATATCAGAGGAATGGAAAGATCCCTTCTTCTGATTGTTGTTTCAATAATCAATAATAAGCATTTTTGTTTTCAAACAAATCATTTTATCTATATCTATGATTTGGAATGGAACAAAAAATGGCCCGGCTAGGTACTGACCAGGCCAGGCCGTGAAAAGAAAAAAAGCTCTTTCGGAAGAAGAGGTATTCTTGCTTTTTTCTTTTTTTTTTTTATTCGACTCTTTAGAACCTTTTCTTTATCTAAATGGGATTGCTTATAAAAGTAGTATATATTAAAGTTGTATATATTAATAGAGTAAAAAAAAATAAAGAGAGATAAAGAAAAGAAAGGCTTTTTTTCAAGCCTTACTTTTTGTGTAATGTAAGATAGTAATTATCCTTTTTCAATTGGGAGAGATGGCTGAGTGGACTAAAGCGTCGGATTGCTAATCCGTTGTACGAGTTATGACGCTCCTTGATTAATAATAAGGTAAATGAATTATCTTTTGAACTTCATAAATTTCTAGAAGTGGTTGATACTCTTGAATTGCATAAAAGAGATCCAAATTACTATAGATATCATGTGATTAACTGTATCCAAAATAGAATTCAACCAAGCAAGTTGAAAAAGAGATGGTTGAATCAAAATTATTCCCTTCAAAGTTCTATATCTATTAGAGGGCAACATGAATGTTTTATCGTGTTCCAGCAACACACTAAAAGGGTAATACGATATATTAGGTGTGGAAGTAGGCCAACATTTCTATTGCCAAATAGGAGGATTTCAAGTCCATGGCCAGGTCCTCATTACTTCTTGGGTTGTAATTGCTATCTAATTAGGTTCAACTAGTATAAACATTCGGAATCCACAAACAATTTAGAATGATAGTTAGAATTTCTTTGAATATGTCATTGAATTCGTTCGAGATGTTAGCAAAACTCATATAGGAGACAAATATGATCCATGGTTTCCTTTTATTGGAACCATGTTTCTATTTATTTTTGTTTGGAATTGATCAAGTGCTCTTGCACCGTAAAAAAATCATAGAGTTACCTCATGGGGTTGCACCCATGAATGACATAAATACTACCGTTGCTTGAACTTTACTCATGTCAATGGCGTATCTTTATGCAAATCTCACCAAAAAAAAAAAAAAGAAAAAAAAAATGAAGTGAACTCCAATCGTTTTTCACAAAACCTTTATCATTTGGTTTTAGACTTTTGTGGAAATATATTAGCTGCTGATGAATTGGTAGTTGTTTTTTTTATTGTTTCTTTAGTACATTTAGCGGTTCCTATACCTGTCATGTTCCTTGGAGTATTTACAAGAGGTCTTCGAGTTCTTATTTTTACAACTTTAGCCGCGGCTTATATAGGGGAATCCGAGGAGGGCACCATATTCACTCATTTTTGAAAATGACTCTTTATTTCTTATTTAGGCCCATCTCCTCTTGTATTTCCTTTGGCCCATAATAGAACCGAACAAAAGAAAGCCCAGGCCCAGCGTCCGTGACGCAAGGAAGAAAGAAGGCCAAGCGTGCGTCGGTGAGCGAAGGAGGCGCGACAAAGCTGCGACGGGATCTGAGGCAGCGCCTTCTAGAACCAATGCTAGCTGGCGGGCGAGAGCAATGACAGAAGGATTCGATCGGTGAGGCAAGGGGAGCGTGCTGATCCGAGAGAAAAAGATGAGGGCGGCGGCTCGACGGATTTGGCAAAAAGAAAAAAAAAAAAAAAAGATCGCAGAGCTGGTCGCCGAGGAACATCTTCGCCGGAAAGGATGCTCGCCTGAAGAGGATCCTGTTCGCATAACAGGAGGAGGAGAGACGCAGAGAGTGCGTGAGGGGCTCAGCTGGTATTTGGAGAGAGCAATGGCAAAGTTGGGCTAGAGAGCGAGAACTAGAGAGAAGGAGTTCACCTGGTGTTTGGGCGTAAGGAAAATCTGATCGCCGAGAGAGAGAGAGAGAGAGAGAGAGGCGAGGAGAAATGGTGCAGCGTCTCACGTACAGGAAACGGCACAGCTACGCCACCCAAAGTCCAATCAGCAGAGGGTCCTCAAAACCTCTGGTGGGTGGGAAGCTAGTGTACCAGACCACGAAGAAGAAGAAGAGAGCCAGTGGCCCCAGATGTCCCCGTCACATGGCAAGAGAATTCAAAGGACTCCTCATCTGAGACCTACTGAATTACAAGAGATCTAGATTATCAAGAAACCGTCGTACTGTGAACCGTCGTCCACGACCCCGTATGCTCCGCCCGGTCACATTTCGGATCGGTCGATGTTGCTGGCTTCCATCGCATCGCCAACCGCCTCGGCGAATCTCTTAATCTTCTTGGTGTTCCTGCACCTTCCCTGGAGCCTTCATTGCTGAGACAAGTTGTTTCCTTGCAGGGACAAAGACACGAGCCCAGCAACTCAAAACTCTTTTGCTCGATCAGCAACGTCGGCGCTTTTCCTCGTATTGACATGCAACTCGGCGTTCGTTGACTCCACCATTTCACGATTCACAAGCAACCTCCCAGCAAAACATCCTCCCGACCCGGGTAAATCCCCTCGCTGAAGCCCTGTTCTGTTCTGTCCTGTCCTAGCAACGTGATATTACCGAATTGAATCATTGGATTTTCGAATGCATCAAGCGAAGTCGCGTTATGCCCATGATATATGCGTGATAGTTTGGATGTCAATATGCCATGTTTGGACTAACGGATGTTGTAAATCTAAGTCTGAAGCTCGGGTCCTTCAATGCGTGCCATCGGTTCGACTTATTGTCCGAATGAAATACATAATACTCAAGAACACCGAAATCTAATGGAAAGTTTCAAGGGAGCCCTGATGATCCAAGACTGAGTCGACATGAAATATGTTTAACCATGCCTTTGTACATTGTTTTTGGCTCGAAAATTGCATCGAATCTCTCTCCGGAACACATCCTTTAGATCGCACATCTGTCGCTTGATGAAATGCTTGAGAGAAGGCTAAAAGTCATTCGTTGTTGAATCTTAAGATCGATTTGCTTTTGCTTCTGTATAGGTTGAATCTGGCCTAAAATCAGTGTTTTCTCTGTGTTTTTTACGCATGTCAAAATCCCCATGCCTGGAAGCTGTTCGTCAGAGATGTCTCCTCTGGCCGGCGAGGTTTGCGATTCAAAACTACCCGGTCAGTTTATCTCTTCGCTTTGTTGTGTACTGGTGATTGTTTGCTTGTTAGAAAGGCTAGGATGGAAGGGATTAGCTTCGGATGGGCATTTTTGTTCATGGTTATGGTCGCCGGAATGAGTGGTTGGAGTTGGGGGGTGGGTTGCCGGTCGGAGTGGATGACCGGCGAAGAGAGTTAGTTTGGCGGTGATGTAGGCGCTGGCGGTCGCGGCCGGAGCAATGGCGGGGTGTCGAGGCGCGTGGTCTTGGTTCGGTAAGTGCAGGGTGAAAGAAAAAGACTCGGGGAGGGAGGAGCACTTCTGGAGGTTGAAGAGGGAGTGCAGGGGAAGAAGACAAAAGAGGGAAAAGGACGAAACAAGGAAAAATACAAAAGAGAAAAGAAGGAAGAAATATAGAAAATTCATTAAAATATAAAAATAGAAAAATTTCGGTTTTTTTTTTTTCCGTCGAATCCGGGTCGACGTATGTCCAGTCCGAACCCGTTCCAAATGTAATAATAATAATAATAATAATAATAATAATAATAATAATAATAATAATAAAAATTCGAAAAAATATTAAAAAAATTAAAAATCCAGAAAATTTTAAAAATTTTGAAAATTTTAGGAAATAATAAAAAATTATGAATTTCGAAAATCAATAAAAAATAGGATTTCAAAAAATCATTAAAAGAATTTGAAAATCTAGAAAATAATTAAAAATTTCAAAAACGAATTCTAAAAATCATAAACATTAGAAATTGAATCCTGAAAATTGGACAAGCTTTTAGGGCTTTACGATAGGATTCTTTGTTTTGGATTTTTTTTTTTATTCTTAGGGATGATATTAGGATGCTTGTGTGCTTTTTTTTTTTTTTTTTTTTTTTTTTACAGTTATAATTAATTGCGCATTTCAATATTTTGGGTGTTACTTTCTTGCTCTAGAATGGTTAGCACAAACCTTGGGTTTCTTTCGAATAGGCTACTATGGCGTTTGTTAGCACATGATCTAGTCAAGTACCAAAAGGGGTTAGTCTTAGAAATAACATAATAAAGTGATTGAATCTAGAATCTTTGATTGTGTAAATGATAAGATATTCTCCCGTATCTTACTAGTTTCTAGTCGACCTCAGAAAGGCTAGAGGTAACAAGGCTAGTCTAGGGGTGAGCGGTTCCTGATTTCGGTTTGGTTTCGTCTGGAACTTGGAACCTACTCTCGAGTACAAGTTCCTCATTTTTTTTAACGAACCTACCCGTCAGAAACAAGAACCTGGAACCTACTCTGTCACAGGTTCCAGTGTCGGTTCAGGTTCCAACATATTCTTTTTTTTTTTGAAATAGAAAGACCCCTTTTGCCGCTACTCAATCCGAGACGAGGGCATCTGTGCAAAGGAAAAACATATGCACCAACCGCATCAAATCGCACCACAACTTTTCCGATTTAACTAAAGGAGCAATTTCACGAAATATTCTATGAAGCTTATCGCCGAATAGTTTCTGGTCAGCAAGTTGAGGATTATATTTTAACTATTTAAAACTCATATTCCTAGCTGGTTCAACTAAAACGAAACTCTCAAGTAATGTTCTAAATAAGATGGATAGAGGTTCAAATGCAAATTGCTTCTATTTTACATAGAAGAAAAAGAAAATCACGTGGAACTTTATTTTTGTCGAACTGATCATGATAATGTGCAGAAAGGATTACCTTGCTAGTGAGATAAAATTCAAGTTCGATTATAGATTAGACATTTAATATTACAAATCTTGCTCCTTAACAATTCTTTGCTCTCTATGCTCTAAGGTTAATCCTAAAATATACAAACTTACTATCGCGCGCCTTGTGCTAATCTCACGTATGCTCTTGCTTCCAAACAGATTTGCTTGACCCGGAATAGGGACATCCAACCTCCACAACCAAACACGAGATAAAAGGTAGAAGCATCTGTCTACTTTTTTTTTTAATCAAATTATATGAATTTTTTACAATCAGTATTTAAAGCTGTTAATTTAAAATCACTTTATTTAAGGAAAAAAATTAAAATAATGTATTAATTATTGCGTACACATACGCATTCAAATCGAATGAAGTTGATATTAGGTACTATTACGTATAACCCATATTAACTTCCCTTAGTATATATTATGAAACACAATGGGTTCATCTATGTGGTGAAATGATTTTTTCTATCATATACCTTTTATTCAATTACATTAAGGAAAGCCATATTCGAAATTTAAAAAGAAGAAGGAAAATGACAAATTATCTATTTTTTAACCAAATCGCAACATAATCTTTTCTAGTTTAATTATTTCATAGCGAAGCTGAGAAGAGTACCGAAAGCCCACAAGGAATGCCGTAATTTGATTTGTAAAGCTTAAAGGGACTTACAAATTAATCCCGATATTGATTTAATATCCTCGTATAAAATTAACTAATCCAGCTATAAACTAGCAATAATTTACTAAAATTTGGTTGCTTCTCAAACTAATTGAACTTATTTACTCAGTGTATTTTTTTTTCCATTGGACTAAATCAGATTTACTTGAAGAAAATCAATTTCACTTTAGCTAGCTCTGGTATATTTATCAATAAAATGAATATTTGGAGTGGGATTGTTCCAATTGCTCTTATTGTTCAAGAAATCATTCACAAATCCTTAATTATCATATTCGGTCCAGATATAAATCAGTTTTTTTGTAATCAAAGATGGACGTTGCTTGACTAATATTGTCAGGGGAGTCCGCCCATGATCTACAATAAATAATCCGATAATTATAATCCACGGAAAAATCAGTAGTAATAAATGGAGAAAGAAGCAGACATTCATCACACGCACTGTGGAGCCAGCAAAAAACAGCCCCTGCTCACGACGTTAACGAAGCAGTCGAAGGTAAATGGATCCAATGGCTGTTCTCACGTCACGAGAAACGGTAACCCCTCCGTCTCATTTTCCGTTATTCCCCCCCACGGAAAGATGAAAACCACGAGGGTCGATCCCCGGTCAAAGGACACATATGCCCTTGGCTTACCCATTAATTCTCTACTTGTGTACAATTGCACCAATAAATCATTGATTAGGTGCATGATATCTCTTTAATTCAACCAAAGAGTGACATCCCCTCCGTATCGCAACCAAATCCAAAGAAAATGGGACTTGGCCATTAATATATATCGAAACTCGATATTTGTTCGATCTATAAACGTCATTTTTTTCTTTTCTCAATTATATACATCTAAGCCACACCTCACATTTGAATCGATGATAATTTACTTGTCTCTTTTTTGGTAAATACCCTTTATAGACTTCAAGCAAAACCTAAAAAGTAAAAGAAAAAAAAATCAAATCGCTCATTTCTTGTAAATTTATTTTAGTATCTATAGTTTAGGGGGGGTTTGGTTTTTATTGGTTTCAAGCGTTTTGGATAGGTGTGAAAAATTTAGGATTCCCTGTTTGGACAATTCTTCTTTTTACAGAAAACGACACTTTAGTAAATAAAGATGCACCGATAATTAATGTGAAGGAAGCAAAGCCTTTTAAAACAAAAACTCGTGTGTTCGTATTTAATGTTCCTGAAAAGTGGAGATGTTAATTGGTCGTCGTCGAATGTTCTTTAACACGCGATGGCAAATTCGGGGACAGCGATCTCCAAAACGACATCTCCCACCGCGTCTGGGCTTGGTGATGCGTGGGGCCCACCTGCGTTCTGGACCCCACTCACGTACACGTGCAACGCCTTCTGTCCTCCTGCAAGCGCGGACACGTGGCGCCGCCGCCGCCCGCAAGCTCCATCGTTCTGGACGACGACGCTTCCATCCGTGCACCAATGACCAACGCCCACAAGGAAGGGACCGTCTCCCTCACCAAAATCAAAATGAAATTGAAATATAATAAAAAAAAATTTAAAAAAATCGCCATATATAAAGAAAATGGCGACAGTAGGGAATGAAGGACCAAAAAAAAAAAAAAAAATCAGAAAAATAATTAAAAATATAATGTCAGCCGTATCTTCTAGAATAGCCCACATCCATGACTAATGATTTTTGAAGAAAATTGGATACAATTACAATAATTTTATGATTTTTTTTACTTATTTGATTAATATGAATGTGATCTTTATCTATGTACGAATTTTTTCATTTATTAAATGCTTAATGTCACATAAAATTTCATAAAAAAAAAAATTGACCAACCTCAAATCAGTACGTTTATGAAAAATTTATCTATTGTTAATTTTCGTTAAATTTTATCATCAAATTGATGATTTGGATAACAAATTTTTAATTGACATATATATATATATATCTTACACTCCATTTATTATAGATGTACCGGTTTATGATTTTTCATAATATTAATTCAATCTAATACTAATTAATTTGTGATAAATTTATCATAAAAATATTAATTTGGGATTTTTGATGATATGTCGAATTAATATTTTTTTAATGATATTAACCCTTCATTAAATGTGACGTGTTTGCCAATCACGCCACCCATGGAGGCAAAACTTGGGGGGGTTTTTTCCTTTTGAATAATTTATAGATTCAACGCCTGTTTCGTCGAACTCGACCTAAATATATTTGAAAAAGATCATTTAGTTAGGATCGCCACTCAATATATTTATTAATGTATTGCTATAAAATTTCACTTTATATTTAGAAAAGAATTGAAAAAAGGTAAAAAAGTGAAAAAGGAGAGAGCGGGATAAGTGTACCCCGACACGCTATAATGATAATCGCTCCGTCCCCGCGCTCTCATCTGTTCACACGTTGTTTCCATATTCACCTGTCGTAGCTCATCCGATTCAATTGGTTTTTATGTTAGCATTATCTTTTGGAAAATAACACCATCTAAAAACCCTAAAACGACACCAATGTCCTAAATCTTTTACAATCAAACCCCTCAAAATTTTTTTTTTTTTTATCACAGCAATACAAATTTTTAAAGATTTTGGCAACACAAAAAAAGCTAAAAATTATCTAATATGTCACAAACTTAATTGATACAAATTTCCTAAACATTCAAATTTTATTGATTCAATTCTCAAACTTCGCACAAAATTTATAAAGAGTCATTTTCGGCCAAATTGCATTAAAAATCATTTACGCGGTCGCGTGTCACGAAAGATAATCCATACACATATTAAATTAAGTATATAACGCATTAACTGTGTTTTTTTTCTCTCTCTCTCTCTCTCTCTCCTAAACAATAAAGGGACCCACTGGAAAATGCAGACGCAATTTCTTCTCTTCGATCGAGATCTGATTTGTTGCCCCCATCACTTAAGAAGCGCAACCTTTTCGTCTTCTCTCTCCCTCGGTGATACACCCCCTAGCGATCCACATCCAGTCAAGTCAGAGCATGGAGACACACAGATTGAGGGCAGTGATTTCCGAGGCTGCGGGGAGGGGCTCCATCCCATCACGACCGTCGAAAGTGAACCGGCGGGTGGAGGGGCGACGCCACGTGGCCTTTGCTTTCCCCTCGTCGCGTAGCCCCAAGTCTGCCCTATCCAATCAACGTGAGGAAAGAGAAAAGCAGAGGTCAAGGCGCGGACAGAAGAACGGGAAGGTACGATTTTTTTCGGTACTTCCTCATACAGCCCCATACATTCCAGTAAACATCCTCGCAATTGCTTTGATGCTGACTGGAATTGCTCAGTTTTGGATGGGGGTTAGTCATCACATAATAAAAACGCGTCATCATTTTTTTCCTTAAAAAGAGAAATCGAAGACTCCATTCCATCTCTCTCCCATCTTCTCCACCAAGTTCTCGTTCGGGGAACGCCTAAGCCAAAGTTGGCCATTTTTGGACTTGCAGAGGTTTTCTCTACAAGCAAGTGCAAAAATGGCATCCGACGTTAGACTACGGTTGAGGAGGGACTCCAACTCCGGGCATTTAAGAGAGCATTCCCACCGCTTTTGGAGCTTGACATACGCAAGGGAAGAAAAACAGGGGGGGAGAAACAGGGGCAGAGGGGTGCGCCTTCAATTTTGTCGCCACCCGCCGCCGGAATGACGAAGCCATCGGTTGCGCTCCTGCTTGTTTGCTGCTTTTTCATGAGTAGCTGCGTCGGAGGCACCTGGACGAAGACGCACGTGGAGATCCAGAACAGTTTGCCGGCCGGAACCACTCTCACCGTCCACTGCAAATCGAAGGACGACGATCTGGGAACCCGTCAGGTGACGGACAGCTGGGAGTTCTCCTTCAGACCCCACCTCCTCGTCAGAACCTTATTCTTTTGCAGCTTTTCGTGGCCCGGACGGTTTGAGCGCTTTGACATATACGTGCAGTCAAGAGACGGGGCCAATGCAACGAGACCGCCATGTGCGCCGAGGGCGAATGCAGTGTGTGCGCTTGGAAGATCTTCCCTCATAGTCCATGTAGGGTCGGGGAAGAATTTGATGCCTGTTATCACTGGAATGTTCCTACCTAATCTTCCCCCTTCTGCTGCGAAGGTATGTAATCCCCAACCTCACAAACAAATTCTTTTCGTTATATCTGTTAATAGTCATATGATAAGTACTGGTGCTGTCAACTGTCAAAAACAGGGGAAGTTGTTGATGGAGTTACTTTACTACTACTGCGAGGAAGGAAAGCTGGTGTTGCCGAGACCAGAGGAAGGAAAATAACGTGTAGCATGTTTATATTGGTTTTAAGCATGTAAAGTCGAACTTTCTGTTTTGCTTTCTGTTTTTCGTCTCTCTCTCTGTGTGTTCATAAATTAAGGGGAGAGAAGGAAGAAGGTAGATGATTATAAATTAAGGGTGTACGGCCAAAGCTCGTCAATCACATGTCCAGTCTGATGCAAGTAGTAGTAGCTGTTGTAAACAAAAGATAGTAAAAATGTCAACTGCTTCAGTTTCTTCCTCCATGCCTCGTTCCGCTGCTCTCTCCCTTCTCTCTCCTTCGCCACACTCGGCTTAACATTGGACGACGGGCCTCCCAATCCGTACCCGCACCCGTTTACAATTCCAACAAAAATTATTGTCGGAGCGGGTGGAGACGGGCCTGAGCTGCCCTGTCAAGACACCGCAAAAGAGATGGGCTAAAGGAAAAAAAAGATGGGCCCAAGGAATTAAAAGATGGGCTTGACACACCGGCCTGCTCGATTTTTTTTTTTTTCTTTTTCATCATTTTTTTTTTTATATATCACTTTCCTTCATTTTTATTTCCTTTTCATTTGGTCCATTTTTTCAGTTTTTTTTTTTTGGCTTCTTTTCTTTTATCCTTTTTTTTTATATAATTTTTTCTTATAGTTTTATAAAATAAATGGATACATAAAACGTTGACAAAAATTCATGTGTCGACAAGCGACTAAACATAAATTTGTTATGGAAACCATTTATTTTGCATATTTGTAGTAGTTGAAGAAACAAATCTAATAATATCCAAGAAAGAGAAATTCATGAGGAATTGACTACCAATTTTAGACGTGGAAATTGGTCCAAAATTAAAATATTGATACCATGTAATCAAATGTTGGAAATTTACATATTGTAAATAAAAATAAAGTCTTTTACTTATACCATAAATGGGAAATCCTTGGTGCACTATCATAACCATGATATTAAAAAATTTCATTGATGTACTTGGTTACGATAAAACTTCGTCCACCGTCTTCACAAATTACTTGAAAGTTTTGAAAATATCGAGATATCAAATAACATAGTTTACGATTGGTCCATTTATGTAATCTTGAAGGGTACAATTCATTCGTTTTTTACTCTCTTTAAATTTTACGAGATCATCTCTTTGACTTTTATTTATTACAAAATATTTGGAAATCTTCAAAATAGTGAATATCAAATATTGAACCATGCATTGATTTATTTTCAGAACTTAGAGAAATTAAGTCTTTACTATATATAGAAATTTTGGCTGAGAACAGCAAATGGATGATGGCTTCCACGTCTGCCTCTGGTTACTTTTCATTTGATTTGGAGGAGCTTTTGGCGTGAGTCATTTTTGAGACTTCATTCATGTCATGAGTTATGCGTTGGAAACTTCTACCTTAATTGTCATTTTTGGGACTTTAGTGTCACAAGAAGCTTTTAATGGAAAGAAGGATTATGATACTTGCACCACCGTATGATCCAAAGATCATAAGCACGTCCCTTCTGGAGGGTCCCTTAACAAACCCTTTGAGAAATCAAGTAATTGCTGCTTGAATTTTTTTTTTTTTTTAATTTTTGGGTTGAAAAGAAAGGGTACATTGAGTTATTACTTCCCATCTTTTTTTTTAGTATGAAAAAAGTAAAAAAAAAACTCCAACTTTACCCGCTAAAATATATTTATCCTAAACTATTTTTTTATGACGCCAAAAACCTTAAACTTGCACCAATGTAACACATTTATCACAAATTTTTTCTATGACACCAAAATCCCATATTATGCCCATGTGACACATTTATCCCTAATTTTTGAATTAAATATATCACACAGGCAAAAGTTTAGAAACAACAAATTTTAAGTAGTCCATGATAAGAAGGCGCTCCTCCTAGTCCCAATTGATGTGATCTGATCTGTAGACCCGCTTATCAGAGCTTCCACGAGATCAGCATGGTTGGACTCATGTAGCAAAAAGTTCACATATCTATGTCTTCACTCGAAGTTGCAAGTTGGAACACTTCAAGTATGGCAAAGCCCGTAACAATTAGACCAGCATGATCTCTACAAATGCTAGTTACGGTGCCGTCCCCAGCGGAACCCTAGTCTGCGACGTGATAAAGGTGGGCACTTTCCTTGTTTATGATGCATGAGAGTTCCATTTTCTATAATTTGCTTGCAGGAAATATGATGATTCCAGAGTCATTGCGGAATTATTCGCTCTGGCTCGAAACACAGAGTCACGGTGGGATATCCAGCGGTTGAATATTTGCTTTGGCTTTGGCGTAGTGTAGTTCCATTCCCCATCAAGAACTATAACTTCAAAGAATTTTTACTTGGCCATGTTCCCAATTTTCTTGTAAAAATGTATTTCTGATCTTCTCAATCTTTTGAATTATCAGCGATTCAGCAGTGTATTATTGGAAGCCTCGAGGATTTATAGCTAAGTTTAGCTATTTTCTGTTGATTGCCTGATGAGTGATAATTAATGAAGTTGAGTTCTCTATACATTTTTGCTTAGAGAACTAGAGAGTTCTTTTGGACAGAACGTCTGCCACATGCACAAAAGAAAGTAGAAACTTCAAGCAATTTTACCGTTCTATATCTGCTACTTCATCAACAGAGTACTATTCAATCAAAGGCAAAGACTAGGTTTTGAGGAGCATCCGGTAAGAAACTATTGTACTTGGTTGCCGCTAGAAAATTCTTGATCTTGCCTTTGCTAATCAGTCATGTCTCTTTAGGTTAATTAGAATACTGGAGGTCGTTAACATCACCTTCAAACAGATGCAAAAGACTCTCCAGATGATTTGCACTACTTGGCTATGAATTCATTTAGCCGAATTACTTGACTATGAAGACATGAAGAAAACCTAGATGAGATTCCTCTTACAGAAAAGTTGCATCATGTGTTTCAGCTCCAATCCTTGCAGAAAACACAAGCAAACTGGAAACCGCCTATTAAGCTTCTTATGAGATTGTCGATAATATAGCCAAAAGGAACAAGAAGAGAACTTTGACTGCCTCGAAGAAGGTGAAGCTTCTTGCCTTCTTGGTAATGTACACGCACAAAAATTGCCATAATATACCTGATTGCCCCCAGAAAAACTAAACCTTGATTGAACTGCCTCAAAGAAGCTTTCAAGTGATGGGGACTTCTTATTCAACTAAATAAGATGAGAGCATGAAGTCTAGAGACTTGGTCAGGAGGGTACAAAACCCTTTTGATGAACGGGATTAATCATGGCTGGCTCACGTTCTAAACCTGCCAATTGATTCAGAGACTGCTTACGTTGTGGATGCAATTGAAAAAACTTATGTACAACGTACACAAATGTAGATGTGACCCCCCTAAACATCTTGTGTGATCCACAGAATTTAAAAAGGAATCTGCCAGTTGGCCTAACATGCCTTACTTTCCAATTCAAGGAAACATCAGTCCTGAACAGAGGAAGGCATGTAGCAAATCAGGTGGATGTGTGTGTTTTACAATGGATAACTACGACTACATACTTCAACTTGCACTCAGGGCCATGGAAAAAAGATCAGCAGCAAGAATCTACCTGATCTCTTGATACAGACTAAAACAATTCTATGCTATCACTACAATCTTATTCTACTCGACAGAATCAACTCCTCAAAATGCTTCACCACTTTCAGCTCCAATTCAAGCCTCTGTGGACCTAGGCTCAGGCAGCATGGGCTTGAGGAAACCATATTTTAACAACCTCTCATGAGGACTTGAGGAAACCATATTTTAACAACCTCTCGTGGGGACTTGAGGAAACAATGTTCTAGTTTTTCTTTTGATCGATAACCTGCCTTCTGTCTTCCATAATCTCTTGGGCATTCTAAGCGGAATGTATCGAGTCCAGGATCTTCTCTAGCATTTTGCTGTTGTTTTGGAGGTTTCTCTGTTCTTATTGGTGGTCAATTGCAGATTGCAATTGCAGGCACTCCTTGCTCCTGCAAAAGCCATTGCAACTAATGCAGGAGTGGATGGCAATATTATAGTAGAGTCAATTCCGAACATGTGATTGGGAAATCAGTTACAATGCAATGATGCGAAAATGTGAAGATCTTCTCGTTGCTGGAGTTATAAATCCATGCAAGGTTTCATGCTGCACGCTACAAAGCGCAGTCTCCATTGCAGGGATAGTCCTGACTACCCAAGCGATATTGATGGAGAAAACAAAAACGCCCAGGCCACCCGTTCCACTTTTGCCCAGGACAACACCTTAAAAACGAATGAGCGGATGCTTCATTGCTCAAGATAAATACCAAGTCAAAGCTCTCCTTGATAAATATATATCTGTGCTTCGTGGATGCGTGCTTTTCCAAATGAAGATGGGTACGACATGTTTCGGAGAACTGGAGAGGTGTAATCTCACTTATCTAGCTGGTCTTCAAGATCCACGGTCATGATTGAAGAAACTGAGGTTGGATATCGAAAGCCAGATAGTTTCTCTGAAATGCTTAATGGTAGTCACATTTCTACAATCTGAGGAACATGTGAAAATCTCTGTCAAATAAATATTGTTTAAAAAAGTGTTCTTCAGCCAATGCTCTCCAGTGTCTTATAATTTTGTACTTTCTTTTAAGACCGAACAATGTAATGCCTTGTACTGTGAAGATAGTTATTGCGCTATTTTCATCCAAAAAGATAATCCTCATGAGTCTGATACCCTTATAAGAAGCTTTAGCAGCATCACAAGCATTGAGGAAGGTGCATTGGTGGCTAGTGAAATCGGCAAGCATCATTCCCATGGCTTGCCTACTAGTGACACGTGATGAACGCATTTGTTTTCACCCACGTCGTTGTCATTGCCATTTTGCAAAGTAATGTAAGGGGTATGTCATCAGTTGCATCAGATGAATAAAGCTTTACTTATTTCTGGATTGTAGGTGATGACGCTGGATTTCGATTGCCATTTGTCACCATTAGCCAGAGTCATCGATTTCGACTTCTGTTTTCATTCCCAAATTGTCAAAGCACTAGTGATAGCGGGAAGATGTTCCCGTCTTCTCCTGAACAAACTCTCTGCTAAGCCAGAAGGAACGAGGAGACTGACTAGATTGGTGCTGCTATGTCATAGTAGAGAGTTTATTTGCAACCCGGGAAACTGCATCTAACCGACATTCATTCATCAATCACAGTACCGCAAGATACAAAAATGAAAAAGGATTCAAAAGCCATTGTAATCTCATGAGTACAGAAAGGATATACAAGTAAAATGTGGGTTTCAAACAGTACATCAAGTCGCTCTCTCCTTGTTCTCAAACAACCCTCTGTATGTAAATCATCATGGTAGGGGCAGATTGAATTCGTAGTTGAATGTCAGATCCAGATGCCTTCATTCCTTCATTTATAGCTCGAACATGATCTTTCAGTGACGTTCTAGAGTTAATCAAATAAAATTGTGCCAGCAGCCTACCAATAATCCCCGTAGGAGCACACCCCATCTTTGAAATGGTGAAAATGATTCATATCCTGAACGAGGATCTCTCTCTTTGTATACCGGGAAATGAATTTCGTCAAAGAGTGCCAGTCTTCACACAACCTTAAGTTCTTGGTAATCCATATCATCTCCCCGTTAGCGCTGTCGATGAGTCCAAAGGCCACAGCTAGTTTTTCACTGTGCCCCAACAGAATGGGTTCCTTCTTACATCGAGACTGTGATGCACATTTCCAGTTTGTGGCACGTGGCCATCTTCCTTTATCTCCATCGACAACTTCAGCAATAAGGAATGAAGCTGCTCAATCTGTGGATTCAATTCATTGACTGAAGCAAAGGGATATATCCTCCTTTTGACTTCAATCCAACTGCAACCGGGGACCTTTTGCAGTCTCCAAGCTTCTAAAGTTCCTTCACTCTTCTCACCTCATCCCACATCTCGGCCTCCGTTTAGATGTTGGCTAGGAGAACATAATTCCCAGCATTTGTGGGTTCGAGCTCAAAAAACCTTGTGCTCGCTCTTTCTGCAAGCTCAACATTGCAATGAATCCTGGACGATCCAAGGAGCGATCCCCAAACTTTAGGACCTAATTTAATCCGCATGTCTTCTATAATTTAGGCTGCTTCATGCAATCTATTTGCCCTGCCAAGAAGATCCGCCACACTCGGGAAAATCCTATGTTCCCTTACCATCAAGTCGAACGACATCTTCCCGTCCTCGAAAAACCCTGCATGACAGCAGGCTCCTTAAATACTGATGAAGGATATGGGACTTGGCAAGATTCCACTGATGATGATCTTGTTGGAAACCTGAATTGCCTTCTCTCCAAACCCACGAACCCCATAACTTGAGATCAAAGAATTCCAGGAAACTAAATCCCACTCATCCATCTTATCAAAAACTTGTTGTGCTCAGTCGAGCTCACCGCATCTTGCATACATTGTCACCAGGGCACTAATGACCGGCAAGTCTGTAGATCTCTTCGCAGAACGTATCCGTGAATCAACCTACCCTGCTCTAATGCAGCAAGTGCAGCACAGGCTTGCAGCTCCCTGGCCATTGTCACAGAATTTGGAAGCAAATCATGGGTCTTAAGCATCATCTCCCTGAAAAGTTTGAAAGCTTCAAAAGGCATCCCAAGCATAACAAGCAATCATAGCACAACAAGAAACTACATTCTGCTCAGGCATCTCACCAAACATGATTCCAGCACATTTCGCCCTCCCAAACCCGGCATACATGTCCACCAACATAGTCATGATATGAACATAACCCATGTACCCATGCCGCAGAATATGGGCACGGTACTACCTTCCCTTTTACAAAGGCGAGAGGGCTCATGCCGAAGTTACGCATGCTTTCAACACATAGGTGTAAATGAACCTATCCGAAAGAATCCCGATCCGGTTCATCCTTCTGTACAAGTCAACGACCTCGTGTCCATGACCCGCCAAGGCGAGCGCCCTAAACAGCGCGTGCTAAACATAAATAGTTCTCTTGCGAGTTTTATCAAACACCATCCGGGCATTCTCGATGGCGTTCACCTCGGAGTACATGTGGATGAGCTTGGTCGCCAGGGACGGGTCCTGGTCGAAGCCATTCTCCAGAAGATGGCGGTGCGCCAGGTGTGGTCGGGTTCTCGAGAGAGGACGCGAATCGCCCGCTTCAGTTCGCCCTTTTTCGCGCCAATATTGATTACGTGGTTCTTATCGGCAGTGGCTGTGGAGGTGGAAACGGTGGGATTCGATGTTAAAAGAGCAAAGAGCCCGGTTTGGAGCTGCGAGTGGCTGTGCCCTTGAGGTGTCGAGCGGTTTGGGAAGACTGAACCGCAAACATTACTCCAATGTGCAATTTGACCCTTAAGCTTTTGATATATATATCAACTTAGCTTGCATAGTAGATCTACATTGTAGCAATTCATTATTGCTGCATAATCAGATTTGTTCGATGATTCATATGATATGACTAGCATAATAGAATGACAAAAAGAGAAGGGACAACAATTTACAGAAAGAGATGCCAATCAAAAGTCAATGATGAGGACATTAGAAGAGAAATACATGTGCGTGAATCTTGATTTAAAAGATAACAAAGATGATTCTTATTCCATATAAATTGAGAATTATGAGTTCTCTATCAGACATTCACATAAGAGGTTTCAAATTCCATGGATAACAAGCATCATACTCTGGGGAGTCTACCCTACAAGGACCCCTGGGCAAGATATTCCATATACACCTTTCGCAATACTGCTGGTCCCTCTTCTCCTTGTATATATCAAACCTTTCAAATCGACCCGGCCATGAGAAGCTGCAAAAGAACAATGTGTCTTCGAAGAAATTGGGTGTGAATGAGAAGGACCAGCTTTCCTTTATATCGTGAACTCCAAGATCGACGTCTTTGGATTTGCAATGAACTCTTAGAATAGCATCATCCCCCAAATGGTTATTGATCAAAACAGTTGCCTCGCCCATAGCAATTCCTGGACAGGTAGCTACAAATAAAAACCAAATGAATGTAAGTGTGGCTAATGTCTTCATCATCGTGGCTTATAGTGTTCAGATATCAACATCTTAAAGCAATTTAAGGATGGAGAATGGAGCACGTTAGAGCTCACCAGCTGGCAGCAACCATATTTCTTTCTTAATTTGACACAATTAATTGCGGAAATAATTCATAATTTTGTTTTTATCTACTCTGAGATAAGAATTGTCACATAAGGTAAGTTACAAATCGAGTTTTTGTTTGATAACAAAATCTTTCGCAAGGAAACCATTGCACAATTCCATTTTGATTATGTAAAAAAATTATCAAATAATCTTTAATAAATAAATTTCATGGTATGGACCAAACAAATTTAACTTTGATGGTAGCTCTGAATATCTCTAGAATTATTTGTAAGTTCTACGCCAAATCCTTTGCAATTAGGGATCCAACTATCATTTTGCTAAAATAAAACCATTGTGCAATCTCGTTTTGATGTTGCGAAAAGAGAAATGCTTATGTGATAGTTCTTGAGATCAACAGTTTGTTTTAAGTCATGAAAAAACAAATAACAAATAATTAAAAATTGTTGCGTGATCGGGTACTTCAAGAATTTATGACTTACAACCTACTGTTATTCTCATAGTGGCCTAAAGGCTATTTTGCTAGCAAAAGCTGTTGTGAAAAAAAAAAAATCTGCTCGGTCATTATGAAAAAAATTCAAATGGTCCTTGTATGCCAAATCTTTTGCAATTAAGATTGATAAATTGTAATTTTCTTGTTTAAATGCCAAAAGGAAACGGTTGTATAATCTCATTTTGATTTTATTAAAAATTGATCCAATGATCCCTTTTAAATAACTTTTATGGTAGCTTTCAATATCTCTAGAATTATTTATAAGTTCTATGTCAAATCTTTTGCAATTAGAAATCTAGCAATCATTATGCTAAAGGAAACCGCCGCACCATCTCATTTTGATTTTGTGCAAAAATTGATCAAATGATCCTTTTATGCCGAATCATTTGCAATGAGAGATTGATAAACAGTAATTGGCTTGCTTAAATGCTAAAAGGCAACCATTGCTCTTAATATCTCTAGAATTTATTTGTGAGTTCTATGCCTATTCTTTTGCAATGAAGATTGATAACCGGTAATTGGCTTGTTTAAATGCCAAAAGGAAACCATTGCACAATCTCATTTTGATTTTGTGAAAAAATTGATCAAAATGATCATTTCATGCCAATATTTTGCAATTAGAGATTGATAAACAGTAACTGGCTTGTTTAAAAGCTAAAAGGTAACCATTGCTCAGAACCATAAGTGGACCACATCTAATCTAAGCCTGAGGATGTCAGTTTCACAAGAAACGAAAGGCTATTCAAGTATTATAATGAACTGACAATTATGCCCTTTCTTATAAAAGTTTACAAAAAGAATTTTATGTTAATTTACATTGTATTGTATATTTAAAAGTTTTGTACTGAGTTAAATAAAATTCTAATTGAGCGTGGTGTAAAGTTCGAAAAAAAAAAATCTGTAACAAGTTAAAAATGAACATCATTCCAAGCAAATCCAAAGATGCTAATGAGAGCAAAAAAAAAAAATAGACATTAATTATCACAAAGTTGTTTGCGTTTTCTCTCATTTAATTAAGCTATGCATGAGATATTATACTTGATTTTTAGCTGATCGTATTTGGCAATTCTTATCTAAAAGCAATAAAGAAGAAATGGCAAATCTCATGCAAGAGTAAAAAGGAAAGAATTTTAAAGGTAATATGGAAATTCTTATCCCAGACTATAAATGAAGGAAAGAAAAAAGAGGTCATATTCATATAGCAATCCTTTTCCCATACTGACGTCTGCCAAAAAGGAAAAAAACAAAACTGATATCACAATTCTCCTCCCCAGAAAAGAAGAAGAAAAATAAAAGGTAAAAGATGGTTGCGGCAAGCTGGCAAGATTCGATGTGCTCCATTCTCCGTCTTTAAATATCTGAATGACGATGATATTGGAGCAATGTAGTTAATCTCGCGTGACAATTTTTATACCAGTGTAAAAACGAAAGAATATAAAAAATAAGATGGAACGGAAAATGTGATATGGGAATTCTTATCCCAAACTATAAAAGAAGGAAAAAAAATAAAATAAAAGAGCTAATATTGCAATTCTTTTCCCATAGTGGCGTCTGCCACAAAGGAAACTTCGATAAATGGAAAAAAAAAAAGGAAAAATAATAATACTAATGTCGCAATTCCCGTCCCAAAGTAAAATGGAAGAAAAATAAAAGGTAATAGATCTGATATGCCCCATTCTTCATCTTTAAATAGTTTAATGGTTTTGATATCGAAGCAACTTACGCCACAATGAAGACATTAACTACGCTCATATTTATTTGCTCCCTATTTGTAATTGGATGTGTCGGAAAAAGCATTTGGAAAAAGACCTATGTCGAGATGAAGAGCAATATGGCGGATGGAATTATTGTGAGAGTTCATTGCAAATCGAAGCAGGACGATCTCGGATTCCATGATGTTACGACGACGAGGAGTTGGAGTTTCTCATTCACACCCAGTTTCTTTGGGAATACGTTGTTTTCTTTGTAGCTTTCCATGGCCCGGTCAATTTCATTTTCGACATATATGACCAAAACAGGGACGAAATGCAATGCTCCACTTGTATTGGGAAGATTTCGCCCAATGGTCCTTGTTTGCTTGATAAGATGACCGGAGGTTTCACAAAATGTTCTCCTTGGAATCCTCCTTCACAGATGGGGAGAAAACCTCTTACATGAATGTATGATGGAGAAAAACGATGTGGCGAATTGCCATGTCGTGATTTGGATGGAATAAGATCACCTTTATTAAATTTTTTTTTATCTCTTCTAATTTCCTCATCATTTCGATTTCGATTTGCAATTCTTTCTCTCTTCGTTTGGTCTCATTAATACATTGATTTGTTCTACACTAGAATGTCTTTGCTTAGACACCCTTCTACTTTGGTTCAGTTGTAACATGAACCCTGTAAATATACATAAAACCCTTCTTCCGATCACGAATCATGGTTCCTTAGCAGAAAACCTTTCTTTCGATCAACTCAACTGGAAGAAGAGGTATGAGATCGCAGTGGGATCAGCCAAGGGGCTTGCTTATCTTCACGAAGAGTGCTTGGAATGGGTTCTCCATTGTGACTTGAAGCCATAGAACATACTCCTCAATTCTGATTACCGACCAAAGGTGGCGGATTTTGGGCTCTCTAAGCTACTTAACAGAGAGGGCCTTAAGAATACAAGTTTCTCGAGAATCAGAGGAACAAGGGGTTACATGACTCCTGAAATGGGTTTACAATATGCGTCTGATCTAGTCTTGTGAATGCACAATTGATCTGGCACGGTTTAGATTGGTCAATATAAAGGTACCATGAGCGCATGAGATGATACACTTTTTCTTAATAACAAATTATTGACTAGATAAAATAGATACAATTTGTAATTTCTGTTGACCCTCGAATTTTTGTCAACGTTTTAAATATCAATTTATTTTGCAAAAATATATAAAAAGGTAAAAAGAAAAAAAATAAAAATAGAAATTCGAAAAAAATGAATGTAATAGAATGAAAAGTCGGGTCCAGTAGGCTTCCAATGAATTTTCGGCCCTTTCAAAAGTTAAGCCCATCTTCCCATTCATTTGTTCCTTTTGGCCCACTTTTTCCCCCTCTCCGTTGAGCCCATCTCTTTTAATGTTTTCATGGTCCATTACAGTTTAAAATAACGAAGAGAGACAAGAGCCCAGCCCAACTTTTAGCTCAGTAGGGTTGAAGGGCTGCACCAGCGGCGGGCTTCTGCATACTCTTTTTGGACTTAGAATAATGAGAAGAAGAAAGATACATTGATAAGGGTTTGAAAAAAAAGGGAAAATGAAAACGTCGATGATAGTGGGAACATAGCTCGCGGAGTTAGGGAAAAAAGGAGATATCACCCTCTCGCAAAGACTCTTCTTATCTTCGTATTCTTTTCATCCGAACAAGCCGACTATCGCAAAGACTGGGGTCCCTTATCTTCGTCCAGGATTCACTTGGCTTCATCCGAGAATCAAGGGGAATTTTTCCAAAGTTAGTTAACATTAATCGCAACGTTTGGGGTCCCTAACAGTTTAAGGACATGCTAAGGTCCAGAATTTTCTAGTATTGTATAACACATCATTAATTATCAATAGTTAGGTGATAATGATAGATAGAAAAGGTCAGCTAATTAATAAATTTCCCTAGCAAAGAAGAAAGGTGGTTTTTTTCTCATGTTTAAGGATATAGCATCCTTAATTGATGTGATAGAACCATCAATAATACAAAGGGGAGTTCAAGCTGCATTTGCTCCCCTCCCACACTCTCCTTTATTATTTAACAATTCTTTCTTCTTTACTCCGACTACCCATATTTCAAATTATAGATACATAAAGAGACATTCAAGTCATAATACATTATTTTAAATTCCTTTCTCTCCTTGGCGTAATTTTTTTTTTTTTATCGTAACTTAATGACTCTTTTAACTTTACCTTCTTTTCTCTCGTTATTAATCAAGACATGGTATAATTGATTTAGTCTTGTTCATTTGGCGGAAGAACAGCATGGGAAGGAACATGAGACATCTAATTAGGGAAAACTCTCTAATAATGAAGTTCCGTTGCTTGAAGCTTCTGAGGAGTCCTCAACAAAGTTGGCACCATCGAATCATCATTCTGGAGAAGCCTTATTTGTTACGGGATGTTAAACTGATTTGCCAGTGAATTTATGGGACGGCAAAAAGATAAAAAAGCATGTAACTTATCTATTTTTATTGTGGTATTTAATGGTTTGTAATTCCAATATGTGTCAGAATCGCGTGTCATGTTTAAGTATACTAAGCTCTGTCTAGTGAGCAGTCGAGTAACGTTCAATGTTATATTCTACTGATGCTGTGGAACTTATAAAACCGATCCCCTTATATTCTGGAACTAATGCTGCTTTCTTGTAGTTTTAAGTATCGTCATGTATCTTGCGAAGCATTGTTTGGTGCTCCTCAAAGAAGTAATATTTAAAGTTAGTTTTCTCCCTTGTATTTGGCTATTTACCATCAAGTATGCAGGAGTCAATATATGACTATTCTGCTGGAGCTAAAACATCCTGTCGCCTCGTCTTCAGAAGATTATGAATGTATAGGTTTTGGAGCCATCTTATCTGTGCCGATTGCAAGACGAAGCTAATACTTTGGTTGGTGCATAGGATGTGTTTGATTTCAGGACCACCCGTGTGTTTGCCGATAGAGCCACAATCTCATGCTAACGACAAGCCTTTCAGGCACTACTTTCCCAGAACAATATCTAAATGAGCATCAATAGAGATTGAACTAAGTTTGTGTCTTTACTAAGATGTCTTCCCTACACTTAAAAGAGAAGATTATATTTAGTGGCGTTATGACAGGCCTAGTCTGTCGGCTAGAGCTGGCTTAAGGGAAAGTCAACAGTTTGCGGGATTTGGGAGCTGTGGCCAACTGTATTATCTCCAACCAATATCTTAAGTACCAAATTGTTAGTTCAGCACTCGATCTCAGTATTGATCTAATTAACGAGCTGTAGCACTTAGCCTTCCATAAGGAACTTTCCATTTTTTGTTTGTATGCGTGACTCGAAGCCCACATTAAGATGATCTTGAACGAATAAAAATCAATAGATGATTATGTTCGGCTGCAGGATCTTGGTCAGTTTGAAGAGAACTCAAAGAACTCGCAAAATAAGTTAAAGTGTGCAACTACATCATGAGCTTAAAGTATGTGCAATCTGCTTAGCTTAGACAACTCTAATAATTAATGCGGTCGACTCTACAATTTGTTTTTTCTCCTGAAGGAAAAAATTTGCCCAATTGGTAACTATTTTTTTTTTGAATCGGTCAAGGACCGACCGAATCGCTAATATCAAAAGCTGTACATGCACTAAACGAATTCATTTAATTATTTTTTCAGGGAAACAGAAAGAAGTTGGCTCCGCACCGTACTAAGCGAATTAAGGGGCACTCACCCCGCAATTTACATATAAGCCCTTTCTTTGAATGCACTCTGTACGCAATACAAAAGGAAGAGTCCCAAGCAGTCAAAACCGGTAATAAGGCCTTCGAGAAAGGAAATTCAATCAAAAAAAAAAAAAAAATTGTGGAACTTCTTTCCTCGTATCTGATCAACGAATGATTTCTCCAGTAAAGGGAATTCTCGCTCCGAATTGAGATGATCGTAGATCGTCGCGATCGATCCGATTGAGCTCCGAATTGAGATCACTGCTACTGCACCGTCGCTCTTCTCGTCCCGAATCGCACATCGCTTCAGGTTCGTCGGTCCAGATTTCGTCCTCTCCAGCGTTTTGTTTCTTGCACGGGGGATTCGACGTTTCTCGCGACGGTTCTGGTCCTTAATCTGTCTCCCCCTTTGATTTTTTTATCAAAACTTTTTGTAGGTTGATTTCGTCTGCTTTTGCTTGTTTTGTTGGTGAATGTTCATCGGGTGTGGTTTGTTCGCCGTGGCGTATGGACATGCGTGGACCCTTTGCGAGTTTGACTGATTACAGAAAGAGTCTTTTTGTAGATTGGGTCGGGCTATGTATCTGGTCAATCGGGTGCTCTGTTGCCTGGAGTGTCCCGGCAAAATGGCAATGTCGTCCCGATTATGGTAGCTGCGTGGCGCCTCATATGCTGCGTTTGGCGTGGACACGAATACTCTCGGAGGTCGGCATTAGATGAAAGAGAAGATGTAATTGTGCTTTAACCTCCACAGTTCCATTGGTCCTTGTTTGCTGACTGAACTTTTTACTGTCCCTTTTCAGCTTTGTTCTCTTACACAGCGGCATCGGCAGCCAATTGATGATTCTCAAATGCAGAAGCTGAAGGATAATGTTAAACACCTGGAAGACAGTCTCTTCAAATGTTCTCACACAAAGGTCTTCCCATCTTCAGCGTTCTCTCCTCTCTTTTGTAAATATGATTGCCCTTCATTGGGTTTACTGTTCTAGATTATATATTTTCAAATGCCAATACTCTGTTCATTTATCTTGCCTGGTTTTACATTTTTTTTTCTCGTTATTATCAGTATTTCCTTTCTTTTTGGTAAATAGTACTTGACATTCTTTTGCTACTTGAAAATTACAATTATGTAGGATGAGCATATGAATTTAGGCACATCGGAGTCCCTGTTGCATAGTTTGATCAAGCGTCCATCTCTTAATAATCCAAATCTAGTCAATCCGAATGCAATGACAGCAATGATTCCAACTCTTGGATTGTCGAATAATGGGAGTTCAACCATGATGGCGACATCTTCAGTGGATGCCCCTGTGAGTTATTTGGCTGAGAGTAGCAGCATGCAACCAACGAATGCAAACACAGGAAGCCTTATGCCGAGCCTTACGCCAAACGGAATTTATCCAAAGGCATGTGCTCTCTATAATTTCTTAGTATGGTTGTCCGCACTGGTGCCTGGCGGTATTGGGTGTGGTTTGTTCACCGTGAGTAGAGTTTTTATGTATGTAGCACAAGCTCAGGCATGTGTAGACCCCTTGCAAGTTTCAAAGATTATAGGAAGAGTGAGAGCTTTTGTGGATTGATGTGATGAATGTACAGACAGATACGTCAGGATGTATTTAGTCAATCGGGTTGCCTAGGGTGTCCCAGCAAAGTGGCAATGTTGTCTTGAATTTAGTAGCTGCAGGCAGTGGTGTCCCTCATGCTGCGTTAAGCGTGGACATGGATCTTCTCAGAGCTCAGAACTATATGCAAGAGAAGATGTAATCTAATCTAGAGTACTTGTTCTTGTGCTTTAACCTCCACAATTCCATTGGTCCTTGTTCACTGATTGAACTTTTTATTGTCCCTTGTCAATTTTGTTCTCTTAGCACAGCGGCATCTGCAGCCAATTAATGACTCTCAAAAGCAGAAGCTAAATGATATTGTTAAACACTTGGAACAGGGTCTCTTCAAATCTGCTCACTCAAAGGCCTTCCCATCCTCATCTTTTCTCTCCTCTCTTTTGTAAAAGTACAAAAAGCGGCTTATGATTGCCTTTTATTGGTTTTTTTTTTTTTTTTAGTGTGTTACATTTAACATCTGCGAAAGCTAATAATTTGTTCATTCTCTTATCTGGTTTCACCTTTTTTTTCTTGGGATATTCAATATTTCCTTTTTTTTTTGGGTGAATAGGACTTGCCATTCTTTTTGCTACTTTGAAGTTACAATTATGTAAAATGAGTATATGAATTTGGGCACATTGGAGTCGCGGTTGCGTAGTTTGATCAAGCCTCCATCTCTTAATAATCAAAATCCAGTCAATCCTAATTCAATGACAACGATAATTCCAACTCCTGAATTGTCGCATAATGGGAGTTCGACCATGATGGCGACATCTTCAGTGGATACACCTAAGAGTAATATGGCTGGCAGTAGCAGCATGCAACCAACGAATGCAAACACGGGAAGCCCTATGTCAAGTGGAGTCATGCAAACACAGGAAGCCTTATGTGAAGCCTTATGTCAACTAGAATTGTAAATAAACATTTTTATTCAGATGTATGCCCTATGCAGGATGTTTTGTTATGTTTTGAAAGTTGGGTATAATTTGGACGATTTTCCTGTTTCCCAGTATATCAATGAAGATATAAACGCCCTCGCACTTTCATTAAGAAGAAACTCACACTTTCATTCAGAAGAAACTACATAGGCTTCACTGATGATCAAACATACAATTGGAACTTCGATGAGAAAAGGATGAGAATGCAAAACAGTAGGGGATGCATTCACATTTCAGAAAATGATACAGCTAGAATATTCAACCTGTCATTCCCTATGACTGAACAGAAAGAATCACGACAAACCTGTGGACTTAGCATGTAAGAATGAATCAAATGAAGTACCCTAGCTACTTAAGATTTTTCTAGCAATCAAACATACTTGCTTTCAAAGTAAATCCAGCATCCGATAAATCATCATCTCTGCACATGATGCTGCATTTTCCGTGATGTCATCTGGAATTCTGGCAACTTTTATTCCATTTTCGGTGGCAGCGTCCACATCAACACCTTCATGAAGATGTAAATGTTGAGTACTAAATTCAATTAAGATCTAACAAAACATAGTAATAATACCGACAAAATAAACTAAACTCCCCTAGCCCGACATATGCAAGCGAGTAGGGGCAGACACTGTCCAGACCGACACCAAATTGCATTATAAGCTTCAATTGTTTCACTCGAGCTATAGTATCTGAGTTCGAGGCGCTTGCTCTTCACAACACAAACTTGGTAGTTTCCTATAACATGAGGCATGTCATCAAGGACCACCTCATCGACCTAAGAAAATGGAAAACAGATGGATGAATTTGGAAACATATGAAACAATAAGCCCTTACACTGTCATAAACCGAAGCACACTAATTAACGAGGATATATTTACATTTAAACATAAGACCAAACCAAATGTGCAAACTTGAACATGTTTTTTTATTCCTAGTCTGTTATTTATCCAAAGGCATGTGCTGGCGACAATGGGATCATTCCAGCAAGTTTAAGTAGGACCCCAACAAGAGCAGATTGGTTTTTATTTCAGCCAAGAAAATATCATCACCTAACAGTTCCTCAAAGTATACAATTCTACCATTTTACAATGATCAGAGGCAGAAATGGGATATCACTTCAGTGCATTAGGTAGTTGAAATATGGCTCTACGAATGGATGCAAAAATAATTGGATGGCATCGACACCTCAAAGGTGATGCAATCAAATCCCTTCTTACCGCTCAAAACACATCCAGCTAACTCCACGGACCACCTCCAAATGAAGAAAATGGAACATTAAGCATTTCTCTCCACTTCCTTTGAGCTTGTGAAGCTGTAACTCCTGCTACAGAGGGAGGGGGAGAGAGAGAGAGAGAGAGAGAGAAGGCAGGGATGTTTACGTACTTACAACTAAGGACTGGTGAGGTAGAGAGTGAGACGGAGTTTGCAGTTTCCACAATCTACACCTCCCTTTCCTCCTCAATAATTGCTGCAGATGGGTTTTGTGAAATCACATCATAATTTTCACAGAGGTCTGCCAGGTCTCTCAAAACGCAAAAGGTTCGCACAGACTCTGTCACTAAGCACAACTCTGCCTCTGGAAAAGTATTTTCCAATGAACTAATCGTCTATGAATTTTTTCACTCATTACATCACGTGACAAAAATGATGCGGCCTATCTCATTGGTATGAATCCCATCTTATTCGACGTCACTTGAATGGAATGAAAAATCCCACAACTCATCACAACATCAAGTGCATATTCATGCTATTGCATTGGAGAAAGAGCGTATTCTCATTGTCCTCCAACTCACATCAAAACCTTGCTTATTGGGTTTGGAGGTTTTTTGGCCAGAGCTCATTATGTAGGACTATAACATCAGGATGATTGATCAATTTTAACGCCATTCACCTCCCCGTGGCCTTTCCTCATTTCTCCAGCAGCGCGATGTGGTTCCCAATCATTCTAACCCAGCGGCACCTTTTCTTCTACTCCATATTCCCCAATATCAACTATGTGAGAATCGAATACCAGTGATTTTCCGGTTCCCAGCACTTCGTCTTCACTAAGAAATTTATTTGCCAAGACTTTCCTGCTAGCATCATATAGTGGGACCTCAATGATCCAAGGGGATACAATAATGAGCAGAAGTTATTCCAGGACCTATAAAGAAGGGATGCTTAGGGCCTTATAACTTTTTTGGGTAGTGAAATGCGAAGTAATGTGATGGTTGGGTCACATGATGAACCACTATCCAAAAAACAGAAGTGATACATGTTGGATCGAGAAACAAAGTAGCCAGCCTAGTTTAATCAAAGAACAGTGGCAAAAGGATGGAAACATCCTTGAAAGTGCTTCAAAATGACCTGCCTCCCTAGGGATCCGCGAACTTCATGCTGCAAAAAACCATCATGGTATTTCTTGGCCTTTTGAATTATCTGTGTGGTGTACAAGACTTGCCATTCTACATAACAGGGAAGTGTCAATATCATGTAGGATATGCTCAGTTAAACTAACACAAAAATAACGGAAGGACACCACCCGCAAAAGAACATTCATATGCTCATACGTGATTGATTGAACTTGTGTCGGAAATGACTGAAGCAAATTAATGAACTTGTTATTGATTTTGTTATTTCCATAACCTCAATCTAAGAGGAGGCTGTAACTGCACAGCAATATCAAGAACGTAGTTGGCTAGTCAATGGAAACTTCATTAGAAAATCTATCGGCAAGTAGAACGAACAACTGGCTAAGTAATGAAAACTTCGCAAGAAATTGTAAGCATAAAAGAATATCCTGAGGAATCCATGTAACTCAATTAATTGCTCTCCTCTTTTGCATGAGGTTTGCGTACTTATGATTCATTCTTAAGTACCTAGAGCACGGTGCTAGAGCTAGGAAAATCTCAAGAACGTAACCAGGCAAGGTGAATTATGGATTTTTCAAATGAACAAACACACTTAGACCTTCTCTGAAGCACAAAGCCAAAAACTCAATAGATAGTTTTATATTATTGATGAAGCTTTTATCTATTATGAATTTCTCTTTTTGAACTAAAGTGTGATTTCTGTCATATGTAAGGAATTTTAAGAATCCATCTGGTTAAGCAGCATAATGTCTTGCCTATGAAAAGTGCAGCAAAGTCTCCTAACAGGCAACTTTGATTTCATCAACCACGATATTTTTGAGATCACAATTGCATTAGAACATGCAACAAACGTAGAGATAAGGCAACTAGTAAACACTAGTGGCAAACTGAATATGCATCTAAACAAAGTCTGACCTGTTACCCCTGATTTTCCAGCATCTAATATACTCACCTTTGGCCCATTCTGATGCATCTTGGCCATTTTTTTTCTTCTGAAGGAGTACTAATGAATACATGTTTCAGTGCATCACAAACACAATCAGGTAATTATTGTAGATCATGCAAAACATGAAGAGAAGGGAATCATGCTCTTCAACAGAAAAGAAAGAGATAAGATGGATAACAATGATGATTTTCAATTGTCGATTCTCTTTATCTGGTCAACGAAGAAAGTATTAACTTCAAATGATAACAACAAATTGATTCATGGCATCTGCAAGTTCAAGGCCTTGCGGAAATCATCCCACATCTCATGAACATCCCTTGGACTTGAATCTTTAAAGCTCCAAATCACAATGTGTTTGCAATATCATTTTGGTGAGTACGGAGTATCACCCAATTACATCAATTGCAGAGCAGCTGAATGATAGGGTCCATGGGATTTAAACAATGAGGGAGAAAATGTTCATAATCCATTAGAAGTTTAAGACTTTAGGCTAGGAGGTAAGGCAAATTACCTTCATATAAAGACTAAACAGGAAAAATAAACACTTTATAGAACACGAGGAAATGGATCAAATTGAACTGTATTCCAGGTACCTTTTAAAGCAGATTTAACATTATAACATTATGCTGCTGCTTTTGCATATTAATTTTTGAAGAGAATTGAAACTGTTTCCATGCATTTAGATCCCTCAAAGATTCATCGTTTGCTTCACTGTTGCCACGTTCAACCAAATGACCAGGAAACTCCATCATCTCCCAGGGACTTCTTCAGCTTTGCTCAGGAACCTGCCATCTAAATGTTTCCAGCTCATATCATACAAGAAAACCTCGTAAAAGACCCAAATAAGGTTTCATTCATCTGAGCCATATTTATCCTGACAAATTTTTTTCACTAATCTGCTGAGAAAGGTATACGTCATGAAGAGGAAAACCAGCAAACAAAGGAAGGAAGAGCTGAAATTTAATCCAGCAACAAGATAGCTGGTATTATTTAAGGGTAAAAATCAGAAGGAGATGTAGACTGTAGAGCTTTACCTGCCTAGTCATAGATCCACTGCTCGTACAACGTAAGAAACCATCATGATATTTCTTCGACTTTTGAGTTAATTGAGTCGTATACAAGGCGTATCAATCTACATCAAAAGGAATATCATGTCAACTCCAGTGCCGAGACAACAATAACACTCTCGAATATAACCGCAGAGAGAACATTGAGACCATTTTTCTAAGGGAAGTTTGGATATATGCTAAATAGCTCCAATGCCACAAAAATATATGAAACCACCTTGATTGAGAAGACTTGATATACAAAGCATCAGAGTTGAGAGAATCTTTATTGACCTTGAAAAGACTCTGTAGGTAATATAAAGATGTGCAGAAACTGTATCCCAAAGAAAATCAAGAAGGGATTCACAATCCAGGAGATAAATCAAGAGAAAGACACGGCCTGGCATGGGCATAGATGAGTCAGCAAAAGTCCAAACTCACCTGTCATGCTTGATGTCCTTGAGAAGCCTTCATTCAGAATCGACAGAAAACGGGTAACCTTCTCCTCTCTCTAATCCGTCTGTACCGCTCGAGAGTCTCTTTGGGTCCTTTGAGCTCTACCTCAGCAGCCTCGAGCTCATTCCAGAGAGAGGAGAGTCGGTTGAAGCAAGCAGTAACCGATAGGTTCCCTTGCTAAAATTGCTTCGCTCTGTCCAACTTCCCATACATTTCTCTGATGTTGTCCCACATTTGTTTCGAATCTTCAGTCGGTGGAAGGCCGGCGGCGATGATATCAGCGGCCACGCAGTTCCCGATCCAGGTGCGCACGAGCTGATTACACCTCCAACCAACATCGTCGCCGCATACGGTCGTCGTCGGGAACAGGCACAATTCCATCAAGGAACCCATCTTTGTCCTTGGTCACAAGAGCCCGCCGGAAATCTCGAGCCCACGCATTGTAGTTGTCTGGACCGGTAAGTTGCAGGTTGATGATTCGGAGCTCCGTCCGTCGGCTGGCGAGGTGTAAAGAACGTCCCCAACTTCTGGACGGTGGCCGGCGCCGAGGATGGGGTACGGGTAGAACCCGGGTAGTGATTCATCCCATGACCCGTTGAACTCGATTCGGATCTGTGACCCGATCCCATGACCCGTCGAACTCGATTCGGATTTGTGACCCGATCCATCAATTTGGAGCCCATGATTCGTACCTTCTCCAAATGGGCTGTAAGGAGCCCATTGTTGTTGATTGGGTCCATCGGCCCATGGGCCTGGGACTGGAATCCACTGCATTGGTGGCCATTGGATTGGTGCAGAGGGTTGAACAGATGTGGGCGATGGAGCCGAAAGTTGCTGCTGCAAATTCTGGGTTCGGTCAATCTGATCTGAAGCTAGACTCTCAGGAAAATTGTTGGTGTCGAACGATTCCTCCACAAGTGAGATCATCTCTTGGTCGTTGTTGCTGCTGCTTGATTTGTTGCTTTGATTTTTGGGCATGGTGTTTGACCGTATGAATTCCTAATCGGCGTGTCAATTTGTTTTGCAGAAAGAAATTTGCAACAACTGAAAAGACTACCGAAGGCAATTCAGGGTATTTGCGGAAGCTAGGTCAGAATGCTTTGCTTTGATACCATGACAAGAAATGAAGAAAATGGAGGAAATTGTGATTGTACTTTTCTGTATTTCGTACATGTACGTGCCCATATTTATAATACAAAAGGAAATCAAATAATATTACAATTCCTATTATATCTTCTAAATATTGTGACAATATTTTGTGATCGAATCAATTATCCCACAATCTCCGTTGTCGCGACCTAAAATTTCGGGTGCACCACCTAGTTTAGGCTAATGAATTATTAAATTTGAAACTTAGCTCGGGCTCTCCCAAACTCATACTAATTTACGACTTACAGTTCAAATATTTAGCATGCAAAAGATTATTAGCTAGGAGTCGTCACTAATCAGTTTATGGTAGGTCGATTAAACACCTAAGTAAAATAATGAGAGAATTATTTTACTCCTACGAACCAGAGATTTTGGGTATGGGGACTTGATTACACTAGATTTCTCTAATACCATTTCGGTACCATTTTATTTTATTTTTTAAAAAAAAAAAAATGTTTTTGCAAGCAATTAAGATTTATTTTAACTTGAATTGTGACCACACGGATGTTCATCCACTATTAAACATTCAAAAGAATTAAGCACACAAAGCAAGCAATTATTTTTTGGGTTTTTCTTGAAATTAGATTTTTTTTTATAAAACATGCATTTTAACTACATGACCTAATTATATTAATAAACAAATTCTAATTAAATGAACCTATTATGCAAACTAATTTACATGCGCCTAATATTTTTGTATTTTTTTTAAAATTCGGAATTAATAAAAACCCTAATTAAACTATCTACAATGAATAATTTTCTAATTTATTTTAGGGGTTAATTTGACCTAAACCCCATCCTATCTTAGAAAACTATTTTTTTTAGAAAAAAAAATTATCATATGTGCCAACATTATTTAAAAGTTTGTCTATATATAAAAAAATCAATCCTAATTTATTACAAAAATTATCTATCTAAAAGTGCAATCCTAAAAATATGTAATCCTAAAAATGCAATCCTAATTTACTAAACCTATATGCTCTGATGCAAGATTTTGATTTTTTTTTTTTTAGTGTTTTTCCAAGACAAGCAATTATCAAATAAACATTATATCTAAACTAATCAAGACATTCATCAAATAAAGGATTAAAATAATCGAAAAAATAATCCGTTGTCTCACGGCTTAAATTAACGATTATTTTAACCTAAATATCACAACATATATAAAAATTCAAAATAATTAAAAATTTGATTTGAAGTTTTATGAATCAAATTAATAATTATAATGATTTAACAATTAAAATATTATCGAAATGCACCAAAAATTAATATAATTAAAAAAAATGATCCGACGTCTTACGAATCAAATTAAATAATTAAAATAATTTTGGGCAAAACCCCTGTGGATAATGACTGCAATAAAACGAAAATCAACTCCCAATGTTCCAATTGGTACAATAATAGCAAAACTTAAAAAAGTAAATAAAATAAAATAACATAAAATAAATGAAAGATAAAAATAAAAAGAAAAGTAAGCAACCTAAGGAAAGGGGGGCAGCAGGTTGGTTGGCGTCGGTGACTGGCGAGCAGCAACTGCAGGGAGGAGCAGCGTCGGTGACTGGCGAGTAGCAGCTGGGTCGCGGGTCATGGATGATGCTCGACAGGAGGGCGGCAGCGGCAGCGGGCTCGAACCGCTACCAAATCGTCGCAAGAGACTTCACTAGTTTCGGATGGAGACCGGGGTTTGCTAAATGGCAGGATCGTTTGAGAAACTTTTGCTTCCCACGTGTGGATTATTCAAGAAGAAGACAAATTTCACCGCTTCAGTGCATCGCTCTCTAAGTCCTTTCATCGCTTTTGCCTCTTGTTTTGTGTGAACGTGACCGCTCATTAATAGAATTTTCCATGATTCTGTGCACGTCACCCTTGCTGCTATGTTGACTGAAGGTGGTCTTCAACTAAGTCCAGGATTTCCTTCAAATAAAACAAACAATATTAGAGAAGATATGTGAGAGAATCTGCGCTCGCCAATAGTGCCCTTGGTCATTGATGGAGAGCCTCCGGTGATGGGTTTACTCTATGACTTGATGGGCCTAAGTAGCCCGTCCGCCCATATTGGACCTAAGAACTCGACCCGCAGATTAATGGTGTACGTACGTTTGAAGTTCTCTCCCCCTCCCAAAAGGACAGTACCTCCCCTTAATAGGGTATTCTCCTCGGTAGAACAGGATCAGGATTCTTCCTCGAACTTCAATGTTGGTGTTTAATCTGTAATAAATAGGTACGCTCGATTCCGTAGTGTATCTTTGATCGGTGATACATATGTTTTATAGGCTCGTCTTCTACATTCGTTTTAGGGGTTTGATTAAGTATCGAAACTGGTTTTAAGGAATCCATTATTCCCTACATCCAGCAATGCTATGGCGGGTGGTGCAGGACTCGTTTGAAGCGTCGATGAAGAGCTTCGCATGATTGGGCTGGCTGGCGTCACTAGATGACCGTTGGACTGAAAGATCGTTGGAATTGCTGTTGGGCCTCGCTTGAAGGCTGCAAAGGTCGTCGAAGGCTGATGTGTCGTTGTAGCGGAGACAAATAAAACTGCAGAATTATTGCTGGAACTCGCCCGGAAACCTGCAAGACATAACAAACACCAAAGCTTCGTGGGATCGATCTTGATCATGCGGAAGTTGTGGGTGTTGGTGTAGAATAGGCATGAAAGTTCACGATGACTGGGAGACTGAACCTGGACAGCAAGCAAAAACACTAAAATAAATAAAGGAATAATTTAAATAGCGAAATGGAATTTCACATAATCAAACAAAAAATGCTTGACTTAGCTTTATGCTTGTGGTCAATATCCACAAAGCAAGACTGCCAACACAATCGACCAATCGGAGAATTCTTGAGATGGTGGACATGAGATCTCTGGGGGTGTGTACCTCCTTCTCCCTTTTAATGACTCGACATTTCCCTTTTTATAGCATAAGACTTCCATTTAACATTGGAAAGTCAGAACCCGTGCTCCTTTGATCGTGGGGATTGCCAAATCTTAGCCGTGATTTGTCACCGTAAATCTCTCAAGTATGCGTCCCTCACCTCAATCTTTTCCTTTTTTTTGATTCATTTATATTGCTGCGAACGTGCCCACATTCACTCACTTGCACATGAACACCCAATATTCGAGTGAGTGTCCATTTTTTCCATATTGCTGGACAAATCCCATTAATTCCCCTCATAATTTCAATTTTTTTCGAAAGAATCCCAAGCAAGCCGGAGGTGACTACGAAGGGATGGGAATTCGGTCCGTCCTCGTCACTCCGAGCTCCCGATCTTTCCATGACCAGTAGCTGAAAACGTGACACTGCTTTTCTGATGATTTGCCAAGATCAACTCCTCTTATTATGCGAAAGATGATCCGTGAGACTTGGTGGGGTTGAGCTTTTGGACTTGGGATATCTCGGCCAAAGTCGTGGAGAATATTCCATGAAAATTTTTATCTTTCTTTTCCTTTTTCTATTTCATTTCCCTCAACTTACGGTTTGACAAAATTGCTCGTGATTTCGCAGCCCACATATTTGTTTCCTCTTGTGCATTCTGGTATCCTCATCTTTGCGGAAATTGTGACCCGTAATTGATAATCGAGCATGTTCTAAGGATTTGTTAATCTGTGTGCTAGCTCGGATCATGTTCATGGCTTCTTGAGTTCAAGCATAATAATGCTAGCTCATATGAATTTATTGGATGCGGACATGCTTTACAAGAACTAAACATGCAAAGTAAAAATTGATATTTATATTTTTTAGAGATCGGTTTGGATCCCTAATTTTCTTATGCAAGAAATGACTAAATGTGAAGCCAAAATTTAGGTGTCAACATCCGTGATCAGAATCGGAGCTAAGAATCAAATCATCTTCCAACACTTTCCAGCGGTGAGTGGTGATGGTGATTGCAATGATCCGAGCATTTTTCAAATGTTGCCTATATGATTTTGAGTGCACGAAATAGAAACGGCATGTTGCTTTGAGTTTGTATAGTTCAATTCTTGCATTTAGATTAATGATGAGATGTAACATATAAACTTAATGAGAAAAACGAAAAAGCATAATATCAATCAAAGGGACGAGCAACATGAAAAATACGACAAAGTAACTCCCATGCATCGGTCCTTCTTTACAATTTTTCGTGCAGTTGTCCATCTAGGGGACCCCAAAAGACAAAAGAAAAGAGACAAAGCATTGGGGGTCAAAACGTGAAGCAAGAAGCAACCTCTTTCGTCTTTCGCCATCCTTTGTAGAGTTGAATTTTTGGCTCCAACTGCTCATTTCTTTTTCTTTTTGTTTCTTTTAACAATCTCTCTTAATTGACTACTCTCTCATGGTGCGTTGGTCTTTCTTTAGATTTTCTTTTCTTACAACTTTTTTTTTTTTTTTGTCGAAAAAGGCTAGATTTATATTCAAGTAGGAAATAAAGAACAACCCTTAACTAGGACATCAGTACATATTATATCCAACATAACTTGAGGAGGAGAATGAACCCAATTTGGTGGAAGGAGGCCTCGCCCGTGGGCTTTCGCAGCCCAATTGGCTAGGGCATTTGCCTCATGTCGGCAGTGCTTCACTGAGAGGTTGGAAAAATAGAGCATTAGGGCTGCACATTCGGCAAACAGAGCACGGCAATCCCATGGCGGCAGGCGGCTCTAGTTAATGGTCTCGACAAGTATGAGATTATCACATTCAAGCAGCAGGTGAGAATCGGTTTTTCCTTTCTGCAATAGGTCCTTAAGCGTATACAAGAGTGCCTGGGTCTCCGTCTCAAGTGCTGTAGATGCGTGAATGTTGCGTGTAAATCCATCGATCAATCTACCGGTGTGATCTCGAGCTAAACTTGCGATCGCACCCATGTGATTAGTGTTAAGAAAGGCGCCGTCCATATTTACCTTAATAACCCCTCACTTTGGTGGTTGCCAGATTCGATTAGGATTTAGCCTAGTTGTCCATGTGAGTGATTCCTGCTTTTAAGATCTGAGACAAAACTGGGCTAGAGTTAAGGCTGTGTCCACAAGAATATCCTGATGGGTACGTTGATGGCAAAAGATAAATTGGTTCCAAGCCTTCCAAATCTGCCATAAAAGGGCTGCAATATTTCAAAATTCGGTATGTTCCCCTTCTGCTCGATAATATTTGCAAGCCATGCATCTATGCGGTTTGTTGTATAACTTGAAATGTTGATCTGCACTTTGGGGTGGCTCCAAAGATAACGTGTGGAGGGACAAAAGAGAAATGGATGTTCAGGGGTTTCAGGGGTGTTAGATGAACAAAGTTTACAAAATGGGTCGGGGGTAATCCTTCGTCGAAACTGATTATCTTTAGTAGGTAACGCATTTTGGCATAAAGACCAGAGGAAGGTATGAATTTTTGGGGCTGTTTGTGTTTTCCAGATCTACTTCCATAGCTTTGTAGGTGGAATATAAGAAGAGGATGCATGAGAATTTACCTTGCCAAATGCTGATTGTTTGATGTAATGATAGCCGCTCTTAATAGTATAATTTCCATCTTGTGTGGCTGTCCATAGGAGTTTATCTTAGATGAGGTTGTCCATAGCTTGATAGTTAGAATTTCCTTGACAATTTGTGGCTAAAATGTGTGATTAAGAAGCTCAACATTCCATTCATTCTGCTCAGGAAGAATAAAATCTGCTACTGATTTCGGTTCCTCCCTATTCGCTGGCCCACCGAGAATGCCCATATTCAACCATTTATCCTCTCTAGCACTGATTGATTTACCGTTACCGACTGACCATTTAAGTCTATCTAAAATAGAATCTCTGCCAAGTAGAAGACTCTGCCATCCCCAAGAAGGTCTAGTCCCCTTATCCGCTTGCTAGAAGGATGTAGAGTGAAAATATAAAGCTTTAAAAACACTGCCCCGTAGAGATGAAGGGTTTTGAAAAAGACGTCAAGCTTGCTTCCCCCAAAAGGGCTTTATTGAAGGATATTAGGTCTCTAAGTCCCATCCCTCCTTTCTCCTTACTCTCTTTCAGAAAGTCCCAACTTTTCCAGTGAATACTAGCTATGTTACTATTGTTTTGCCACCAGAATCGAGCTATTTTTTGCTCAACAGATTTGCATATAGAAATTGGAACTTTAAATATCATCATAGCATACTGAGGTAAAGCCTGAACCACTGATTTCAACAGAATTTCTTTCCCGCCTTTAGAAATTAGGTTTTCTTTCCATCCCTCCAATTTAGCATTGACTCGTCCTAGAATCCAAGCAAACATATCCTTTTTTGATGATCCCCAATCATAAGGTATGCCTAGATATTTGCCAGTTTTATCCAATAGTGGTACCCTTAATTCTCTAGCCAAGTTTGTCTTAAGAAGCTGAGGGCAATATTTACTAAGAAACAAACTTGATTTGTTCCTATTGATTTTTTGACCAGTAGATAGGCAATACTGAGTTAGAAGGCTTGTTAAGTTTTGACATTCCTGGATTCTACCATCAATGAAGAAGATAGCATCATCGACAAAGAATAAATGGGATAAAGTTAGACACCATCTATTAAGTTTGATACCCCATAGATTACCCATGTCAACAGCTTGCTAGATGAGGTTCAAGAGCAAATTAGCCAACGGTATAAACAAGTAAGGAGAGAGAGGGTCACCTTGCCTGAGTCCCCGCGATGGTTGAAAATATGTAAGAAATTTGCCATTGAACTTTACACTTAGAGAGGTCGTAGTAACACACTGCATCATCCAATTTACCCAACAATCATTAAATGCCATTCGACAAAGATAAGCTTGTAAAAAGTCCCACTCCACCCTATCATATGCTTTTTGCATATCCAATTTAAGGATCCCCTAAAACCGTTTCTTTCTTTTTCGAACCTTTAACTAATGAAGTACCTCCTGAACTATCAGGACATTGTCTTGTATTTGTCTGCCTGATACAAAGGCACTTTATTCTTTAGAGATCAAATCTGGCAACTAAGGCTTTGGGTAATTTGCCAAAACTTTTGAAATAATCTTATAGATGAAATTACATAAACTGATAGAGCGAAATTGATCTAACCTCTCGGGGTTTGGAATCTTAGGGATTAGGGAGATGGCTATTCTGTTAATATCAGGTGGCATTCTTCTTGTGATGAAATTTTTTTGGACTATTTGAAAAACATCTTCCTGAATAATATCCCAATAACTATGATAGAACAGTCCATTTAAACCATCAAGTCCTCGGGCTTTTGTGGCTCCTAATTGAAATGTTGCCTTCTTGACTTCCTCTTGAGTAATTTCAGCTGTTAGGTGTGTGTTCATAGCTTCTGTTACAACCTGAGGACATTGCATTAGAATAGGTTCAAAGGCTCTCTGACCACACGAAGTGTAAAGCTTCTTAAAGAAAGAAAGAGTCTTATGTTTCAGCTGATCTGGTTTTCTGATCCACTCTTCATTGTCATCCTTCAAGATATTGATTCTATTTCTTTTTCTTCTTTGTACTGTGGTGGCATGAAAGAATTTCGTATTTTTGTCCCCCCATCGTATCCATTTAATCCTAGAACACATCCCCCAATATTATTCTTCATGTAACCATATTTTCTGAATTTGTTCCTTCAAAGATATAACCCGATGTTCATTATAATTGCAAGTAGGGTGATTAGTGTATTGTTGAAGTTGCTCCTGCAGAAGATTTCTTTGATGATGACCTTCTGTGAAAGTGGATTTACTCCACTTGGCCAGCGCTCTAGTCGTTGCCCGAATCTTCTAGGAAATTGAGGAGCTATTGAGTGAAAATACTGACCAAGAATCCACTACCACCTGTCGGCATTCTTCATGTTCAAGCCAAAAGGATTCAAAGGTAAAAACTTTGTTCCTCCTACTTGTTTTGATATTGATAGTTAACAGGATCGGACTATGATCCGACCCTATAGCAAGTAAAGCCACAACTTTAGCTTATGGATAAGTTAAACGTCATTCAATAGTGCACAAAGCTCGGTCCAATCTCTCTTTTACCATTTCCTGCCCACTTCTATTGTTGACCCAAGTATAGGCACAACCCTTAGTCTCTAGATCCATCAAAGCACAATCATGTAGTAATTCCCGAAAGGAGTGTAGTCTATAAGGCTCAGCTGGTCGCTTACTTACTTTCTCCCAGTGATATAAAACTTCATTAAAATCCCCTAAACACACCCAAGGTTGAGTGTTTAAGTGGCTAAGTTGCCTCAATTCTACCTAGAATAGTTGTCTCTGTTGATAAACAGTCGGAGCATGCAAAACAGTAAGGCACATAGAAGTGACGCCACTATCTTCAAAACAAGTGTCAATCAAATGGGAGGTATGAGCCTTGACAGTAAGTAAAATCTGGTTAGTTCAAAAAAGAACCATCCCTCCAGCCAAACCTTGAGGATTCACCACAAAACTCTTGCTATAATTCAGTCTCCGTTGGATTTGGTTAATAACAGGTTCCTGATTCCGAGTCTCCATCAAAAAGATTATATCGGGCCTATCTTGAGCCACTACGGCCCTTAATGCTCAAACTGTCAGGGAATTGCCTAGTCCTTGACAATTCCAGCTTAAGATCTTCATTTGTCAATTGGTGGCTTATTCAGGCAAGCCACCACAGCCCCCTCATTGGCCCTTTCGGCCTGGAGTACTGGAGTCTACATCAGAGTGCTTTCATCGAGTATATCTGGCAGAATAGGACGTAACCCATAAGTAGAAATTCTCTTTGCTTTCTTTAAAGGAGTAATCTTAGCCTGCAAGCGAGGATTTTTGGATTTTTTGGATGATGACGCTTCAGATGTAAATGCTTTGACCTCTATCTTGTTTGTTTGTACATGGGAAGCAACATATTCCATCTTATTCGGAATAACGCCTTGTGAAGTGTCAACAAGAGGGGAAGTGGGCATTAAGTTTACGGTTGAGGTATGGATATGCTGAACGGTTTGGGTATGGATATGTTGAACGGTTTGATTATCCATAGAGGCTGGTTGTGTATGTACATCGTGAGGTGTAGCAGGGAGTAACAGCAACCCAGGTTGAGGTGTTTCAGAAACCGTTTCTTCAAATTCTTCTTGAGTAGTGTTAAATTCATAGAATGCTTGCCAGAAAGGGCTGTGTTCCCTAACTTTAGCCTGTAACCATTGTCCATGGTACATCTTGTCCCGCCCTTCAAATTTGGCCTCATCATATGGAATGTCTTTACAGTAGGATGCATAGTGGCCTAAAACACCACAGGAATAGCAATAATGTGGCAACCATTCATAATGGAAATCAAGCCAAATATTTTTCCCCTCCACACGAATGAGTTTACCCGGTTTAAGAGGTTCATTGAGATTAATTTCAACTCTAACTCTCCCTGCTCTTAAAGTTGATCCTTCTTTCGCCTCAATTCTGACTTCCACAACCTTGCCAACATCCCAAACTGCCTTACTTAATAGCTGCTTAGTACATCGTTCTAATGGTAGACCAAATACTTGCACCCAAAAAGCACAAGTAGTAAAGCTATAGCAGTGCAGGGGCGTGTTAGGAACCCAGGGTTTGAGTATAACCAAATTGCTAGAGAATAACCAGGGTCCATTATCTAGAACATGCTGTTTTTCCCCTCCGAATTAAATTTGAACACATAAAGTCCTTCTTCTTGTTGAGTAATATCAACATGGTCTGAACACCAAGCTTTTTTCATCGTGTGCTGAAAAGCTGGAAAGTTAACAGATGTGTTTGCAAGAAGTTTGCCCACAAGGATCAACTTACATTCTTCGACTTTCTCTGCAGGAGGTGCTTCGTCCCACACTTCAATTGCCTGGGTTGACCAAAGTCGGCCTAACCGACTACATAACACAGCTAATCGAGCCTCCTCAGCCGAATCCGTATCCTCCATTATGGGAATAGCTTCAAGTGGAAAACCAGGCAAGGTGGGTTACTAAATTGGTTGCATGCAGAATTTGGAAGTGGCGTAATGGAAAGCTTGTTGGATGCATGCGAAATCTATGCGGAACCAGCGAAGACGGTGGTTGGAAATCTACACAGTGGAAGTTGAGGGTTTTGAGATAAGATGATGACACAAAATGAGGAAGTATGTGATGTCAATACGTCCAAAGGTGAGGAGATGGAGCCCATCCAAGCAAATCATGGGTGAAACTGACGGATAAACTAGATTTTAGACAGAAGGTCTGAAAGAAAAGAGAATTTCTGAAAATTAGGGTTTAGATGGAAGATGACGACTACCATATTGGTAGGGAGAAACTCTACATCGCAAGAGTTCGTCTTTTTCTTACAGCTGTTTGGGCAAAAGTTTTTTCTACAAAAATTGTCATCTATCTAACAAACTTTTTCTCCATCTCTTGTGATACTAATTGTTTATTTTGGTAGATGAGATGTCACATTATAATCTTATGGTAATCCTTCTCTAAACATGTGAATGAAAGTAGTAAGAACGAGTCGCCCCCCAATACTACTTTAAAGGCTTTTTATAAATTTATCAGAATCTTATTAAAGAGTCTTTCATGGCACTCATTAATCATGTCAAATAAAAAAAGATTGTTATCTTCATGGCCAAACCAAGAAGATGTCTAGATGATTTGAGTAGAATGTCTGGCAACCCTATCCTTATAAACTATACTTACATGGCCAAACCAAGAAGATGTCAGAACACAAGTATATGCCCCTACATCTGAGGAGGTTGGTCTTGGTTGGGCCGTGGAATGAAATGGAGAGTCACAAAAGGAGACATGCCACGTCTTTTTTCTAGTCGGGATCGTTGTCTATCCAAATTGAGGACGTATCTAAAGGAATCCAGGTATGCAACATTGAGGAAGACATTATGGAGGCCGTTCGGAAGCCACGTCAAAGGGAGAAATGGAAATGCTATGTGAGTAATACTTGGCGACTTGCTCTGTGTCGTTGTCAAATTTAAAGCGACATTTCTTGAAAGCTAATAATTTTGCTAGTGAATTGCTCATTTTGCAAATTAAGTAGCAGTGACAATAAACAATAATAACGTAAGAAGATTAATTGGTTTGGCATTGCCATGTCAAATCAAATTCAGAACCATAAAGCGAAATTTGTTGATTTCACTAGATTTTGTCAAACCAAACCAACCAGAACATATTTATCCCATCTTAATTCACTCTATTATGCTGTATATTGGCAATGCATTTTTCTTGAAAATTATCAAAATTAGCCTCGAACTCCAATTTCTTCAAGGTTTAAGATGAACAATCGTGTAGTTGGGGCTAAATTTGGCTGCTGACCAATTTTGAAATTGGCTATTTTAAGTAACCAATTTGTTCTCATGCACGCCATGTAGGTTGATAATGTGGTGGCTATTAACTATTTGATATTTTCTTTCGGTTCAAGGTCTAAAAATAGTTTTTTTTTTGGTCGGTAAGGTCTAAAAGTAGTTGAGAAAATAAGTATTGTATCCTCTCTATAAGTATAAAGTTGTGTATAGTATATTGCCGCCACATATAAAAGTATTCAATGGTGGAGTTTTTCATCATGCGGTCTTTTTGTGTCTAACTAATTGCTTTTAAACTTTTGGATTATAATCTCTAATGTCATATCCACTACACTTGTATTTTAAGCTGTGTTTGTTTCATAAAAAATAACTTCCAATAAAACATTTTTTGGATATTTTGGTAATTGTCTCATGGAAAATAAATTAGTTGTGGAAAATATTTTCCACCAAGGAAAAAAAATATTGTAAAAGAGGGTAAAATGTTTTCCATTTTTAAAATTGGGAAAAATATTTTTCTTACTCTCTCTCTCTCTCTCTGTTATCTCATACCTTACTCACCTCCTTCTTTCTTGTTTTCTTTTCTAATAATTCAAGTTTTAAATTATTTTTCTTTTTCTTTTTTTCCACCTTCTTCTTTGGCTAGTCCTTGGCACAGCTACAGCCGGTGACCGGCCACAAGCGAGCCTCGAGCTCATTGGCCTTGGGCCTCGGGCCTCGCCTGGCTTGCCGATTTCTGGCGAGCGGTGAGCTCAAGGCTTGCCGACCTTTGGCGAGCTCAAGCTCACTAGTCGCCAGCTCAGCGAACCAGCGGCAAGCTTGAGGCTCACCCTTGTGCTCGCCAATCTCTAGCGAGTGGCAAGCTCAAGGCACGTCGCTCACCGCAAGCCACATTAGAGAGCCAGCTTGCCTCTGGCTCGCTAATCTAGAGAGGCCAGAAGCCGGCGAGCTCAAGCTTGCCCCTCACCGCTCGCCAGCAAAAGTTGGCCTCTGGTTGGTCACTAGCTGTTGTTGTGGCTGGCGACGGGCAAAAGAAAAAGAAGATAAAAAGAAAGAAAAAGAAAATTAATTAAAAATGGATTTCAAACAAAATAATTTTAAAATTGATTTTAAAAATAAAAAAAATTATCTAACAAAAGTGCATATAAAAAAATATTTTCCTTATCGAATAATGAAAAATATTTTTCACTTCATTTTTAGATTTTAAACGAATAGCGGAAAATAATGATAATTTTTTGAAAAATGACTTCCTGAAAAATATTCTCCGAAAATGCGGTGTTTTTCATAAAACGAACGAAGACTTAGAGCCAAAACGTTTGATTATTAACTCGCCGTGAAATCAATATAGCACTTCACTAAATCTTTTGAATGCGAGAAGTGCATATATAAAATTTCTAAATTAGTCATACAGTTCGATCATTGCAATTTACCTTTGCTTTTGAGGAGTTGAATTTGATTAACATGGACGAGCCTGATTGATGTGTGTATACGTGTTTATTAGGTGGTACGAGCCTTGATATATCTTACCATAGATATAATCTACGGTTGTGCGTTTTTCCCACCACGTGAAAAAAAAAAAAAAAAAAGTTGCTATCGGCATTAGCTTGTGTGAAAACAATTTGTTGACGACACGTGAAGCAAAATTATGATGGATCAATTCACGGCACATAAAGTTATTGGCCCTGAGAAAGCAATCTTTTGACGTCAAGCGAAAATAGGATGGTTGATGTTAAATTATTGCCGTCAGCCCAGGCGAAACCAATCTTCTTTTGACGGCACATAGAGCAAAAGATATGAGCAAAAGATACGATGCTGAATATTGCTCATAGCCCGTGGTGAAACCAATCTTTTGAAAGTCCGGTTATGGGCACGTTTGATTTTCCAACTACTCCTTTTAGACCTATTGCTATAGCTGATGTGACATTACCGATATGCCTGTCGCCTATATATAGTTTAGCTGTGGAGAGTGATGATGAGCACTTTGTCCCAATCCTAGTGTATTAATGAGCAATAATCATTTTGACTTATTGTTTCGAGCTCGGTCGTAAAATTGGCAGCAGATCATTCGGAGAGATCTACGTCGGTGGACTACTCGCTAATTGATACTTAATTTTTGCTTTATTCGTTTTGCTTTTAGTTTGATTTTGATTGAAGTTTTTTGTGGATTGTTTTTAGGTACTAACACTCAGAGGAACGAGAAGGGCGCAACTAAGTTTGTGAGTTGCTAACCGATATTTGGTTTTTTCTCTTTGCGTTCTACTTTTTCTAGTTTTTGCTTGTTTTAGTTACTTTAGTATTGTTATAGTCATTGCATTGATATTTTGTTGATTTAATATTTTGATGTTTTATTTTTGCGTTCTATAAAGCCATGTGCACTGTGGCTTGTTTTGTCTTTTTTTTTTCTTGGGTCGTTTGATTGGCGTAGATAATGGTTCACTTGCTTCCAATAAGTCATTGATGCTAACTTTTAATCATTAGAACGATTGTTATTAACAAGTGGAAGCTTTCTTTGGTCTGTGACTTTCACATGCATGAGAAAATTGTCAAAAAGATCAGTAGGAAACGTAGACTGTAGAGCTTGACCTGCCTAGTAATAGGTCCACTGCTTGTAGAACGTAAGAAGCCATCATGATTCTTCGACTTTTGAGTTAACCGGGTTGTATACAAGACATGCCAATCTATATCAAAAGGAAGATTACGTCAACTGTAGTGCTGAGACCATAATAACAAACTTCAGAATATAACTAGCAGAATATTCAGACCAGTTTCTGCGGGAAAGTTTGGAAATATGCTAAGAAGCTCCCAATGATTTTCAAGAGAAGCCATGAGAAAAATGTGAACATAAAACCGCCGTGATTGAGAAGAATTGATACACAAAGCATCAGAGTTGAGAGAACATCTATTGTCCTTGAACAGATTCTATGTGTAGTATGAAGATAAGTAGAAACTGTAAACCCAGAGGAAATTAAGAAATGATTCACAATCCAGGATACGACATCAAAGGAAATGATATATGGCCAGGCATGGCATATATGAATCTGCAAAAGTCCAAACTCACCTGCCATACTCGATGTCTTGAGTTGGGACCTCCTGGTAATATGCCATACTTGTTCATTTCATTCTTCTTGAATTCTGGAAAAGGAGAAACACAGATGCTAAGTTTTGTAGCCAGCATTTACTAGCTATCAAGAGAGTTAGATTATGAAGGATTTCATCACCAACCTCTAATAATTTTCTGTGATGGGCTTAGGCTGATCGTCTGCTGTTTATTCTTCTCCACTTTGGTCTTCTCATCTTCTTAAAACGTAAGTGAAATGGATTATACAACAACACAGGCAGATAATCACAACATTGCGAATGTACAAGTATGAGTTGTCAAATTTCAAATCATTAGAGACAACAACATGAGGAAAACAAATATGTAAGAATACACAATAGTGGCGCAACCCAGATACTTTGACAAAATTGTTTCGTGAAGTGAAGTTGTTCGCTTAGGAACTTTCTTTGCTCGGCTGTGAATATAAGTATCATTGAGAGGCTTTTGCCCCGCTTCGGGCTCTCCAACGTCAACCAAATAAGCATTGAACGTCTCACTTTGGAACAAACAACTTCGTTCTTGAAAGTCCTGCATTCCAACAGCTGCTTGCTGTCATCATACAGCATTACCTGTCAAAAATCCAACCATCAATCACGGCATGGCCTAATCCACTCAGAACAAGCTCAATCACGGAGAGCACAAGGACCAAAACCATAGAACAGAACAATCCGTGAGGACAGTCAAAATTGAAAACCTATGCAGCATCGAGCTGTTGCTATCAAGCATTTCTTCTACCTGCGGAGAGAATATATACCTGTAGACTTCTCCATTACTCCATTATTTTCTTCTTGGGGTGCTTTTCTTGCGTCGGGGGATGTAGAATATGCATTATCAATGCAATATTCAACTTTCTAAGTACTTACTCCTCTTCTCTCTTCTTTGCAACTCGCAGGCCTGTATGTTCAGATCTTGTTAACGCGTGAAAAGTGAATTCCGAGTCATTTTCTATCATAAGCTCCGCTGATCATTGTCAATAAGTGCAATACCAATGGCTGAGTATGTTGTTTCGTCCGTGGTGGAGACAGTAGGAGACTTGCTCATCGACAAGGCCAAATTCTTGGGGAGTGGAGGGCAAGGTCAAGGACCCGCACAAACGAGCCGAGGCAGTCCAGGCCTTGTTGATGGATGTGGATGCAAGACAAGAGCGCAAGGAAGCTGTGGAAGAATGTGTCGCACAACTCCGAGACATTGCCTATGATGCTGAGGACGTCATCGAGAGATACTACCTCAAAGCGGCGCTGACGGAGGGACAAAACATCATCAAAGCGTATGCTTGCTTCATGGCGAAGTGCTCGTGCGTGCAGGTTCATGAGGTGGGGACAGAGATCGAGGGCTTAAAATCCAGAATTTCCGATATTGGTAATAAGATGCAGAAATATGGCATACAACCTCTGCATGAGGGCGAACGCAAACGCGCGAGAGCTTCGCTGCCGAAACGGACTTATGCCCATTTCCAGGAGGAGGATTTTGTCGGGAGGGAAGATGGTATCGAGGCGTTGGTAAAAGAGCTGAAGGATGGAAAACACAGAGTTGTTGCTCTATGGGGAATGGGTGGTTTGGGAAAGACCACACACGCTCAGAAAGTCTTCAATCACGACAAATTGAAGAACCATTTCGATGGTTCTGCTTGGGCTTGCATATCTCAAGAATATCACGTGAGGGATATCTTGGAGGGAATTCTTGTTAAGTTGATCCCTAACAAAAGAGAAGAGGTTACGGATATGAGAAATGACGAATTGGTAGAAACTCTATACATGACCCAAAAACAGAAGAGATGTATCGTGGTTCTTGATGATATTTGGACCAAACAGGCATGGGACAGTCTTCAAGCCGCATTCCCGATCAAGGACACGAGAAGCAAGCTATTGATAACAACCCGCAATAAAGAAGTAGCGGAGCATATCAATCCTCATTGTTTTCTCCATGAACCTCAGTGCTTATCGCACGAGGAGAGCTGGATTTTGCTAAAGAAGAGGGCATTTCCTGAAGTGAAAGGTAAGACTTCACTAAAGTTATTAACCTAACATATTGTGGCTTCAAAGGATTATGTTGCCTGCTTGATTCTAATTTATGACGCTTCTATAATTATTGTCGGATTAGCTGTTGAACTTTCTTCTGTTGGGCTTGGAGTTGGTCGAGGTATTGCCGTGGATCAAGTTGTAGAAGGTATTGCAAGACAATCAGAGATGGAGGGACAAATACCAGGTACTTCATTGCTCAATTTGGCCTTTCGGAGGCTTTCGCAATTAATGAATCAATAGTTACAGTGGAGTTCAAATGATCAATATATCAAGTATTAGACACCGTAATTTCAATATTTGAGGAATTAGATGCACCTTTTGTTTCTCAATAGCTGACAATTGTACCTCTAAGCCAACATCCAAAACTTTGTCCTCTTGTCCTCCAATAACGATAAATATCAAAAAAAAGCTTTCATTTGACCATCATAATAAGTAATTTTGATAGGATTTATGAAATAATATGAAGCCTAGCTATGTTACTTTCCATAGGCTTCATTTTAGGTCCACCTTTTCTTGCATTTGTGAATAATTGGCTTAACAATAAGACTTGGAATTGTTATGAAAATCGTGAATCTTTATGTGACAAAATAGAGTGACAACATGAAGATTTCACTAGAATTTTGAGGGAAATCGGTAGCACATTCAAGTCACGGGTGATATATCCCCTCGTTGCTTTCATTTTTCTTCATTGAGTAGGATTATTGTTGTTATACATATGCTCAAGTCAATTAATTCAAGCAACAGATAACAAAGACAATACATTCCATTAGTCAAATGAGTGTTCTTGATCTTTCAGGCGTAGATGGAGGCATATATAGGAGCTTTGTTGGGGTCTCTATAGTTTTTCCCCTTACAAAAGCATAAATGAACCATAGAACATAAGGAACTACAACATCCAACTCATATATCAAAAAGCAAATATTTGTCCTCGAAGTTATCTTCTTATGACAGTTGCATCTTCCTACTACTATCGAGTTTCAATTTATTACTTGATATTATGTAGAAATCACTGAAGGCATGAAGAAGTTAGGAGATGAACTCCTTGAGAAGTGTGGGGGATTACCTTTGGCTGTTATTGTGCTTGGTGGACTTTTGGCGGACAACGAGTGGGAGACGGTTTATAGAAACATCAATTTGCATTTGAGTGATAAGAGTATTTTATTTGAAGTTTTGGCCTTGAGCTATGATGATCTACCGTGGCATTTAAAGCCATGTTTCCTCTATTTGGGTAGCTTTCCAGAGGATGCAGAAATTCCTGTGAAGACAGTCCTTCGCATGTGGATTGCTGAAGGCTTTGTGCTGCCTGATGACGCAAAGAGAGAAATTACAATGGAAGATGTAGCAGAGCAATATTTCATGGAGTTGGTTAAGAGGGGGTTGGTCCAAGTACGACTCAACTGGAATGGAAATATTGGAACTTGCCGCCTCCATGACTCGACGCGAGAGGTATGTGTCTCCAAGACTAGCCATGAGAGGTTTCTAAGCTTTCGTAAAATTCAACATGACAATGAAAGGGAGGGTAGTTCTTCAATGGCTTGCAGAACACGAAGGCTTTCTCTCACTATGAATGGGATTGGTGAAGGAAACATAACTCTGAGGGTGGAACAAATAGGAAGGACTATGCCCCACCTTCGAACTCTTTTGTTCTTCCAATCTAGGGGATGTAATTGGGAGCAATTTCAACCCAATTTCATCAATTATAAGTTTCTCAGAGTTCTGAAGCTGGACGATCTTGATGGGAAAGTAGGAAGTCTACCTGAATCAGTGGGAGACCTAGTCCATCTAAGATTCTTAAGTTTAGCACGTAGTGGGTTTACGAGCTTGCCACAATCTATGGGAAACCTTGTATGTATGGAATTCTTGGACTTGGTTATGCTTCAATATATTAGGGTTTCCATCCCAAATGTGTTGTGGAAGATGAGATGGTTGAGGTATCTCCGTCTACCCTACAAGTTTGATGTCAAGGAGAAATTCCATGGGGCCCATAAGAAGTTGCGGTTGGGCACTTTAAAGAATCTACGGACATTGAGAAACTTTAGTCTGAAGGAATGTGATGTGAATGATGTGGGCAAGCTTACCAATCTGCAAAAACTAATTGTCGTTGATTCGTATGATCCGCAACTTGCTAAATTCAATTTGAAACATCTTCAATCCTTGACTATTTATTTTGCGCATTCTTATAATTCATGGACTGAAGGTGAACTGAGTAAAATATCAAATTATCCCCATTCATGTAAGCTATTCATTAATGGAAAAATAGAGAAGTTGCCAAAACATAAGAGTCTACCCCAACAATTGAGGAAGCTGGTCTTAATATGTTCCCAACTCAGAGAAGATCCAATGCCAATATTGGAAAAATTGAAAAGCTTGGTTTTTCTCATTGTGGGATATTATGCTTTATGGGGAAACGAAATGGTTTGCTCCGCAGGAGGCTTTCCTCAACTCAAGCATTTAATTTTTTATGCATTACCTAATTTGGAGGAGTGGAGGGCTGCTGAAGGAGCCGCGCCTCATCTTTCTCGATTAGGGATCGAGCATTGTCCTAAATTGAGGGTGGTACCTTCACATGTCTCTACATATTACGGTGGGGACGAAATATACAACGAGCTGAAAAGGTGGCCTCAGCTGTCCAGCGGGAGAGGAGGGAGAGGGGCATGAGCTTATGGGCTGTTAAGGGGGTGGTACCTCGAGAATAAATATCTAATCTCATATATCATGAGTGGAAATAGAGTATTATGGCATTCCTTGACAAATTATTTTCCATGTCTTGTTTCCATCATAAATCATCATTCGTTTCGGTTTCTCTCTCATCCTTGAGGACTTGCAAGCCAGTGGGGGGTGGAACTGGAATCTATTGTTTCGCTCGCTGTCGGGAGAACTCAGCGACTTTGCTCATGGAAGACTGCAAGGTTCTCGCGAGCACCGTGAGGAGGAGGAGGAGGAGGAGTGAATTCGATGTGTCTCCAAAAGACGGCTAACAAGAGGCATCTGAAGAAATAAGAGCCGTCGCTTGTGGTGTTGGTGTTGAAGTAGTTAACTTCAAGTTTTTTTTTTTTTTTTTTTTTATGTGCTTTCAGTTTTTATGTTTCTTCAACAATGTAATAATGGAGTCTTAGTCAATAGGAAGTGGCTTGTTTTTAGGAGTTTGTTTCTGCACATGTTCTGGTTAGTGGGGTATGTTAGTGGGTTTTGTTGTTGCTATTCTGTAGCTATTTTCTTGCTAAGTGGTTTGGATGTTCTGCCTATTTAATAGGCTTATGTTCTGATGAATAGTAACGAGCATTAGCAATTCTCCTGTGTGTCTTCTTCTCTTTGATTAAATTCAACAGTTGGAAGACATCATCGTGGAAGCTGATGCATTGCAGAGGAGAGGAGATCCAATCATTTCCCTAGTGCTGGTAAGATGTTTGACGAAATGCGGATGTGGAATAGGAACGGGGTACATTAATGGGCATGTTGCTTTTGGCTTGTGCAATTGATTTATTTGTCTATAGATAAACGCTGACAAGAAATACAACTGTGCATTTTGCATCTCCCAGTCTCCTACATTTTTCTTTTGTTTTTATTAGTATCCCTGTCTCCTACATGTAAAAGCTGCAAGATATAATTTAAAGATTCTTGTGTGCTCACATTAATCTTTCCCTTTGAACGACAGTGATGAAATTGTTGGATCTAATGAGTTTGACGAAATGCGGATGTGGAATAGGAACTGGGGTACATTAATGGGCGTGTTGCTTTTGGCTTGTGAAAGCTATAGATATGATTATTTGTCAATTGGTGACCCATTCGCTCACATTAATCTTTCCCTTTGCAAATGGTTGCTCTTGCTCTTCTCCTGCGACCAAGAACTTGCAGTATATATAAGGAGGTAAATATTATGAGAAGATTTTGGCTTTCTCTACGTGGAATTCTATTCTCAATTGACTAATTTAGTCAAAAAGATAATATCCGCTCCTGTATTAGTTCAGATCTTCAAAGGGTGTCATAAAATATGTTCTATTGAGTTGCTAATCTATGTCCTCTTCAATTATTACGATTTTTTTTTCTTCTGGAATCAAGGACTGATGTTAAACTTACGCTTACAACATCCATGTGTCATTTGGCCGTTGCTATCACTCTGCTAAGTTCGAACTTGGCAATTTGTGCTCGGTATGGAAACCTTGTGCTTGAAAAAGTGTTTTGAAGTGTGTGTGGAAGAATTTATCCACATAAAAGCTGTATTGTGGAGACTGAACAATGACATATGTTACTTGTTGGAATGAAGGAGCATCCCCAATGGCAGATTAAGAGCAGGTTTGTATATTTTCAAAAGGCCAAGGAATCTGCATCTTCGAAGGAAATTCCTTCCCTATAGCTTATCAATCAGACATTGGGTTATACAAGAGAGCTGGAGTGGATTGTTTAGGACCTGCGACAAGTGCACAGTGGTTTGCATTGGTATTTGCACACTTTGTGTGACATTCCAGATTTCAGTCTCGTCTTCTATTGAATAAATCGAGCATTTCATTAGGGCTATTCTTATAGCTGATCACTCTCGAGATAACTAAACTATCTAGGGAAGTCATTAAGGAATTTTAAGGCAATAGACTTGATAATTCGATTAGGAATCGACTTCTCGACCGTGTCTTTAGAAGCTATTATGGCACAGTTAAAAATCGATTTGAAATCAGAGATAAGTTGGTTCGATTGAGATGTGTGGCTAATCGTGGGTGACACCACTAAATTATGAAATTCTCGTCGGCCGACACTAGACTGATTTTCTTATTATTTTGGTACCCTGTGTCCGTATTTGAATCCTCGAGATTTTAACGATAACCAAGAGTCGCCAATAAGTCGAGTGGATTCACTGTGGCTCGAAGAAAATCAATCAAGGGTCATTTGCACTGAAAAATTTCTGAAAGTTACTCGGTAGCTTAGGTCACGCTAAAAACGTGCCGAATGGAAATTAACTGTGAATTTGAGTCTGATTTCAGAAATTAAAGATTCTGTCATGTCACAATAAATTCTAGAAATGTCGACTCAGTCTCAGAAGATTTTTTTGCAATCCGAGATTTTTTTTGGAAAAAGTCGACCTACGGCCATTTTTGTTCAAAAAAAGCCGGGGATCATTTTTTATCACGAATTTGGGAAGCAAGTGGGATCAATTAGTGAGGAAAAATACCAATTTGATCCTTGAGGTGTCAATTGAATTTGTGAGAGTCAATTGAGATTGAATTGAGAAAGAAATGAAGTCCAATTGAAGCCAACTCATGTCAAATTCGTATGCCCCCTTGCCTAGCGCATTTTGGACCATTTCAAAGGTTGTGAGGGGTGCATGGTTGGCTGAATTGCAGCCAAGGAAGAAATGGGTGGTGGTGAATGGTCAAGGAGACAAATGAATGGAAGAAATGGCCCTTGGTGGCCCCCTTGTCCGCCATCTCTCCCTCTCTCCCTTATACACTGTCCAAGTCCTCTTCCTCCTCCATCGAAGTTGTGTGAAGACCAGAGGTGCAGGAGAGAAGCTGGAGCAGCCGCACCACCACCGGACCGCAAGCCGCATGCCGTCGTCGCCGATTCTGCCCCCGTCCGCGTGCCACGCGAGCCACCGCCCAGCCGTGTGTGTTCTTGCTCCGTTCCGCCGGTTTGCCTCCGACCCTCGTGAGTGCCCACCAAGGCCCGGTTTGGTCCTTACATTCTTCCTCGATCAATCCCCGCCCTAAACCGAACTTATGGTCTTCTGTTTTAGTAAGAACATAACAGAAAAATAGTGGGTTTTAGAGATGTTGTTTGGCCCGTTGTGAGGTGGTTCCGGGCCCCGAAGGCTAGGCTTGCTTTGGAGTTTTCCGTCCCCCGCGACGTTCCTGACGATTTGATCCGATCGAATCTCGAAACAAGTGAGTTTAACTCACTAAACCTCGCTTAGTGGGTTAATGATGTTTAGAGGTTGATTAGATTTAATTAAGTGCAATTAGGTGGATAGATTAGATTAGGTTGATTAATTTAGTGCCTTATCCATGCATGTTAGGCAAATGATTAGTGTAATTAACAAGGAAATATGTTTTAGTATTTATTGAACGAACCTCAAAAAAATTTTGGGTCCGTTTCGGCATCCAATTAGGCATTATGGGCCTAAATTGGATTTATAGGCATTTATTTAATATTTTTTTTGTAATTATTTAATTAATTATTTATTTATTTTCAGAAATTAGACCGTGATAGCCGGTGACCGAAATTTTATGTTGATTATCGTGGTGTAGTCTGTTTATTTATTCGAGCTTTAATTTGTGCTGAATTGATTTAATTGTGATTTTAGGATTTATTCCTAAATTAATTAATTTTGGTAATTAATTGAAAAATTACCAAGCGTTGGTCTATAGTGCTAAAAATCTATTTTTGGACTACTAAAAGGAGTGGATGAATCAAAAGTGAAATTATTGTATTTTGGCTAAGGCCGACCATGTACCCACACATGGCTATTTTTATCGGGTATGATAAAAATGATAAATTGATTGTATGGTGGTAGTGGTATACTATAATGGCCCGGGAATCTTATTTTATTAGCTTTGGGCAAGCATATAAATAGTATACCATAATATCAGCTTTGGGCGAGCAACTTATTATCAGCTTTGGACGAGCATATATAGTATACTAAATTGGTTCGGGGGCCTTAATCTATCAGCTTTGGGTGAGCATATACATAGTATACTATATTATCAACTTTGGGCGAGTTATACTATCTATATTTTCAGTTTTGGGTGAGCGGTCCTAATTTGATAGGACCTTATAGATAGTATTAAATGTATCGACCGGGGAAAGGTCGTGATGACATGTAATTGACTAGGTCGATTGATCAATGTTTTGATATGATGTTTTGAATTGAGTGGTTGATGTGATTTGAGGTATCTGTAAATGATATTGATTTGCAGGATCGAATTGAGGCCAAGGTAAGTCCTCTGACTTGTGTTATGCATAGGCAGCCCTTATGGCGTATTGGTTTCCTAATTGAGTTTTAGGGGTAGAATTTGCTAAAACATTGTCTCACCCCGTTGTGGGATAACATTTCAATCTCCTAGATGGCAGTACCTTCACCTCCTCGTCCTCCCATGCATTTTGGTATTCCCGAGGAGATCACAAAGATAAGATACCACTTCCATATACATAGCCACCCTGAAGGACTGGAATACATACTGATCAAGTCCACTGTCTGGGTTGACGTGAATAAACCCGATAAGATGCCCCATGAGTATCGGTCATGGTACCGTTACTACCATGATGGGCGAAGAGAGGGTCTTATACCAGAAAGTGATGTGTCTTTGCACGTACTGGAATAGGCGTTCGGAGAGAGGACGACAGATCCTAAGGATGGGTTAGTAGTGGATGCAAAGGATCCCCAGCTCGACGATCCTGAATCCCGGTATACTCTAACATGGACTCCAATTAGGGTGTCAAAGAAGGAGTGGACGTCGAAGAGGAGGAACCTGATGAGGAGCTTGAGAACGAACCTAATGAGGAGCCTGAGAACGAACCTGAAGAGAAGGACCTTGAAGAAGACCCTAAAGATGAAGAAGAGGAGGATCCAGAGAATGACCCGGATGAAGACTAAGACCCCATCCTGTTTTGCAAACTCTAAGTTGTGATCTAATGTGTGATAGGTTTGACTTGTGAATAGTATCGTAATATATATTATGAGGTTTGCTTGTATAAAAGTGTGGTTATGGTTTTTCAGGTTTGAAAAATATGGCCCTACTTTTCTATCCCATTGTTTTATTGTCTGGGAATTTCTTATCTACTTCCGCATGCATATTAAAATGAAAGGGTCGGCGATGCGTCCTCTAACGTAGGAATGGGCACATGCCCGAGGATTGGGGTGTGACACTTTGAAGATTGGTTATTTTGTGCTGATGGCATCTCATCCCTTTTGCTCTTTTTGAGAAATTTGATACTTATTCTTAGTAATCATATCCATTTTGTTGTTGAATACAATTTTGTATTTGGTATGTAGTATATTTTCCTTGGTTTACCTGCTTGGAAGAACTAGAAACTGAAATCAGTCTAGTCACATGGAGATGGACAACTTGGCGAATGTATATGTCGTTCTTAATCAGTCTAACCTTATGAATAGGCCTAGATACAATTAGGTTTAATTTGTTATGGTAGAATCAAATATATGCACACTTGATGACATCAATTGTCTCCATTGGTCAAAGAGTTGCAAAGCATTGACATAGGAAGGCCAACTAGGGTTGCTTGTGTCCAGTTCAATTTTTAGTTCAGTAGGTTGAAATAGCCACCGGCTATGGGCTTGTGCTTGCTCCTAATTGATGGTATTCCGAAGAGACGGCATAGGAGAATCATATAAGAAATTTCTTTTCCCCTTATTTTTTCCTAGACTCTGGATTGAGCTCTGTGAACATGTGATTTTGCTTTCTATATTTGCTGCATAACACTCTCAAGATTGAGCAGAGTCAATGAATCTGGGGTTTGCAATTTGATAGAGTCTTGAGTGATCCATGATGTAGCCTTTGCATGGCAAAATCATTGCTAAGGGCCATTGCCCCTCTCTGATAAGTGATGTTCCTCTTGCTGCGAAAGAACAATGAAAGTCATCATTAGTTTGCTTAATTGATACTTCTGACGGACCGAGGAAAAGCAAGAGGAAGAATTTAATGGGTGGGTATGCAACAATGGTCCGCCTCTTCTGAATCAAGGCGTTATGATGAATTAACTCCTTGCTGTTAGGATGTGACCATCATTGATGGATCTCGTCATATCTTATGATGATGCAATACTAAACATTTGAGGAATTCATAACCACCCAAATGTTTCCAATTTCTTAATACTTATTTTCTTGTTTATTCCTTCCGTTTTTTTTTTTTTTAAATTACCGTTGGCTTTTCTTGTTTCTTTTCAATAGGCCCTTTTGCTCCACAATGCATGTTTTGTTTCCATCCTTACAGTGTTCTAGTCTTACTCGATCTTCAAGATGACGATACTAATAAAAAGCTGACAAGTGCAAAGACTTTGCCACCTCGCTTTTCATTGGGTTTACAAGATCTTTTGCAAAACTGCACTTTCACTGGATTTGCATGCACAGTGGACCACGGCAAATGCTTGAGACTTATATAGAAGATGCATGACATAAGTTAGAGTTGGTTTATGGTGAGAAAGATTAAATGTCATTCAGTTGCTGAATTGAATGTGGAAGCCTCACATCACCTGCCTTCCTAAAGAACTCTTTAGTACTTAATGAGCGTGCTGTTATTATAAGTGTGAAGATGGAAGATCAAGATGCCCCTGAGCGAGATTTTTTTCAACTAAAGCCTTAAAATACAGATGCAGGGTAACTTTTGTCATGGCGTTGCTTAAAATTGTTTGTTCATACTCATGTCACGTGCATTTGCAGACACTAATAGGCATTAGACCTAAATTGCTAGATTATGAGAAAGATTTCCCATCCCTATTGCTTTATTGACCATTTTGCACTCATCATTTTTATGTAGACTTACTTGAAAATTCTTATGGTTGAACAATGGCCATATTCCACCATCTCCTCAAGAGTACCCTATTTTAGGTCTCAGTTAGTTTGAAGAGAACTCAAAGAACTCGAAAAATAAGTCAAAGTGTGTTGCTACATTCAAAGAAAAGTATGTGTAACATGCTCGGCTTAGACAACTCTAATAATTAATGCAGTTGACTCTATAATTTTATTTTTCTCCTTAAGGGAAAATTTAGCCCAATTGATAACTGATTTCTGAATTGGTCAAGGACCGATTGAACCACAAATGCAGTCGGCTCTACAATTTCTTTTTTCTCCTGGAGGGAAAATTCATTTAATTCTTTTTTTTAGGGAAAAAGAAAGAAGTTGGCTCCGCACCGTACTAAGCGAATTAAGGGGCACTCACCCCGCAATTTACATAAAAGCCCCTCCTTTGAAGGCACACCGTACGCAATACAAAAGGAAAAGTCCCAAGCGGTCAAACCGGTCAAACCTTTATGTGCAGTAATAAGGCCTTCGAGAAAGGAAATTCAATCAAAATAAAATAAGACAAAATTGTGGAATTTCTTTCTTCGTATCTGATCAACCAATGATTTCTCCAATAAAGGGAATTCTCGCTTCGAATTGAGATGATCGTAGATCGTCGCGATCGATCCGATTGAGCTCCCAATTGAGATCACTCCTACTGCACCGTCGCTCTTCTTGTCCCCAATCGCACATCGCTTCAGGTTCGTCGGTCCCGATTTCGTCCTCTTTTGTTTCGCACTCGACGGTTCTCCAGTCCTTCAACCTGTCTCCCGTTATCAAAGATTTGATTTTTTTGCTGCATCTGGGTGTGAATTTCTCCCAATTTTCTCCCTCTTCCCGTGCTTGAAAGATTCTCGAGCGAGTGATGTGGAACGTCGTCTGCTTTTGCTTGTTTTGTTGATGCTCTCTATAATCTCTCGTTATGGCTGTCTGCACTTTTTTTTTTTTTTTTTATATGTATGTCGTTCCGGCTCGGGCATGCGTCGACCCTTTTTGTAGAATGATGTGATGAATGTTCAGGCGGATATGTCGGGGCATGTATCTGGTCAGTCGGGTGCTCAGTTGCATGGGGTGTCCCAGCAAAATGGCAACGTCATCCCAAATATGGTAGCTGCAGGCAGTGGCGCTTCTCATGCTGCGTTTGGCGTGGACATGGATACTCTCGGAGCTCGGCACTATATGCAAGAGAAGATGTAATTTAGTCTAGAGCACTTGTTCTTGTGCTTTAACCTCCAGGGTTCCACTGGTCCTTGTTTGCTGATTGAACTTTTTACTGTCCCTTTTAAGCTTTTTTCTCTTAGCACAGCAGCATCAGCAGCCAATTGATGATTCTCAAATGCAGAAGCTGAAGGATGTTGCTCAACGCCTGGAAGACGGTCTCTTTAAATCTTCTCACTCAAAAGGTCCCATTCCTCATCATTTCTCTCCTGTTCTTCTTTGTAGAAGTACAAGAAGCAGCTTATGATTGCCCTTTATTGAGTTTTTTTAGTGTTTTACATTTTACATTTGTGAAAGCCAATCATCTGTTCATTTCTCTTGCCTGGTTTCACCTATTTTTTCTCGTTATTATCAGCATTTCCTTTCTTTTTGGTAAATAGTACTTGACATTCTTTTGCTACTTGAAAATTACAATCATGTAGGATGAGTATATGAATTTAGGCACATTGGAGTCCTGGTTGCATAGTTTGATCAATCATCCACCTCCTAACAATCAAAATCCAGTCAATCCTAATGCAATGACGATGATGATTCCAACCCCTGGATTGTTGCATAATGGGAGCTTGACCATGATGGCGACATCTTCAGTGGATGCACCAATGAGTTATATGGCTGGGAGTAGCAGCATGCAGCCAACAAATGTAAACACAGGAAGCCTTATGTCAAGCCTTATGCCAAACAGAATTTATCTAAAGGCATGTGCTCTCTATAATTTCTTGTTATGGTTGTCTGCACCGATGCCTGGCAGTATTGGGTGTGGTTTGTTCACTGTGAATAGAGTTTTAATGTATGTGGCACAAGCTCAGGCATGTGTAGCGAGTTTGAATGATTACAGGAAGAGTGAGAGCTTTTGTAGATTGATGTGATGAATGTACAGGCAGATACGTCGGGGCATGTATCTAGTCAATCGGGCACTCAGTTGCCTGGGGTGTCCCAGCAAAGTGGCAATGTTGTCCTGAATTTAGTGGCTGCAGGCAGTGGTGTCCCTCATTCTGCGTTGAGCATGGACATGGATCTTCTTAGAGCTCGGAACTATATGCAAGAGAAGATGTAATCTAATCTAGAGCACTTCTTCTTGTGCTTTAACCTCCACAGTTCCATATAGTCCCTGTTTGCTGATTGAACTTTTTACTGTCCCTTTTCAGCTTTGTTCTCTTAGCACAGCGGCATCTGCAGCCAATGAATGACTCTCAAATGCAGAAGCTGAAGGAGATTGTTAAACGCCTGGAAGACGGTCTCTTTAAATCTTCTCACTCAAAGGTCTTCCCATTCCTCATCAATTCTCTCCTCTTCTTTGTAAAAGTACAAGAAGCGGCTTATGATTGCCCTTTATTGGTTTTTTATTTTTATTTTTGTTTTTATTTTTTATTGTTACACATTTTACATTTGCGAAAGCCAATTATTTGTTCAGTTCTCTTGCCTGGTTTCACCTGTTTTTTCTCATCATTATCAGTATTTCCTTTTTCTTTTTATTTATTTATTTATTTTTTGGTGAATAGCACTTGACATTCTTTTGCTAATTTAAAATTACAATTATGTAGGATGAGTACGTGAATTTAGGCACATTGGAGTCCCGTTTGCATAGTTTGATCAAACGTCGTTCTCCTAATAATCGAAATCCAGTCAATCCTAATTCAACCATAACAATGATTCCACCTCCTGGATTGTCGCATAATGGGAATTCGACCATGATGGCGACACCTTCAATGGATGCACCTATGAGTAATATGGCTGGCAGTAGCGGCATGCAACCAATGAATGCAAATGTGGGAAGCCCTACGTCAAGTGGTGTCATGCCAACACAGGAAGCCTTATCGGAAGCCTTATGTCAACTTGAATTGTAAATGAACATTTTCATTCAGATGTAGGCCTTATGCAGGATGTTAAGTTATGTTTTGAAAGTTGGGGTATAATTTGAACGATTTTTCTTTCCTGTTTCCCAGTATATCGATGAAGATATAAACACCCACGCACTTTCATTTAGAAGAAACTACATAGGCTTCAAACAGAATTTACTGGCGCTGATGATTAAACATTCACTTGGAACTTCGACAATAAAAAGATGAGAATGCAAAACGGTAGGGGATTCATTCACATTTCAGAAAATGTTACAGCTAGAATATTCAACTTGTCATTCCCTATGACTGAACAAAAAGAAGCACGACATACGACATACCTAACCTGTGGACTTAGCATGTAAGAATGAATCGCATGAAGTACCCCAGCTACTAAAGATTTTTCTAGTGATCAAACATACTTGCTTTCGGAGTAAATCCAGCATTAGATAAATCGCCATCTTTGCACATGATGCTGCATTTCCCATGACGTCACCTGGAATTCTGGCTACTTTTATTCCATTTTTGGTGGCAGCATCGATATCAACACCTTCATGAAGATGTAAATGTTGGGTACTAAGTTCAGTTAAAAGCTAAAAGAAAATAGTGATAATACTGACAAATAAACCAAAATCCCCCCGCCCGACGTACACAAGCGAGCAGGGGTAGACACCATTTAGACCGACACCAAATTGTAGTATAAGCTTCAATTGTTTCGGTTGAGCTGTAGTATCTGACTTGAGGCACTTGTTCTTCACCATCTCTTATAACATGATGCACATCATCAAGGGCTACCTAATCGACCTACAAAAATGGAAAATGGACAAATGGGTGATCTTCAAGGTGCAGGTAGAGACAAATTTGGAAACATATGAAACAGTAAGTCCTACACTGCCCATCAATTGAAGCACACTAATTAACGAGCATATATTTACATTTAAACATAAGACCAAACCGAATGTGCAAAGTTGAAGATGCTCTTTTATTGCTAGTCTGTTATTTATCCAAAGGCATGTGATGGCGACAATCGGATTGTTTCAGCAAGTTTAAATAGGACCCCCGACAAAGAGCAGATTGGTTTTTAATTCAGCCTAGTAAAAAATTTCATCACCTACATCAGTGTCTGAAAGTATGCAATTCTACTATGTTACAATGATCAAAGGCAAAAATGGGATATTACTTCCAGTGCAGTAGGTAGTTGAAATCTGGCTCTACCAATGGATGCGAAAATAATTGGACGGCATCGAGAGCTCAAAGGCGATGCAATCAAAATCCCTTCATACCACTCAAAACACATCCAGCTAACTCCATCAACCACTTCCAAATGAAGAAAGAGCAACATTAAGCATTTCCCTCCACTTCCTTTGAGCTTGTGAAGCTGTAACTCCTGCTACAGAGATGAGGAGGGAGAGAGGGAGAGAGAGAGAGAGAGAGAGAGAAGGTAGGGACGTTGACGTTCTTGCAACTGGGGACAGGTGAGGTAGAGAATGAGACGGGGTTTGCGGCCTCCAATTTACACCTTCCTTTCCTCCTCAATAATTGCTGCAGATGGGATTTGTTGAATCACATCATAGTTTTTCCACAGCGGTCTGCCAGGTCTCTCAAAAGGCAAAAGGTTTACACAAACTCTGTCACTGAGCACAACTCTTCCTCTGGAAAAGTATTATATCTGATGAATTAATCATCTATGAATCATTTCACTCGTTACACCATGTGACAAAAATGATGTGACATATTTCATTGGTATGAATCCTATCTTATTCGACTATCACTTGAATGTAATGAAAAATCCCACAACTCATCACGACATCAGGTGCATATTCATGCTGTGGCATTGGAGAAAAAACGTATTCTCATCATCCTCCAACTCACATTGAAACCTTTCTTCGCAAGTTTGAAGTTTTTTCGACCGGAGCTCAATAGGTAGGATTATAACATCAGGACGATTGATCAACTTTAACACCATCCACCCCCCCCCTCGGGCCTGTCCTCAATTCTCCAGCAGCGCGATGTGGTTCACGATCATTCAAACCCAGCAGCACTTTTTCTTCTACTGCATGTTCCCCAATATCAACTTAGTGAGAATTGAATACCAGTGATTTTCCAGTTCCCAGCACTTCGTCTTTCCTAAGATATTTATTTGCCAAGACTTTCCTGCTAGCATCATACAGTGGGACCTGAATGATCCAAGGGGGATATAATAATGAGCAGAAAAGTTATTCCAGGACCTATAAAGAAGGGGTGCTTAGGGCCTTATAACTTTTTTGGGTAGTGAAATGCACTTGAATTAGTGTGATGCTTGGGTCACATAATGAACCATTATCCGAAAAACAAATGAAGTGATTCATGTTGGATCAGCAAACAAAGTAGCCAGCCCAGTTTAATTTAAAGAACAGTGGCTTAAGGATGAAAACATCCTTAAAAGTGCTTCGGAATGACCTGCCTCCCTAGGGATCCGCGAACTTCAAGCTGCAAAAAACCATCATGGTATTTCTTGGCCTTTTGAGTTACTTGTGTGGTGTACAAAACCTGCCATTCTACATGACAGGGAAGTGTCAATCTCCAAGTAGGACATGCTCAGTTAAACTAACACAAAAATAAAGGAAGGACACCACCCCCAAAAAAGAACATTCACATTCTCATGTGTGTCAGAAACGACTGAAGAAAAATAATGAATCTGTTATTGAATTCGTTATTTCCATAACCTCAAGCTAAAAGGAGGTAGTAAATACACGGCAATATCAAGAACATAGTCAGCTGGTTAATGAAAACTTCATTAGAAAATTTATCGGCAAGTAGAACGAACAACTGGCTAAGTAATGAAAACTTCATAAGAAAATGTAAGCATAAAGGAATATCGTGAGGAATCCATGTAACTCGGTTCATTGCCCTCCTCTTTTGCATGAAGTTCTTGTACTTATGAGTCATTCTTAAGTACCTAGAGCACAGTGCTAGAGCTAGGAAAATCTCAAGAACGTAACCGGTCAAGGTGAATTATGGATTTTCCAAATGAATGGACACACTCAGACCTTCTCTGAAGCACAAAGCTGAAAACTCAATAGATAGTTTTGTATTTTCGGTGAAGCTTTTATCTATTATGAAACAAAATCTGACCTGTTACCCCTGATATTCCGGCATCTAATATACTCAACTTTGCCCCATTTTGATGCTGCATCTGGCCATTTTTTTTCCTTCTGAAAGAGTACTAATGAATACATGTTTCAGTGCATCACAAACAGAATCGGGTAATTATTGTAGATCATGCAAAACATGAAGAGAAGGGAATCATGCTCCTCAACAGAAAAGAAAGAGATAACATGGATAAAATGATGATTTTCAATTGTCAACTCTCTTTATCTGGTCAATGAAGAAAGTATTAACTTCAAATAAAAACAACAAATTGATTCATGGCATCTGCAAGTTCAAGGCCTTGTGGAAATCATCCCACATCTCATGAACATCCCTTGGACTTGCATCCTTAAAGCTCCGAATCACAATGTGTTTGCAATATCATTTTGGTGAGTATGGAGTATCACCCAATTACATCAATTGCAGAGCAGCTGAATGATAGGGTCCATGGGATATAAACAATGAGGGAGACAATGTTAATAATCTATTGGAAGTTTAAGACTTTAGGCTAGGAGGTAAGGCAAATTACCTTCATATAAAGACTAAACAGGAAAAATAAACACTTTATAGAACACTAGGAAATGGATCGAATCGGACTGTATTCTAGGTACCTCTTAAAGCAGATCTAACATTAGTAACATTATGCTGCTGCTTTTTGCATATTAATTTGCGAAGAGAATGGAAACTGTTTCCACATGCATTTAGATCCCTCAAAGATTCATGGTTTGCTTCACTGTTGCCAACTTCAACCAAATGACCAGGAAATTCCATCATCTCCCCAGGGCTTACTTCTTCAACTTTGTTCAGGAACCTGCCATCTAAATGTTTCCAGCTCATATCATACAAGAAAACCTGGTAAAAGACCCAAATAAGGTTTCGATCATCTGAGCCATATTTATCCTGACAAAATTTTTCACTAAACTGGAGAAAGGTATACATCATGAAAAGGAAAACCAACTAATAAAGGAAGCAAGAGCTGAAATTTAATCCAGCGACAACATAGCTGGTATTATCTAAGGGTGAAAAACAGAAAGAGATGAAGACTGTAGAGCTTGACCTGCCTAGTCATAGATCCACTGCTCGTACAACGTAAGAAGCCATCATGATATTTCTTCGACTTTTGAGTTAATTGAGTTGGATACAAGGCGTACCAATCCATGTTAAAAGGAATATCATGTCAACTGCAGTGCTGAGACAACAATAACAATCTCGAATATAACTGCATAAAGAACATCAAGACCAGTTTTCTGAGGGAAGTTTGGATATATCCTAAGAAGCTCCAATGATTTTCAAGAGAAGCCATGAAAATATATGAAACCACCTTGATTGAGAAGACTTGATGTACAAAGCATCAGAGTTGAGAGAATCTTATTGACCTTGAAAAGATTCTGTATGTAATATAAAGATGTGCAGAAACTGTATCCCAAAGAAAATCAAGAACGGATTCACAATCCAGGAGATACATCAAGAGAAAGACACGGCCTGGCATGGGCATAGATGAGTCAGCAAAAGTCCAAACTCACCTGTCATGCTTGATGTCCTTGAGTTCGGACTCGCCTGCAATATGCCATACCTGTTCATTTCATTCTTTTTGAATTCTGGAAATCGAAAAACAAAAGAAACGCATGCTAAGTTGTTGTAACCAGCATTTACATGCAATTAAGAGAGTTAGATTATGTCGGATTTCATCACCAACCTCTAATAATTTTCTGCGATGGGCTGAGGCTGATTGTCTGCTGTTTATCCTTCTCCACTTTGGTCTTCTCATTTCTTAAAACATATGCGAAGTGGATTATACAATAACACCTGTAGACAATCACAACATTGTGAATGTACAAGAATGAGTTGTCAAACATCAAACCAATAGAGACACCAGCATGAAGAACAGAATACCGGCGCAATCAAATACGTTCATGAACTTGTTTCTGTGAAGCGAAGTCGTGTGGTTAGGAACTTTCTTTCCTGGGTCATGAATACAAGTATCATCTAGAGGCTTTTGCTCTCCTTCAAGCTCTCCAACGTCAACCAAATAAGCACTGAACGTCAGTGTCTCACCGGAACAAACAACTTCATCATTCTTCAAGATCCTGCATTCCAACAGCTGCTCGTTGTCGTCATACAGCATGACCTATTGAATCATCCGAATCATCCGAACAACCATCAATCACCATTGGCCTAATCAGCATCAAGCCATTGCTATATAGAACAAGCTCAATCACAGTTTTGAGAACACAAACGACGATATTTTTGAAGTTTTAACAATTTATGAATTAATAGTTATAGTGGAATTCAAATTATTGATATATGGACTATTAGGCACCATAATTTCAATATTTGGAGAATTAGATGCTCCTCTTGTTTCTAAATAGCTAACAATTGTACCTCTAAACAAACATCCAAATTGCTCCTTCGTTCCTTTGATGAGGATAAATATCGAGTAGCTTTCATATGGCCAACATAATAAGTGATTTTGATAAGATTTAGAATGTCGGACATTTAGAGTGCCAAAACTTGGCACGAGAGATACTTAAATACCAAAAGTTATGAAAGTGACACTTAAGTACCACTTTTTTTTTTTTTTTTTTTTTGAAAAATGGGGCACTTGAGTGTCAAGTCTGGTGAAAGTAGTTGGAAATCCTAAGTGACAATTTTTTAATAATATAACTTACTTACGTGGTACGCTAGAGAGCTGAGTCAGTGATGAAGAACCAAAACGACGTCCTTTTGTCTTTTTGTTTTTTAAATTTTAATATAAATATTAATTAATTAAAATATTTATATTTACAAAAATTTTAATTAAAAAAAGAAAAAAAAAGGTGGAGGAGGTAGAAGGCGAGTGCTGAGCCCTCACCGCCTACAATCTTCGTCTTCTTCCTCTCTCTTTTCTTTTTTTCAAATTAGTATATAAATATATTTAATTTTAAATTTAATTTAATTAATATTTATATTAATTATATAACCATGTTAGCAAAACCACGTTGTTTTGCACTTGTCTCACCAGGAAATCATAACGCCAGCATTTTTGCTGGATTTTTTTGCCGTTGACAGTTAACCGATCCATTTTACTCTAATTTGACATTTAAGTGTCACTTTCATAACTTTTGGTATTTAAGTGTTCCTCATATCAAGTTTTGGTACTCTAGAAGTTCTTTTACCATAGGAAATATTAAATAATGTGAAGCCTAGCTATGTCACTTCTCTCATTGACTTCATCTCAAGTCCACTTTGTTGCATTTGTGGATATTTGGTTTAACAATAAGAGCTAGGATTATTAGGAAAATTATGAATCGTTATGCAACAAAAAAGAATGGCAACACGAAGATTTCACTAGAATTTGTGCAGGAGATTAGCAGCACATTCAAGTTACAGGAATCACTCGAGTTATCCTTGCACTGTTTACATCTTTTATCGTTGAGTAGGATTATTGTTGTTTTACGTTTGCTTGGGTCACTTCATTCAAGCCACATATGACAAAAACGATGCATTCAATTTTTTAACTTAGGTTTCTTGATATTCCAAGCATAGATGGAGACAGATACAGGAGGTTTGTTGTGTTCCCTATTTTTCCCTTACAAAAGTATGAACTAAATGTAAATTATAAAGAACTATAGCATCTTACTTATCTGTCTAAAAGTAGCATATATGTGTCCTTGAAGTAATTTTCTTATTACAAGTGCATTTTCCAATAATTGTTGAGTTGCAATTTGTTGCCTGATATTGTGTAGTAATCACTCAAGACATGAAGAGATTGGGAGATGAACTCCTCAAGAAGTGTGGAGGATTACCTTTGGCTATCATTGTGCTTGGTGGACTTCTAGCAGTCAATGAATGGGAGACAGTTTACAAAAAGATCAATATGCATTTTAGTGATAAGAGTGATGTATCAAAGGTGTTAGCCTTAAGTTATGACAACCTACCATGGCATTTATAGCCATGCTTCTTGTATTTGGGTAGCTTTTTGAAGGATGTAGAAATCCTTGCAATGAAGGTTTTTCGCATGTGGATTGCCGAAGGCTTTGTGTCACTAAATGCATATGAGGAAGAGAGAGAAATTCCGATGAAAGATGTAGCAGAACAATATTTAATGGAGTTGGTTAATAGGGGGATGGTTCAAGTACGATTCAATTTGAGTGGAAAGATCAAAGCTTGCCACCTCCATGACTTGATGCAAGACTTATGCATCTCCAAGGCTATGGAAGAGAGTTTTCTAGGCATTCTTAATATTCAACAGGACAATCAAATGGAGGATTGTTCTTCTTCGATGGCTAGAGAAGTCAATTCAACTTGCAAAACACGAAGGCTTTCTCTCAATTTGCACGTGAGTGGCAAAGGAAGCATGATTTCAAGCATAAAACCAATAGGAAGGACTATGCTCAACCTTCGAACTCTCATGTTCTTCGGATTTGGTCGAGGGAAGTGGAAGCAACTTCAACCTTTTTTCACCAACTGTAAGTTTCTCAGAGTTTTGAAGCTCGAGCGCCTTTATGATATGAGAGGAAATTTACCTAATTCAGTGGGAAACCTGGTCCATTTAAGATTCCTAAGTTTAGCAGAAAGTTCTTTCAAGGGCTTGCCACAATCTTTGGGAAACCTTGTATATATGGAATTCTTGGACATTCATGTGGTTCCATATGAAAAGGTAATTGTGCCAAATGTGTTGTGGAAGATGAGAAGGTTAAGGTATCTCCGTCTTCCTCTCTATTTAGCTGTTAAGAAGAGATTCTTTGGGGATCAGAAGAAGTTGCGGTTGGACACTTTAAATAGCCTATTGATATTGAAAAACTTTTTTTTGAAGATGTGTGATGTGAACGATTTAAGAAAATTGACCAATCTACAAAAACTAACTATCATCGGCGAGTATGGTACTGATGACTTGAAGACAATTCCACAACTTGCTAAATTCAATTTGAAACATCTTCAATCCTCATCTTTTACATTCATTAGCTTTCTATTCACCGAAAGCGAATTGAGTATAACGTCAAGCTATTGTCATTCCTGTAAATTGTTTCTACGAGGAAATATAGAGAAGTTTCCGGAATATAAAAATCTACCCTAGCAACTGAGGAAGCTGGCCTTAATTAGCTCCAAACTCAAAGAAGATCCGATGCCAATATTGGAGAACCTGCATCACTTGATTGTTCTCATATTATATGATGCTTTTGAGGGAAAGGAAATGGTTTGCTCTGCAGGAGGCTTTCCTCAACTCAAGCATTAAGTCCTCTGTGATCTATATAATTTGGAGGAGTGGTGTCACGCCCCAATCCTCAGGCACGCACACATCCGTCTCACTTGGTCGATTTTATAATGCGATATCCCAGGACAATGTATCGCCGACCCTTTCATTTTTAAGCACATGCGGAAGCAGTTAAAATCCCCAGACAATAAAACGATGGGATAGAAAAGTAGGGCCATATTTTTCATATTGAAATTTATAACCAAACTTTTATACAAACCACAAACCCTTTCATAACTATTCACATAAAAAAGGAGATCTCAAAAGAAGACAGAAACTTAGACGAACTGGGCTGTACTCAAGACCCCTCTTAGGACTGTCTTCTTCTCCCAAAAATCCTTCTCTTTAGATCTCGCCTCCGAGTTCTCCTTCTCGGATTCCTCCTCCTCAGCTCTTCAGCGGGGTCCTGAAATGGTTTTCCCCAAACTGGGATGAGACTACGTCTCAGCGAGTTCTACCCCACTAAGCCCGATTAGTAAACCATTATACTAAAGGCTGGCTAAACACGCATAGGGCAGAGGACTTACCTTGGCCTCTAATCCCACCTGCAAGTGAGTACAATTCACAATAAACACCCATTTACTTCAAACAAATCGAACCAGTCGATTACATGTCATACAATTTAATCCCCACTGTGGGATATTTAAAAGCTAGGCCACGTGCATTCTCCAGGACGACATACCGAGTCTCCGAGCCACGTGCATTCTCTCAGGCGATCTTTTTGCCAATGTGACATATTCAACCACTGAACTCACGTGCATTCTCCAGGTGATATTCCAATTCACCGAGCCCACGTGTTCTCTTTCAAGTGGTTACCAATTTACTTTCAATAACGACAACCAATGCCCAACGATTTCTCAATCAAATAATTAAATCAACTCCACAAAGCATTATAAATACTGAATAACATACTTGGCCATTTACCGATCAACAATTCAATCTCAATCAATTACAATCAATTTAGGGTAAATCCCTAAAATATCACAATTTATTCAATCCCATACAACGTGGAGCTCAAATAAAAGCTCAAATAAATAAACGGACTGCGCCACGATGATCAGCATGAGATTTCGGTCGTCGGCCATGAAAATCTTAATTTCCGAAAAATAATTAATTATTAATTAATTTCGAAAATTAATTATTAATTACTAAAAATTCAATTTAGCTCAAAATAAAGCCCGATTAAATAAACGGACTTCACCACGGTCATCAGCATAATTTTTCGGTTCCAGGCCATCTCAGTTGAATTTTCGGAAAATAAATAATTATTTAATTTAATTCCGAAAATTAATATTTAAATACTAAAAATCTACTTAGGCCCGAAAAGCCTAATTGGAGCCCACCAAGGGTCGGGAAAATTCCCGAGGCACTTCCAATAAATAGTAGACCACGTCTACTTGCTAATTACACATTCAATTTATTTAATTTGCATCACAATTGGCTAATAATGGCTAATTTATTCTAATCCAACAACCTAAACATAATTAATTAAATCTAAACCAACCCTAAACATAATTAGCCAACTAATCCTGGATTAGTGAGATTACTCACCAAATCGCGTGCAAATCGGATCAATCCGACGGCGGCGACGCGAGGAACGATTGTTCCCAAAGCACGGCTCGGGTTCGGGGCCGGGAAACGGCCCAAAAGCGGGCCCGAAGTCGCTGAAACCCACTCCGTGGGCTTGCTGGTAGGGGCTGAACGGGGCCGCTCCGGCGGCTAGGGCGGCGAGGGGAAGCCGGCGGAGGGTGAGGGGGTCGCGGGGGAGGTTCGGCGGGGCTAGGCGGTGGCCGGAGGTGGCCGGAGGGGGCTGGTCGGTGCGGAACAGGGCTGGTTCGCGCGGCCTGGGCGTGCGCGGACGGCGGGACGGTGGCGGGCGCGGGCGGCGGCGCGGCGGTGCGGCGGTGCGGCGGCGGGACAAGCGGCGGGACGGGCGGCGACGGTGCAGCGACGGCGGCTTCTGCTCGAGCTTCCTGTTGCTGGTTCGCTCGAGCGTGCGCAAGAAGGAAGAAGAAGAAGAAGAAAGAGAGAGAGAGAGAGAGAGAGAGAGAGAGAGAAAAAAGAGAGAGAAAGAGAAAAAGGAAAGGAAAAAGAGAGAGAAAGAAAAAGGGGGAGAGAGAAAAAAAGAAAAATAAATAACCATACTTTTCTTATTTGATTTTCTTTTCTCTTTCCCTTTTTAATTTCTTTTCGGACTTCAATTTTTCTTCCGATAATTTCTTTCTTGAAATTTCGGACCCGTCAATAAATTGACGAGCGATGAGACAGGATCCTAGAAATAAGAATTATGACGCGCTTAAAATTCGATTCCCGAAATCGAGTTCAATTTCATGGTTAAAAATCGATCAGACATGATTTTAGCTAAATCCAACCAATTAGGTAGCTTTTAGGGATTTTACAGCTGATACATCCCTTAACAGCTTCACCCAATAGGTTAGTTAACTCGTGAGTGATCAGCTCAGAGAAAAAGGCCATAGGCACGCCGACGAAATGCCCATTTCACTTTATCGAAACGGGGTCGAATTTCAGGATGTCACAAGTGGAGGGTCGTTGAAGGAGCCATGCCTCATCTTTCTTGATTAGCGATCATGCAATGTCCTGACTTGAAGGGAGTACCTCAAGGAGTCCCCAAAATTGAACGTTCTGGTGACCTTTATGATGAGCATTGGAAGAGCCAGTGGTGACAGAGAGACACACCGATGTGGGTGGTTGGGGTGGCCCTAGCAGTCCAGGAGAGAGAGAAAAAGGGAGCGTTGGCTTGTGGGTTGTCAGGGGGTGGCCCCCCATATTATAGCATATGAGGAAAATGAAAAACACAAAATCAGCTTTTCACTATATTTTAGCTAAAATTGGTTGTATCACAATCCTTTATAGAATTTCTCGGGCATATATCTTATCAAATATATTACATAAAAGTATATATTGTACATTAGATGCATAAATTGAATGGAATGAGTCTCTTCCCCCCACACAAAAAAAGAAAAAAAGAAATTAAGAGTATTGCTAAGAAAGTGAAAATTAGAAGAAATGTTTTTAAATCTCATTGTGTATGGTACCTGCAAATGTTTCATTAGATTATCCTTTTATATATGCAATAGAATTGACTGAGTGGAATATTTATGAAATATAGAAAAATATTTCATTATGTCTCTCTTATGTGACACATTTATGAACATGAATAGATGATTAGAATGTGTCAAAAGAATGATATGAGTTTTTATTAATTAACTAATAACAAATTTAAAGATAAATCATGGCAAGAGCACCAGTTGCTTCCCGCCACGGTATTTGACATGGCTTCATCACTCACCAATCAGCCATTAGTTAATCCTGGCCGTTGATTTTTGCTTAAACTAATAAATCATGCGTGAATCAATGATTCTCTCTTCTTTGTTAAGCTCTAGCATTAGTGAGTGCCGCCCTTCTGATTTTGTAGCCGTAACTATTCTTTTTATTGTAATACAGCCAAACGATAATTAATTTAAGTAACATGCTTTTATTTATTTATGAGGGATATCTAGGAATATCAATGATTTGGTTTGATTTAGTTTTCTTGGAAAATCGAATTGAACCGTTATGGTAAACGGCTAAACCGAACCCAATGCAATCTAAACCAAATGCGATTCAGTTCGGATTTTCGATTTTAACCTTCTTCTTTTTTTCTCATTCTTTTTTGGCTGAACCGAACCAAATTCTTCCCTCACCGTAACTGGTCCACACGCCTCCAAGATGTCGTCCTCTTCGAAATCCGCAAAAGCAGACACGCTCGCAGATTTTTTCATCTTCCTCGGGAGCTTCCGCATTGGCATAATCTCGCTTGAGATGTGGAGGTCCGGGACCACCCAATATTTTTTCTGGTGTCGGACTCAGTCCTCTTGGCCTGATTCTCCTTCAGTTGACTGTACACACCGTCGACACTCTGCACATCCTCTTCCTCTTCTTCTTCAACTCCTTCCAGTTCTGGCGCTTCTTGCTCTTCTAGTTCTTCATCTCCAGCTGGGTCAACTTGTTCTTCCTCCTCAGCTTGGGTACTCTGTTGATCTGGCTCCAGGGGTTGCTGAGAGCTGGGATGGGTCGGTGAAAAGCTGGCTTGGCCATTTTATCAAACACATCGCAGGCGTTCTTCTGGGGACTGAAGTCGCGCGTGCTAAGCGCAGGGTTGGAGACTACGAGTATTTTTACCTGGTTATATGAGCAAGAGGGACGAAGCTACGAGTCAAGGAAGACAACTTCAGTTATTGTCTACGAACCAAATCAGTACCGGCGATGAAGCGGCTACGATCCATATAGTGGACAATCTCTCAGAGCATCGGAAATCATTCCGCGAATCAGTTTCTGCCAGTTGTTCTTCCACTCCAGAAATATTTTAAGTTTTTTTTTTTTTCAGTGAATCTGTAAAAGGAAACCCGGATCCATGTCGAATGAAAGAAATGTGACGTCCCTTCTCGAGCGGTTAGGGAGAAAGAAGGGTGAGCGAGATTTTCTCTTTCGACGACCTCGAGTTCCGCGGGTCTCTCCCTCTCGTGTGCACGGAAGGGAAAAAACGGCAACTTTCTCGGCTACGGCGGAGAGGTGAATGTGAACGATGATGAAGAGTGTGTCGTCTCATGGTGAGCGGAGAAGAAGATGAGCGAGAGAGAGAGTATTGTCTATAAGTATGCTTTTATATTTTATTAGTTCGACTCGATTAACCAAATCAAATTGAACCAAGAAAATTTGAACAGATAAAAATAAATGTGATTTTTGCCATTATTTGAATAAAAAATCGAACCCAATAAAAAATGCATGAAATTTCGGTTCGACTCGATTCATTTCTTAGTTTGGTTCCAACACCCCTAGAGATTGGGGCTTCATCAATCCTATTTCTTGGTTTGGTTCCAACACCGCTAGATATCGAGGCTTCGTCAATCCTATAAATGCAGTTTCCCTAGTGGTGCTAGGATTGATCATCCATTTTGTTATGTGAGATTTTTCCTATACAATTTCCTATTGTATTTGTGATTTAGTGGAAATTACCAACTAATTTTGCATATCGTATAAATTAAATCTGCATCTGTGATTTGATTAGGCAAAAATTATCCTTATTTTGAGATGTTCCATTTACGACATAAGATTGTAGCAAAGCAGAATCGAGCAAAAACCTTCACATCGTTGGAGATGTAAAGTCTCCCAATGATTTTCAGTTTAATGCTAAATGATAGACGATAAAATGTGATCATGATTGTAGGGGACAATAGTCCTAATTTAGCCATCTCTAGACCAAAGAAGAAAAGAATTCATCACAACCCTATTATATGTGATGGATTTATGAGATGGGCTTAAGGCCCATCCGCTCAAGTTGGGCCCAAAAAGGCCCGGCCCACGGGAATAGGGCCCGTGGATGGGGGAAGGTATAAAAGGAATGAGAGAGAGAAAGAAGACACCTCTTGGCATAACAATTCCAACGTACGTTCCTTTCTCTCTCTTTTTCTCTCAAACGCTTAAGGTGACGCTATTTCCCTATTCAAGTCGAATTGACATCATCGGATCAGAATTTCTTCCTCGATCTTCGGCATTGGTGTTTAATCCGTGGCTAACAAGGTACGCTCGAATCCGTGGTGTGCTTTACGATCGATGATGCGTGTTTTCCCGGGCTTCGTCTTCCGCATTGATTTAAGGGTTCGATTCGGTGTCGAATCTGGTTTTCGGGGATCCGTTATTCCCAACATTGGTATCAGAGCCCTAGTTCACGTTTTCCCGATCAATTTGATGTTTTTTGATTGATTTTTTGCGAAAAAACTTTCGGCCGTATGGATCGAGGCAAGAAATCCCGACACCTGAGCGTTGTTCGGCCATTTTTCTGAGTTTTCGTAAGTCGAAATCAAATTCTGAAGGCACTGGGAGAAAGGCGACGTCGAGACGAGTCCGGCGACATATCGCACGCCGCCGTACGACGCCGCACACACCCACACGCGCGGCCAGAAGCCGCTGCGCGTGGGCGCGACGCATCTGGAAGCGCTGGCTTTGCCAGCGCGTGCGCCACACGCGCCGGTGGTGAACCGGCACATGCGCGCCGGCGGCCGGCGAACCGGCACGCGCCGGTCCACGGACCGACGCGTGCTGACGTCACAAATGACGTCATCGTGACGTCATCCACAGTCGGTAACCGTTCGGATGACGTCAACAATGGCGTCATCGCCGACGACGTTTCGCCGAGCGGTCACCGGCCGGCGACCCGACCCGACCCGACCCGATCAGCCTGGCGCATGCCGCGCACGTGCGGCTGATGTCTGCGTGACGTCAGCACGCTCACGCGCGAGGCACGTACCGGCTGACGTCTGCGTGACGTCAGCCATCGCACGCGCGCGGCACGTGCGGTCGGTTCGTCCGACCGACCCGTCCAGTCCGACCGGTTCGACTGTCGCGACCGGTCCGACCCACGCGCCCGTTGACCCGACCCGTTGACCGTGACCGACCATTGACCGTTGACCGACGACCGTTGACCAACCGTTGACCCAAAAAAAAAATTGTTTCTTTTTTAGTCATGCCTATGTGGGTTATAAATAATCTATTTTTAATTCTGCATTTGTTGCATGAATTTTGGAAAATTATGTATTTTCTCTTATATTAATTATGGATTATAAGTGATCCATTTTTAATTCCGCATTTGTTGCGGGAACTATGATGCGTTATGCAAGGATACCCGCAATCCCAGAACGGACGAGGGAAATGCAAGACTTAAAAGGCTGATGTCAGGAATTAGCTAATTATCAGTGGCATGATGGTGATTTAGTATCACATGTGGTCAAGGTCAATCAGATGATACAGGAAATCATCTGGAATGGTTATCTTATGCCGGATTTTGAGAAGGTGCCGGCTTTGATGAACACTCTTCCACCTGAATGGCAAGTAGTGTTGGATCGGCTATGGGAGGTCAACGTGGTCCCGGGTTATAGGAGGCTGGTTGAAGCTTTTGTAAGAGAGCACTATAGGATTGAGTTGGCTAAAACTTCAACCCTTAGATTGAGCGCCACATGGCACCGAGTAAATGCGCCTTGGAGGCGACATGAAAGCTCTCCAAAAGTTTTTCCATGGTTGGCAAATGTGCCTTCAAATTTCTCAGATATTATGACTGATAGATTAGAAGGGACATTCCCTATTTATTTCTTTGATTAATTATGTAATGTTTACTACCTGATTGTTGTTGATATAGCAACCGATATGTTAGTTGTTTCATGTGAAAGCACTGTTATTCTATTGGATGTTAGATAATATTTGCTTTCTGTTACTGCTGATTACTGTGGGTAGTTAGCTGTGGGTAGTAATAAAAGCTTTTGTAGCTTCATAGAATTGATTTTGCAAAAGACAATTATATTAATAATAATTTTGAGTTAGGATTTTTGGAGGATGATTGGAAACGTAGTGACCTTTTGATTCTGAAACCTTGCTTGAAATTATTCATTAATATGATTGGTCTATGCAAATAGGGATGCATAAATGATAGGCATTAATTATTCGTGCATGTATGTCGATGTGTTGAACGATGGTTCAGCAACTAAGAATGTAATTGCTGATATGAACGGCAACAATTGTGAAATATTGAATATGAAGATTCAATATGTGCTGGAAAAGCAAGAAGCACTAGAAGCTCTTGACTATGTTATGGAAGATCTTAAGGATGCGATGCGCCACCTTGAGCTGGTAGAGGACCGCTTGACGGCATTTGAGCCGAAAATAGATATTTTCAATGCTGGTTCTAGCTCATAAAGGGCGTTGAGCTCTAAGCGCAAGCGTATTGATTCGTTCAATATGTGGGAATGCAAAGGATCAAGTCCTATTGCAAGAAATCAAGAGTTAACCAACACGAGAGAGGAAAACGTCCTCAAGGGAAGAAAATGTCAAGGGTGAGATGTTACAATTGTGACAAGAGAGGTCACTATGCTTGCAACTGTTGTGAGCCGAAAAAGGTCAACACCTCTTGTACATTTAAGAACTTTGCTTATGTATTAAGTTCTGAAATATTTGCTGAATCCAATCCTATGTGGACCGTAGATTCATGAGCGATAGACCATGTAGCGAAGGATAGAGGATCCTTTGTGGAATTCCGACGAGTACCAACTGGAACTAAGTGGATCTATGTGGGATATGACTCCAGAGCTGCAGTTAATGGGATTGGCACCTGCCAATTGAACATGCATGGTGGACGCATCTTGATGTTCTATATGCTCTGGAGATTCGTCGAAATTTAGTGTCTATCTTAGTGTTGATTAAGCTTGGTTTTGGTATGAACTTCCATAATAAAGGTGTAGATTTGTGTTTAGATACAAACTATTATGGTTGTGGTCACTTACTGAATGGTTTTATTGTACTAAATGTTGACTGTGGTGATGTCAATATGTTATTCCCTTGTTTCACGTCTTCTACCTTATATGATAATGATGTGAACATGGTGGCATGCTAGACTTGGTCATATGGGCCAACAACATATGAATAGACTAGCTAAAGAGGGCTTGTTGGGCAATATTGAAAAAGTCGATTTGTCCATATATGAGCATTGCCTAGTAGGGAAAATGACAAGGAAACTATTTGGAAAAGGTAAAAGAGCTAAATTTCCTCTGCATTTAATCCATTTGGACGTCTGTGGTTCAATGAATGTGAGAGGAAGGCAAAGGGCTGTTTATTTCATCACTTTTTATAAATGATTATACTCGAGTCAGATATGTCTATTTGATTTCTCATGAAACTGAAGCATAAGTTGTTTCAGAAGGTTTATGAACCTGGCAGAAAATCAATTAGACAAGAAAATAAAGGTATTTAGATCCGATCGAGGTTGAGAATATTTATCTGATAAGTTCAAAAAATTATGTGATAAAAAATGAATAGAAAGATAGTTGTCTATTCCATATACTCCTCAACAAAATGGTGTTGCAGAGAGAATAAACAGAACCATACTGAAATGGTTAGGTCCAAGATGGCGCATGCTAACTTACCTATCACTTTTTGGAGTGATGTGTTGTTAACTGCTGCCTACATACTTAACCGGGTGCCTTCCAAATCAGTTATTTCCACTTCATATGAGTTATGGACAGTTAGAAAACCGGACTTAAGTTTTCTTAAGCCATGGGGTTGTGCTGCCTATATTCATGAGTCCTCTCACAAGTTTGGGAAATTAGGCCCCGAAAGAAAATAAGAGTATTTTCATGAGATACTGCGAACACTCAAAAGGGTATGTGTTCATAGGTGAGCAGGAAAGTGGGAGTATAACTGAATTTGAATCACGGGATGTCACATCTTTAGTGAATGAATTTCCTAAGAAGGGCGAAATAAGGGAAAATTACTCCCTATTTGAAACCTTGGATCAAGATAATGATGTCAGTGGAGTTTGTCCAAGTGAGAGTAATATGAGATGTGATGAATTGAATTCAACTCATTCTCAATTGCAACCACCTGATGTGACGACATCATCATTACCTCCAAGTGGGAGCATGATGGGGAATGATATGCTAAGTATACAATCTCCCATACGGTGAACAAGTCACCAAAGTATTCCCCGTCGATATTTTGACATTGAAAGGGAAACTTTTATTGTTGCTCCACAAGATGAGGATGAGCCAAGAAATATTAATGAGGCTCTAAATTGCCCTAATAAGGAAAAATAGATTTATGCAATGAAAGAAGAGATAGAGTCAATGAAGTCAAACCAAGTCTGAGAACTGGTTGATCTTCCAAAAGGGACGCAGAGCTATTGGGGACAAGTGGGTTCTCAAAATAAAGCGAAAGGCTGATTGCTCAATAGAAAGGCATAAGGCTCGCCTTGTGGCGAAGGGGTATAATCAACATGAAGGAATTGATGATGAAAATACATTTTCTCCTATAGTGAGATTTACCTTGATTCGCATTATTCTGGCAATAGTGACTAGTATGGATCTTGAGTTACATCAAATGGATGTAAAGATTGCTTTCCTCAATGGAGAATTAGAGGAAGGAACATATATGGAACAACCTGCTGGTTTCATAATGAAAGGCCAAGAAGAAAATGTATGTCGACTTTGGGGGTCGATATATGGCCTTAAGCAGTCATCGAGACAAAGTATATACATTTTCATAATGCCATAGTGGCATATGATTTTACAATGATTGACGAGGATAATTGTGTATATATCAATAGATCCAATGATCAATTTGTGATCATATCATTATATGTTGATGATATACTAATTGCCGGAAGCAATATGGAGTTGGTTAATACTGTCAAGAGATAGTTGTCTTCTAACTTTGAGATGAAGGATATGGGTGATGCTGCATACATTCTTGGAGTTAAGACTTCAAGAGATCGTTTTGAAGAGATCGTTGTCTCTTTCGCAAGAAACCTATATAAATAAGGTTCTTGAACAATTTCGTATGCAAGACTGTAAACCCATAGACACTCCTATTGCAAAAAGGTGAAGGATTGAGCCATAGTCTGTGTCCAAGGACTCCATAAGAGAAAGAACAAATGAAACATGTTCCTTATGCTAGTGCTGTTGGGAGCTTGATGTATGCTATGATGTGTACAACACCCGACATATGCTTTGCAGTCGGAATGGTGAGCAGATACTAATCCAATCCAGGTCAAGCACATTGGAAAGCCGTTAAGAAAATACTGAGGTATCTGAAGGGAACTGCTGATTATACGCTGAGTTATTAAGGAAAGGATCTGCAACTCAAAGGCTATTGTGATACTGATTGGGGAGGAGATTTAAATGAAAGGAAATCTACCTCTGGATTTGTTTTCTTACCGAATAATAGCACCATATGTTGGAGCAGTAAGAAACAAAAGTGTATAGCCTTGTCCACGATGGAAACTGAGTTCGTGGCATTATCAGCAGCAGTATAAGAAGGTGTTTGGCTTAAAAGATTTTTTGGATCATTTAGGTGTTATTAGAAGTGCTGCAGATTTATTGTTGGTTAATTGTGGTAGCCAAGCAGCAAAAAACGTATACCAAAGATCCAAAATATCATGGCAAGACCGAACATATAGATACCAAGTATAATCTTGTCAATGATATGGTTGCAGAAAAACATGTGAACTTAGAGTACATACTACGCATAGAATGGTAGCAGATCCTATGATAAAGCCAATACCTAGAGATGTGTTTTGTGGCCATATGAAATCTCTAGGATTGCGTAGAGGTTAACGTACTGAATATTGTAATTTCCCTAAGTGTTCACTTTTGATGAATTTGTGTTTTCATCATTAATGCCTATGAATCTTTGTTTGATCTTTATGCATCTTAATGCTTAATGCATTACTTTAAGTTGAGAAGTATGTCGGACAGATATAAGATTAGCCCACTCACACGGGTAATCGCCTCTATTTACTGTGTGATAAATAGAGATGAGACTGTTTTAAAGCTTATTATCTAGGTGATAATCGAGAGCTCAAGCTTAAAACACGTATGTCGCCTTAACTAGGTGTTAAGATGAGGATATAATACTTACAATATCCAAAAGTAAAATACCGCACATATTTTACTTTATCTGTCTAAGATACCAGATGTGAGTTCTGATGAATGTTGTGAATGAGTAGATCCGTGAACTCAAGTTAGACATTGGGTATGTCTGAACTATCATCTGTACGGTATTGAAAGGTATAGACATACGCTCCATGGGAAAGGAGTTTATACCGTAATACGTATTTCATACTACGTATGCATGAGACGACCAATAAGAGTGGCAAAATTTTGATCTCAACTTTTATGTCGTGTGAGACTCTTGAGGAAGAGAGTTCCTCAATTTCTTAATCCCCTCATGACTCTTACTTATTCTCAAGATTTCTATTTAGTGTTTGCTATCTTAGGATGTTGCCAATGGTCATGAGTGATTCGATCTAATGGGGCATTTCTAGAAAAGCAAGCTGGACTGAAATTGAGAGTTTGAAGGAAAGAGGAAGATCGATTTTGGAGAATCACATTATAGTTTTGTATTCACCGGTTAACCAATTATGATTGTCTTTGTGATAATCATAATTGTGAATACAATATATATATCATTGTTTAAAAGAGATCAAGAGAGATATAAATGTGATCGATCGATCTAGGGTACTGCATACTAAATCTACTCAGGAAGTGATGCCCATTATGAGCTGCTATATATTCCTAACAGATGTATGGCAACGAGCTCTCAAAGTATGCTGGTCGCACGGATTATTCACCGGTATGAATGTTGAAGAGAGGAAAAGAGGATTCTGTTCGGCCCACCATGTTAAGTGAGAGTCTATGATGGATTTTTCTCTGATGGGGCTGAGTATGAAATGTCCGCCCATGTTGGTTTTGGACCACCATGTGTGAGTGGGAGATGATGGATTTATGAGATGGGCTTAAGGCCCATCCGCTCAAGTTGGGCCCAAAAAGGCCCGGCCCACGGGAATAGGGCCCGTGGATGGGGGAAGGTATAAAAGGAAGGAGAGAGAGAGAAGACACCTCTTGGCATAACAATTCCAACGTACGTTCCTTTCTCTCTCTTTTTCTCTCAAACGAAAAGAAAAATGCTCTCTTTTCTTCCAAAACGACGCTGTTTCCCTATTCAAGTCGAATTGACATCATCGGATCAGAATTTCTTCCTCGATCTTCGGCATTGGTGTTTAATCCGTGGCTAATAAGGTACGCTCGAATCCGTGGTGTGCTTTACGATCGGTGATGCGTGTTTTCCTGGGCTTCGTCTTCCGCATTGATTTAGGGGTTCGATTCGGTGTCGAATCCGGTTTTCGGGGATCCGTTATTCTCAACAATATGCCTCCCAAATTGACTACTACTTTTATGAGGAGACTATTAGATGTGAGAGCACCAAGCCCATGGACAAAGCAAAACTTCCCAAAAAGAATTATAGTACTTTCTTGCTTAAAGGGTGAATCATGAGTTTCCTTGATGGTGCTTGTTAAATTTGATGCTTTCTTGTTAGAGGCTTACCCATCGTGAGAAAATGGGAACAATAGTGCCACATGGGCGGCCAAAGTTGCATGCCTTCTTATAATCTGGAAGACGAGGAGAAAGTCACGGAAGTGGGTTTGCACGATGAGAAGACCGCCCCGGCCTTTGGTCTCATTATAATCGACCGCAAAATCGAATGTTGGAGACTGTCTGCATGCCTTGTTTTGCGCATAACTGAGGGGAAATCATTTTGATAAAAATTGCCTGGTTTCAATGTTTCCAAGGATGATTCTTTCTCTTTTTTTTTCCATATTCTTCTTGTATATTCTCAGCCACTCAAATTTCAGAATACAGCATATCTTACTGCTAGCATAAACGCCATGGAGTGTGGCACCCCTCAACGGCCCCTAAACCGTTAGGATCGCTACAATCCTCTTACCTTTCACTTGGCCTAATAATATAATACTTTGATACCAAGGAATTTCATGTAAATTCATAAATCCTGGGGGTTTACATCTTTTAGATTGGTCCCTATGCAATTTATATGGCGTAAGTATATCCATCAACTCCTTTTCATATATTCAGAAAATGATGCACACCAACTAAACATTTATAGGTAAGAGCCGAACACTTTATTTACTTAAACTAGATGGACATCATTCATCGGTACATCAAAATGCAGTCTTCTATACTCGGCTATACTTCAAAAGATTAACGACATATTTTCCAATAGTTGTATGCTTAAGGTCCATCAATCAGTGTCGGCGTCCAAAAGTTCATTCATTTGCTATCCTCCTCCTTGTGGTCATATCCAACCACTCGATCCATCTACTGGTGGCAGTGGTGGCAGAGGTATCTTGTCTAGTTTAAAATGTTAGTCCCCAAACGGAGTGAATATAACCATTCAGCAGTAAAAATCCATCAAACTACACAATGCAACAAGCAAGACAATCACAATTTCATGTGAAATGCACATATCATCCATGCAATCATGTTTATATCTTCATGAGATGCATTCATTAAGGCAATTCATATTCCATGCCATATGCACATACATGCGCATGATCCATATCACACACACACACACACACACACACACACACACACACACACACACAGACATATATATTCTCATGAGATCCATTCAATGCCTTCATGATCGCATTTCTCAATGCCATATAGTATCAACTCAATTTCATAGGCAATTATATCCCATGCCATATGCAGACACACACATGCATGATTCAATTCCCATTTTGATATTCAAAATGATCTCATCTTTCTTTTAGGGACTAGTGTTTGCATCTCTCATATATCGCTCGCACCCAACCTGGCATCGCGAGGAACCTCCGGCACACACCTCCAAGTATCCGGCACACACACTCCGAGCATCGTCGGCTCACACCTCTGACAGTATCATTATCATCACAATGTATATTTACACACACACACACACACCTCATTTTCAAATCAACATTTGATGCAATAATCGGAACACATATCTCATTTTCAAATCAACATTTGATGCAATAATATCCGAGGTCTAAACCAATCTTTTTGATGCTATATGACGTGTTAAATGTCACCACATATGTAGTACAAATAACACCCACGATATCACATTTCATAAAGCAATTCATTGGTTTTTGAAAATAGAACAATCTTCGGATAAAACAGAATGCACCTCTTTAGTAATAATTCTTGAAAAATTAGTAAATAATCTCACTAATTTTTGAAAGTTTAACATAATGTAGACAAGACCTAGAGAAAGAGATTTCATAAAGAACACCATGTCAAGAAAGTTTCACATCAATCACATAGGTCCATACATCATAGTAACAGAATTTCCAACGCCACTTTTGCACAGTTTCGGAAATAAGCCTTTAAATGTGTTAGGGAAATCCCTTATGATGTTTTGAAGATGACAAAATAAATCAAAGGCTACTAACATGTTTAATGGTTAAGTAATAGACCATGCAGATTATAGAACATGTGAAGGATATTATCAAAGTGCGAAGACGACCAGAAGACTGAACGTAACATATGTCCAGAGTATATTTCGAAGATTTCCAGACTTCTGTGTCAAAGTCTGAAGACTGCCAGACTCAAGACTCAAAGTCTGAAGACTGCCAGACTTTAGTATCAAAGTCTGTTCTACATCAGAAGTCTGTCAACTCTAACTAATTCCAGACTGAACGTGAATGATGAACCAAAAGACAAACTCTATGCTGAAACTGAACCAGAAGACAAACTCTATGCTGAAGCTGAACTGGGTACAGACCTTAAAGCTAAATCTGTTCAGAAGCAGATATGTTCAGACCCAGATTGTAAAGTCTACAGACTCATATTGTAAAGTCTACAGACTCAGACTTTACATCCAGATTCGATGAATCGTAACTCAAGCCCAATCATACAATGGCTAGTGATCTGGTTTAGATTCCACATCAAGATTGATTTGATTGACTCAATCTAATTGATTGACGATCGGATCTTGAAGACAAGAACTTTCTATACGAAGAAGCTTTACTTATGGAAACCAAGATTTCGTTTGTATGGGCGATCGGAATCAATTTGGGATTCTACCTTTGTCACTCAACGGCTACCAAATCTTCGAGATACAGAGCTGTCCAATGGGTATATTGGAAGACGATTCTCCGGGATACTGTCCAACGGGTAGTTTGGAAGTGGAGGAGTATTTAAGGAGATGAAGGACCGATGAGCAAGTAAGAGACGGAGCGTAGAATTTATAATTCCAAAGTCTGAGCGACTTTCGATCATATACTTGTCTCTTGAGAGCTTAAACGTTTGTAATCGTGAGAGAAATACCAAAAGAGTGACTTAGTGAGATAGTGTGATCTACTACTAAGTGTTTGCACTCGAAGTTGTAATCTCTTGTTAATTGCATAATGGAATTCAGCCAAGAAGGCTGTTAGCGTGGGAGAGTGGACGTAAGCTTGGATTAAGCCGAACCACTATAAATCTTGTGTTTTTATTCTCTTCCCTAACTCATTTATTTTGTTCATACTAGCACTCTCAAAATAAACTCCGAAAATTCTGAGATTTTAATATGTTATAGATGAGACCTAGACGTAAAATTCCCATGAATAAATAGAAGTCTAATTCCTTCTGGATTAAAAGTTATAATTTTTATAACTCTCCTTAACTCTCGGTTCACTCTCCAGATTTAACCCTTTCAAATAAAATCATTTTCCCTGATCAATACTCGTCCGTTTATTCTAAAATTTTAGTATATTACTCCTCAAGATGTCATTTACAACTCTTATCAAGGACACGAGATCAAATTCGGACTGGATAATTGCACAAAATTCATAGAATCACAATAGATCAACATAACAGTTTCCAGATCTAGTATCTTTGAAGAAAAATGGTTTCACCAACAAATACTTGTTCGTTTTCCCTCAAATTTTGATATGTTAATCTTCAAGAATTCCTCTACAACTTTCATCGAGAAGTCGAAGTGAGATTCCAACTAGAACATTGCATGCAGCTCACGAAATCACCAAAAGTCGGATTGTTCCTACATGCAACAGCTCACTTAGAAAACTACCACCATTCACTCGAGTTTCCAGCATTCAACATCATAACTCAAGCATTTCCTGCATTCAACATCACAACTACATCAAGCAAAGAGTAGGCTAACGGACTCTATTTGCCTCTAATCCAAATAAAATCGCAGCAAGCACAACGGCGGGACTAGGCGGACGCACAGCGGCAACTGGTCTCCTTCTTCTCTTCTTCTCTCGCACGCTCGCTCAGTCTCCCTCTCTCTCTCTCTCTCTCTCTCTCAATCCGCCCCTCCTCTTTTCTTTCCCTTTCATCATTAGCAATCATTTGATTTGCATGGCATTAGACACTTGGCTAATCTCTCTTGCCACTTGTTAATTTTTCCATGCAAGTTAATGGGCTCAAAGGGCCGGGCCTCTCCCTCCTTCGGTTGACTACTTCATGGGCTCCTTGGGCTGGGCTTGGTCGGCCGAATGGTGGAAAATTGTGGGCTGTCTTGGGCTGATTTGGTCCTCAAATACCCAACCCACAGTTATTCCTAATAATCCACCTTAATTCCCACTTATATAAATATCTAATTACACTTATTCACTTGGCCATAAAAATTTGTAATATAAATCAATAAAATCCAGCTTATAAGGTTCATGGTATATCCAGGGGTTGCTATGAAATTTTAGAATACCACATGGAGGCTCATTTTGTCTCAAAGCTTCCCTGCCAACTTCTCTTCAAAGCGTGGTGAGCTAGTTATCATGCACTAATACGTCATTGACGTTAGGTAAACGGAAACTTAGCCGCGCTCATATTCATAATATGCTATTCCTGTATTACTTTGCAGACATTAATAAATTATATAATATTGATGACATAAGATAGATTAGTCTGCCCTTTTTTATCTGATAAAAATATCATGATTATTTTATGTTGTAATTATGGAAACTCCACGTTTTCTCTTTTATATAATTTATAATATTATGATTAGGCTAAATAATTTTTATTCAAGCCCAACTCATTAAAAAAGATTGAGCTGTGTCCTCTTTAATTAGCGTTAGCTCATGAATCAGGCAACTCGGGCTAAAAGGACTAGGTCCCATGGACTGAGAGTATTGAGAAGAAGGATGTTAACATTGCTAAGATTAAGGAGCTGAAAAAAATGTGGAAATGAAAATGTCGACACAAGATGGAATACATAGTTGGAGGAGTTAAGTAGAAAAAGATTTCTTACTCTCACAAAGCATCTTCTTCTTACTTTTGTCGTCTTTTTCATCCAAAGAAACCGATCATGGCAAGTCGAGTCCATCATACGGACATTTCTATAATATTAAATTGTACCATACATATTAAATTATTAATAGTTAGACGACAATGATTGATAAAAAAAAAAAAAAAGTCAACTAATTAGCAGATGTTAACTAGTGAAATTTTAAAATTATTTTGAATTTTAATGGTTACTCGAAAAATGTACTTCCAATAACAAAACGAAGGGGAGTCCTCGCTGCGCTTGCTCCCCTTGCGCCCCCTCTCATGGACACACTCTTTTATTATTTAACAATTCTTTCTTCTTTCCTTTAAAAACTCTTATCCTATATCAAATTGCAGCTACACAAAAGGACATTTAAGTCATAGTTCATTTATTTATGTTCCTTTCTCCCGCTAGCATCCGAACAACATTCTATTTCCTTCACCTTGTTATGTCTCGTGATATTTGAATAATTTCTTTTCCTTTCTAATTAATCACCTCTTCATGACAGAGTGTAATTGATCTATTCTTGTTTCCATTCAGTAGATGAACAGGAGGGGAAGAACATGTGACGTCTGATGACCGCGAGCTCTCTAATAGTGAAGTTTCACTGCTTGAAGGGAGGCCTCAACAATTTTGGCATAGTCTATTCGTCATTTCTTGTGAAACCTTCTCTGCTTCGGGATGTTATACTCAATTTTCAAGTGAATTCATGGGATGAAAGAGAGATCCAAAGGCATGAAACTTATTTTTATTCATGTGGTAACAATCGTTTGTAATTTGCATCTCTGTCTGGTCGTGTGTCATATTAAGTATCCTAGGCTCTATCTACAGAGCAGCCCAGTAAGGCTCAATCTTATATTGTACTGATGTTGGGAAACTTATAAAGCCGTTCTCCCTTAATCAAGAGAAAATATTCAGTGATTTGCAAGCGTCATGTCACTAGCTAACATGGTGAGCATTTTTTTGAATAGATCCACTTACAATTTGACACATGTCAATTAATAAAAAAGAAGTAAAAACCTTGTTTTTATCTGTCTTCCTTCTCCATCCAGCCACCGTTTGCTTGGCCATTTGAGAATCTGGCTTTGCTTTCTCTGTCGATACTAAGTTTCTTTCCTGCACCTAGGATCGACTATATTTAGTGTCATTGCAACAAGCCTAGTATGTCTGCTCGATCTGGCCTTACGAGGAAATCAGACTGCGGGATTTAGGAGCCGCCACCATCCGTATTATCTCCAACTGATACCTCGAGCACCAAACTCTTAGTTCAAATCTCAGAACCAATGTCATAGCGAATATATAATTCAACAAGCTGTAGCACTTGGCTCTCCATAAAGAACTTTCCTATTTTTGTTTGCATGTGTGACGTGAAGCACGCATCAAGATGATCTTGAATCATAAAAACTAATAGATGATTATGTTCTATAGCAGGATGTTGATTAGTTTGAAGTAGCCTAAAAAAATTGGCATATGGCATTTGTTTAGGCATGGGTATTGAGTTTTTGGATTGAACTAGGGAAAATGTTAAATTGGTGTCAGTTAAGGATAGGATTAGCGGCAAATTGGTTAAGAGAAGCTCATAAAGGCTTGTCTCAATTGGGATTCCATGTTCACTTTTGTTGTTTAGACTAATAGATCGGTGCTAGTAACTCAAGGATCATTGTGTATTTGGCTAATGAAAATTAATCTCCAAGAAATATATAATATCCACCAACAGAACTAAAATATTGCTTCTATTGAACTTCATTTACTAAGATATGACCATCTCAATCCAAGATTAATAACATTACTTTCATGGTAGATGTGCACTATGATGCTCGTTTTGTCACTAAAAGTAAGGCGACATATTAAGTCGTGTCAGTTTCAAGTTATGCATATCATTTTGAATTCCAATTCCTCTTAATAAAATTGTATCTTTTTCATTTTTGACCAACGACCTACTTTGCTTTCGATAAATTTGTATCTTATTTGACAAGTTTTAAAGAATCATGGGGCTCCATAGAAGTTGGACAGGGCTTGGAAAGTAAGTGCAAGTGCACAGCTGCATCCTCCTGAGCTGAAAGTATTTGAGATCTGCTAAGCTTAAACAACTTCAATAATTAGTGCAATTGACACTAAAAATTGGCCCAATAATGATTTCTTATTCGGTCAAGCACCGACTAAACCACTCGTAAAAGCCATACATGCACTAAATTAATTCTTAAAATCGGTCCTCTCTGTTGACTGTTGAGTTACGGACCCTTGCATTTTATATGTGTGGACACCTAAATTTTAATTATCTATTTAGGATTTAATCATATAAGAAATTAGGAATTAACTTTTAACCCTAAATAAAGATTCACATTAAAGTGAGTAGCATAAAGACATTATGAATATCTGCATTGAGTAGTGATAAAAAAATTAATTAAAAAAATAAAATTAAGATTAAAAGCAGTTAAAAAATATCTGTGCTTGCCAGCTCCTTTGTCGGGGCAGGATCGAGGGAGAAAGAGAGAGGGAAAGAGAGAGGGTGGCGATGGCTTTCGCTTTATCCCTACACACTTCTTGAAAGATTGAAAACGAGCAAACCAAACCCCACTTGTCACCGAATTGGGCTGACCATTGCAGACCAATCAAGATATCCATCTGTACCTTGATTTGTCTGGCCACCTCCTTCCCTCCCATCTCTCCCACGCCTCGAGCGACGTCCAGGAGCAGGGCGCGAGCAGGGCGGATGGCAGCGCGATTTCTGTTGATAAAATAGTTATTTTATTTTTCACATGTTGCTGATTTGGTTTTTCAGTTATTAGAGTTAGTGGAGTCATGTGTGTTGGTTATCCTAGTTTTTAGGTGTTAGTGGGGTAAGTGCTTTATGGAGAACATAGGTAGTTATGGGGTGTTTTACGTGATGTATTTTGTCTTTTGTAAAAGACTTGGTTGCTTTGTACGTAAGATGAAGTTTCAGTCTCATCTCTTCTCCCTTTAGCAATTTAACAGTGGTATCAGAGCCTGAGAAAAACGTGAGAGTTAAAAAAAAAAAAAAAGCTTTCGTGAGAAAATTGCAGTAGCAATATTTTCAATGGCCACCGATAATTTTGTTCAACCAGCAATTCCACGCTTTGATGGTCACTATGACCATTGGAGTATGTTGATGGAGAATTTTTTACGATCAAAGGAGTATTGATCGGTTGTCGAATCTGGAATTCAAGAGCCACTAGTAGGTATGGCTTTGACAGATTCCCAGAAAGCAGAATTGGAAGCTCGAAAGTTGAAGGACCTGAAGGCAAAAAATTATTTTTTTCAGGCTATCGATCGTTCCATTTTGGAGACTATTCTTTGCAAAGAAACCTCCAAGGATATTTGGGATTCTATGAAGAAGAAATATCAAGGTTCTATTAGGGTGAAGCGTGCACAACTTCAAGCCTTGAGAAGAGATTTTGAGACACTAGCGATGAAGGATGGAGAATCTGTCACTAGTTATTGTGCCAGAACAATGGAGATCAGCAACAAGATGCGATTCCATGGCGAGAAGATGGATGATGTCACAATTGTGGAGAAGATTTTGCGTTCCTTGACACCAAAGTTTAATTATGTTGTATGCTCAATTGAAGAGTCGAAAGACATAGATGCGCTCTCTCTTGATGAATTGCAAAGCTCCTTATTGGTCCATGAACAGAAGATGAACAGAAGTTCAACAGTAGAGGAGCAAGCGTTGAAGGCTTCTACCAATACTCATTCCAACAATTTCAGAGGAAGGGGTAGAGGTAGAGGTAGAGGAAGGGGAGATCGAGGAAATAGAGATGTTGGCAGGAATTTCAAAGCCAACAATGACCAATTTCAAGGCAAAGGCAGAGGACGGGATCCTAACAAATTCAAGGTAGAGTGTTTTAGATGTCATAAATTTGGTCATTATGCATCTGAATGTTATACTAGGCTGCCTAATAATAAGGAAAAGGCAGAGAGTTCAAATTTTGTTGAAGAAAAGGAAGCAGAAACGTTGTTGATGGCTGTTCAAGATAAAAAGGAGCGCGAGTCAGATATTTGGTATGTGGATACAGGCTGCAGTAACCACATGAGTGGAAGTAAGTTTTCTTTTTCTCATCTAAATGAAGATTTTCATTCCACTGTGAGTTTTGGGGATCATTCTACTGTGAAAGTGATGGGAAAAGGTGATATTAAAATAAGAACCAAGAATGGTTTTGTGGAAACAATCTCTAATGTGTTGTATGTTCCTGATTTGAAAAGTAACCTATTGAGTGCTGGCCAATTACAAGAAAAGGGTTATGTAATCACCATTCAGAGGGGTGTCTGTGAAATTTATGATTCCGTTAGAGGTGCTATTGCAGTTGTTCCTATGAATTCAAATAGATTGTTTCCATTAAAGATTGAAAGTATTCAGTCTTGTCTGATGGCTGAAAAGAAAGATTCCTCATGGCTTTGGCATTTTCGCTATGGTCACTTGAGTTTTGGTGGATTGAAGACCCTCCAACAGAAAAACATGGTGACAGGTCTTCCTCAAATTACTGATCCTTCTCAAGTCTGTGAAGAATGTGTTGTTAGCAAACAGCATCGTTCTCAATTTTCAAAAGAAAAGTCATGGAGAGCAAAGGATATTTTGCAGCTGGTGCATTCGGACATTTGCGGTCCCATAAATCCATCTTCTAATGGAGGTAAAAGATACTTAATTACCTTCATTGATGATTTTTCCAGAAAAACTTGGGTTTATTTTTTACAGGAAAAATCAGAAGCTTTCTCCACGTTTAAAAACTTCAAAACTCGTGTTGAAAATGAAGCAGGAAAGACCATTAAGACTCTTCGAACAGATCGTGGCGGTGAATATTGCTCAAAAGAATTTGAAGTTTTTTGTGCAGAGTATGGCATTCGAAAAGAGCTTACTGCTGCATATACACCACAGCAGAATGGTGTATCTGAGAGGAAAAATAGAACAATTCTCAACATGGTGAGAAGTTTATTGGCAAGAGGAAGAGTTCCAAAGACTTTCTGGCCAGAAGCAGTAAATTGGAGTATTCATGTTTTGAACAGAAGTCCAACTTTTGCTGTTCAGAATATAACACCTGAGGAGGCTTGGAGTGGGAGAAGACCGGCTGTAGATCACTTCCGAATTTTTGGATGCATCGCATATGCCCATGTCCCGGATGTGAAAAGGAAGAAACTTGATGACAAGGCTGAAAAATGTGTCTTTCTTGGTGTAAGTGAAGCATCCAAAGCATATAAATTATTCAATCCACTAACAAAGAAGATTGTGACTAGCAAGGATGTTGTTTTTGATGAAGAGAACACTTGGGATTGGAATAGGCAGCAGCCTACCCAAGTTCTTTATGACAATGATGCTGAACAGGAGCAAATTTCAGCACCTTGTATGCCCCAAAATTCATCAAATACGACTTCTACAACTGCTGAAATTTCACCAACAGGCTCTGAAGTCAATGAAGAAGAAGCCCAATCTCTTCGCCGCGTTAGAAGAAAGCCTGCTTGGATGGAAGATTATGAGGTAACTGGAATTGGAGATTCAATTACTCACTTTGCTTTATTTTCAGACTATGACCCTACAACTTTTGAGAGTGCTGTCAAAGAAGAAAAATGGCGAAAAGCGATGGATGATGAAATTAATTCCATTGAAAGAAATGATACTTGGGAGTTATCCGATCTTCCGGATGGACAAAAAACCATTGGTGTAAAGTGGGTCTTTAAAACAAAACTGAAAGAAAATGGTGAGGTTGACAAATATAAAGCACGTTTGGTAGCCAAGGGATACAAGCAGCAATATGGAATCGACTATACAGAAGTTTTTTCTCCAGTTGCGAGACATGACACGATCAGATTGGTGGTTGCATTGGCGGCACAAAATTCTTGGCCTATTTTCCAGCTAGATGTCAAATCGGCATTCTTGCATGGATACTTGGAGGAACAGGTATTTGTCGAGCAACCCCCTGGTTATGTCAAAATTGGAAATGAGCATAAAGTTTATAGATTGAAGAAAGCTCTTTATGGGCTAAAACAAGCCCCTCGGGCTTGGTATAGTCGTATTGAAACTTATTTTCTTAAAGTTGGTTTTTCAAAATGTCCTTATGAGCATACGCTTTTTGTCAAGATTGGAGATAAAGGGAAAATGCTTATTGTCTGCTTGTATGTTGACGATCTTATATTTACTGGAAGTTGTGATGGCATGTTTGAAGAATTCAAGAAATCCATGATGGATGAGTTTGAAATGTCTGATCTTGGTATGATGCATTACTTCCTTGGCATAGAAGTGGTACAATCGGATGATGGGATTTTTATTTCTCAAAAGAAATATGTGGGAGAAATTTTGGACAGGTTTCAAATGAAGGATTGTAATCCTGTAAACACTCCAGTTGAGTTTGGCTTAAAGTTATACAAAGATCATGAAGGGAGGAAGGTTGACAGCACACTTTATAAACAAATTGTGGGCAGTTTGATGTATTTAACTGCAACAAGACCAGACATAATGTATTCTGTGAGTTTAATCAGTAGATATATGGAGAATCCTACACAAATGCATTTGTTAGCTGCCAAGAGAATCCTTCGTTACTTGCAAGGAAATGGAGATTTTGGGCTATTTTACAAGAAGGGTGAAAAGTCTGATTTGTTGGGATTTACTGATAGTGACTATGCAGGAGATCAAGATGATAGGAGGAGCACTTCGGGTTATGCTTTTATGTTTGGAACAGGTGCTATTTCGTGGTCATCCAAGAAGCAACCAATTGTCACATTGTCAAGTACAGAAGCTGAATTTGTTGCTGCAACAGCTACTACTTGTCAAGCTATTTGGCTAAGGAGAATTCTTGAGGAGTTACAATTCAAGCAACCAGGACCTACTAAAATTTTTTGTGACAATAATTCAGCAATAAAACTCTCCAAGAATCCGGTGTTACATGGAAGAAGCAAGCACATTGATGTGAAGTTTTATTTCTTGAGAGATCTTAGCAATGATGGAACAATTGATCTAATCTACTGCAGGAGTGAAGATCAAGTTGCTGATATATTCACCAAGGCCCTCAAGATGGAGTCATTTGTGAAGCTCAGAAAGTTACTAGGTGTTTACACGGTGAAAGAAGTCAAAGCTTTAAACTGAATGTTAGCAAACATCAGTTTAGAGGAGGGATTGTTGATAAAATAGTTATTTTATTTTTCACATGTTGCTGATTTGGTTTTTCAGTTATTAGAGTTAGTGGAGTCATGTGTGTTGGTTATCCTAGTTTTTAGGTGTTAGTGGGGTAAGTGCTTTATGGAGAACATGGGTAGTTATGGGGTGTTTTACGTGATGTATTTTGTCTTTTGTAAAAGACTTGGTTGCTTTGTACGTAAGATGAAGTTTCAGTCTCATCTCTTCTCCCTTTAGCAATTTAACAATTTCTGTGTCAGGTATCAACTGGCTACGGCAAGCTGGCGGTGGCAGAAGCCATACGCACCTGCCGGAGGTCGTTAAAAGAGAGAGAGGACGTTCGGCCTGAGGGGGCTCACTGGAGATAGAGAGGAAGCGGAGAGAGAGAGACCGAGAGGGAGAGATTTTCTCCCCCTTCGCCGGTGGTTCGTCTGAGTCGCCTCGACCTCCTGCAGAAGCTAATTCGCCCGTCGCCGTTCGCTGCAGCTGGCTCCCGAGCCAGCTAACCCCGGAGACGCTCCGCTTTTCCCTCGCTTATTAAGTTCGAGAACGTGAGACCGAAACGATGAGATTTTGGGCAAATTGTACAAAACCCATACTGATTTGTTTCCGATAGCATCGATTTAGAGCTTAATATGCTGGGTTTATGCCACGAACTATGTTAAATCTGAACTTGAAAATGGGATTCCGAATCGCACATCAACCGTTTGACAAAATGCTTGAATGAAGCACCGAATTCGAGTTCATAAATCGATGCTTGAAATCTTTTGCATTATCACTGAATCTGGGTTTCCCTTTGATTTTGTGGCGTACCGTTTGATGCCCGAGTCGGCCATGGATGAACGTCTTCTCGTCGGAAAATCCACACCCTTCGCCGGAGGAGCCCGCGGTTAGAGGCCGCTATAGCCAGTCCTTTCTTTTTGTCTCGGCGTGCATATACGTGTTTTCTTTGTTGCTATGGCGTCTGTTTCTTGACGCATGTTTCCGATGAGCTCTTACTGCCGCCGGAATGAGTCCGGCGTTAGCCGGAGTAGTGACCGGCAAAGATGACTTGGTGATGGTCGGCGACGTTAGGTGTTGACTTCGGATCGATTAGATCTCCGGTGTGGGGTCGTGCGATGAAATTCTTGTGTGGCGTTTACCGGTGGAGAGGCTTTGGGTGAAGGTCTTGTGAGGAAGTCTTCGGGAAGGAGACCTGCGATGGGGAAGAAGATGCAGGCAGAAGGGAAATAAAAGAACGAAAAGGGAAAAAGAGGAATTGAAGAGAGTGACGAATGACTACGTTGGGCTTATTTAGTTTTAATTAGGCTTAATAGGCTTTGGGTTTAAATAGGTTTAATGAGTTTATCTTTAGACGTGCTTGGGCTGAGCTTAGCGAGATGGGCTTAGTGTGCTTAATTTCAATCAAACAGGCTGGATGGGTTTTCTTTTCGAAATGGGTTAGTTTTAAACAAGCCCAATCATGTCGTGGCCCAAGCTCGAGAGTCAAGTTCAGCCTACGTTCGGGCCGGTTCCAGTCCTTATTATCTGAATAAATCCTTTAAAATTAAGAATTAAAAATTCGAAAAGAATAATAAAAGACGAAAATTCTTTAAAAAATATCCGGAAATTCATAAAAATTCAGAAAAATTAAACATCTTTGGAAAAATCTTAAAATTCAGCATTTTGAGTAGTTTTCTCTTAAAAGGTGAAAAATTTTAGAAAATTGAAATTCAATTAAATAAGCCTTTAAAGTTTCATCATAAGATTTTTGGATGCCTTTATTCTTTTTTAGAAATGATGCTAGGTTGCTGCTTGCGCTTCTTAATTCAATTATACTTGATTGTGCAATTTCAATATATTGATCGTTATTTTCTTAGAATGGTTGGGGTTCACCTTAACACATTTAATAGGCTGCCCTGACACTTTGGTTAGCAAATAGTCAAGTTTAGGTGCCGATATGGCTCTAGTTAAATAATTAGAGTAATCAAGTCTCTAATTGTGAAATCTTTGGTTGCGCATGCATCAAAACAACGCTCCCACATCTTGATTAGTGTTTTTAGCTAAGCCTCAACAATGGTTAGTGACAACCCTTTTTGAACACATAGATTAGGAAAACCAATGTCACGTGAGATATGGACTTAGGAGAGTCCACACTTTGTAAGCAAGTAGCTCTAAACCTATATTCTCTCTTAATCAAAGGGTGGGTCATGGCAATATGTGATTTTATTTTCTTTTTCCTGTTGAGTGATATAACATGAACAAAGATAGAGTTTATATTTTCCACAAATTTAAGTTACAATAAGATTCAAATTTCACGTGTTGAGCAAAAAATCACATTAATTTGCTGGAGATCGCCAAAATTGAAATGTCGTACTTTTTTTTTGTTCATGAGCTTTTGCTAGGAGGGTGTCAGAGAGTGTTGTTTTAAAGGATGATGAATTAAAAGTCAATTGAATACGTAAGAGACGTATGTCTAAGCCTAAATAATTGATTTATATAAGAAAAAGGACTGCAGAAATCTAGAACAACCGAGTGAAAGATAAAGAGGAATTTGTCACAATTAAACCTTTACCTTGTGGTGAGAATCTGACTTGGCCTCCCTCGAGTTCCTTCATTATTTTATCTTTTTGTGCTTCATTTGTCTCCTCGGCCTTTTTTGGCTAAGATAAAGTGTTTAATTTGTCTTTATTTTTCTCTTGATATTTTTCTTTGACGACCGACGAACTTTCCTCTTTTGAACACAAGGTACGGTTTATGGCAAAAAAAGTTAAAATTTCTTCTTCATGCATCGAATAAGAATGACTCCTTTTTTAGTCATGAAGAATATGTTAGATAATAAAATGTCCATCAATGATTGATTTAAGTAATGAAGAATATGTTAGATAATAGAATGTCTGTCAATGATTGATGTAAGTCAAACCTAGAATATATGGATATAGTTTAATCTAAATCCTTGCTCTAGACAAGATGAGGGTGATGATTTCGTGTAAATTTGAGGCCTACAAAGTCAAATTTGGATATAATAACAAGTTGAATTGGTGGGGGATAATAAGACTACATTCTATTCATTTTGAAGTTTGAATTAATAGATAGAAGGATAATCTAGATTTCAAATGCACTTTTGTCTTGCCTAATAAAGATGTGTTGCACTTTTCATGCATTATTTCAAAATTCGATTAACATCAAGTTTGATATCTTATCAGATTAGAGGTAATGTTCATCTTAAAAAGAATGCTACGCATAGTTAAGAATTTCGTGTTAATTGAATTGAATCTGAGAGGCCATTTTCATCACAATGATAAACATACTACTAATACAATTTCCCGATTATATGGAGGCTATATGATTTTAACATGAACTTCTGTGATTAAATCTTGGGATTATGAGGAGTGCAATCGAAATGTGACAATGATCATAGCCGTGGTCTATACTTATTTAGACATTCAGAAGATATCCAAATTTTCCCGTATAAATCAAGGTGAAAAGCATATGATCTTCGTTTGGGCAAAGCCGAATATCTTCATCCTTTCAATAACTTGGTTCCCTTATCCATGCATTCCTCTTTGAGCCAAGTTCATGTCTGTCATACTGTGCCCATTTTACTTTTCTTTGTTTTCCTTTTTTAATATATACTAGACTCGTGTGTTGTATTAGAAAAACTGAGAAGAAAAACAGATACAAGTTAGTAATTATCAAATATTGGTAATTCAAAATCGATTGAATTAATATTGGGAAATGTTTCAAAAAGAATTGATAACTAAAAATTAATTGGCAATATCTTCAGAAAAAGAAGAAGTTGACAACCCACTCAAATTAAGCTTGGTAGTTTCATAGGAGAGTTTGTAACCTTAATATGTTGCTAAGCTATGTTGATAAAATTTGTAATTTGTAAACAATCGAAAAGTGTTAGTAACTTAATATGAGAGTTGATAATCCTTTTTGCTTACAAAAAACATCTGAAAATTGCCGATTTATCAAGAAATATAACCACACAATTTGTTTCTTGTTTTTCTCCGAACGGAACGCTAGGATTCTGCGTGATGAGGATACTTGAGACGACTCCCTTATGTCCTTTCGATCCAACAAAGAAACCACTCAAAAATGAAAGAAAGATCACGAAGTTTCACTAAGCAGTTGGCTCCACTCTAGCTCTCGCGCCTTAGCGAATTGATTATTTATTAGCTGTTGTGTATAATATAGTTTCGAAGCTCCCGCACACATCATCATAATTCGTGAAAGCTGCATTAGCACAATTCATCCATTCTGCAATTTGCCAGTTTTGTTCGCTTCATTTTCCCTATCTGTCGTTTCGCTCCCTGTTGAGGGAGCTCGCGATTTGCTGATGGAAGGTGCAAAGTTCTGGCGCGCGCCGTGAGGAGACAAGGGAAGGTGGAGGGCAGGGGAGAGGAGGTGGAGCGAATTCGATGCTTCTTCAAAGACGCTTATGGGAGGCATGACGGCATATAAGTCGTCGCTTGAGGTGTTGAAGACTTCATCATGAAATCAGCATTGGTGAGGAGAGAAGATCGGAGCATTCCATAGTGCGTTCAAATGTTTGGCGAAATGCGCGAGTAGAAACTGGGGTACATAAAACTGAAATTTGGCATTTTGCTTTGGACATGTGTAATTTATTTCTCAGTATATAGATAAACGATGACGAGAAATAGAAATTAACTGGAAAAGAAAAAGACCAACTAACACTAAATTAGTAAACTGTGCACATCCCAGTCTCCTACATTTGTCTTTTTATCAGTATCCCAGCCTCCTACGTTCTTTCTGAATTGGTACCCCTGTCTCTTACCTGCAAGGCCACGAGAGTGCGTGCTTACTTTTGTCCTTTCTCTTTGTACAACAGAGATGAAATTCCTGGATGTAGAGAGAGAGAGCATATGATTTTTTGCCAATTAGTGACGCGTGGCAAATGTTGCTGCTCTCCCGCGATGAAGAACTTGCGAAATATATCTAGAAGGTAAATAGGGAAAAGTACCAAAAAAGTCATAAACTTATTGCATTGGTACCAATTCAGTCCTAAATTTTTCAATTGAATCAATTCAGTCCTAAACATTTTATTATTGGTACCAATTCAGTTCATCCGGCCAATTTTGGCCGGCCAACGCTAACGTGGACATCGACCAGGATGCGATGTGACAATTTTTGTGTTTTTTTAATTATTTTTTCGAATTCTTTTTATTAATTTTATTTCTTTTTTCTTTTCTTTTTCCTTTTTTTTTTCTTGTCTTCTTCCTTGCGTTGGCTGGCGAGCCTCCGATGAGGCTTGTCGGCTACTGGGTGAGGGCCGCAACCCTCGCCGGCTCGCCTGACCTCTCCCAGGGCCGCGGACGAGGCTGGCCTCGCCTAGATCGGCCGTCGGCGAGGTGGCTTCTCTCGGATCTGGGCGAGGCCAACCTCGCCTGCGTGGCCTTGGGCAAGGCCGAGCGGCCCTCGCCAGCCGCTAGCAAGGGTCGTGGCCTCGCTCGGCCTCACCCAAGGCCGCGGGCGAGGTGGCTTAGCCCAGATCTGGGCGAGGCTAGCCTCGGTCGCAACCCTGGGTGAGGTCGAGCGAGGGTCGCAACCCTCTCCGGCGGCTGGTGAGGGCAGTTCGGCCTCGCCCAGGGCCGCGGCCGAGGCTGGCCTTGCCTAGATCCGGGCGAAGCCTCCGCACCGGCAACCTTGGGAGAGGCCGCCTTCGCAGCCCTCGGCCCATCGGAGGCTCGCTGGCCACCGCTAGGAAGAAGACAGAAAAAAATTAATAAAAAATAATTAAAAAATCATAAAAATTACCACGTTAGCATCCGGCCACCGCCCGACGTCCATGTCAGCGTCGGCCGCCCAAAATTGGCCGGATGGACTGAATTGGTACCAATAATAAAAGGTTTAGGACTGAATTGGTTCAATTGAAAAGTTTAGGACTGAATTGGTACCAATGCAATAGGTTTATGACTTTTTTGGTACTTTTCCCGAGGTAAATACTATGAGAGGACTTCCAGGTTTCTCTACCTGAAATTCTATTCTAAATTGACTAATTAAGCCAAAAGGATAATATCCGATCCAGCATCAGTTTGGACCTTCGAAGGGTCTCATAAAACCTCTTCTATGGAGTTGCTAATTCATAACCTTTTCAACTATTTTGATTGTTCATCTTATTATGGAATCACAGACAGGTGTACAAGTTACACTTACCACATGTGTCATTTGGCCCTTGCTGTCGCTCTGCTGGGGTCAAACTTGGCAGGGTGGGCTCAGTAGGGAAACCTCATCCTTGAAAAAGTGCTGATGTAGATAGTAAATAGTAGATTCATAGTGTGTGGAAGACTTTATCCATGTAAAAAGCTCTACTGCGGAGCATGAACAATTACATATGTTATCTGTTGGAATGTAGGAACATCTCGAGCAGGAGATTAGAGCAGGTTCGTATATTTTCAGAAGGTGAAGGAATCTGCACCTTCGAAGGAAATTCCTTCACTGCAGCTATCAATCAGACATTAGTTATGCAAGAGAGGCGGAGTGGATTGTTTAGGATTTACTGCCGTGTGTGGTGGTTTGCACTGGTATTTGCGAACTTTGAGGATTGGTTATATGTGCTAATGGTATCTCATCTCTTTTGCCCATTTCGAGAAACTTGATACTTTTCAAAGTCTCTAATTTTATTTTATCATTATGATGAAATTTATCTTAGCAAACATGTTGCTACTCATGTCCATGTCACTTTGTTGAACGTAATTTTGTATTTGATCATAGGATACTTTCCTTGCCTAACTTGCTCAAAAGAAGTAAATATCAAAGTTAGTTTTTTCACATGGAGATAGACAACTTGGAGAAAGTTATGTTGCTCTTAGCCAATCTAACCCTATAAGTAGACCTTGATACAATTAGGTTTAACTTGTTATAGTAGGATCGACTCTATGCACACTTGGTAACATCAACTGTCTTCATTGGTCAAAGAGTTGGAAGGCATTGACGTAGGAATATAGGCCAACTAGGGTTGCTTGTGTTCAGTTCAATTAAGTTGTCGCATTGTCCGTGGGCATGTGCCTACTCTAGAATGTTGGTACTCGGAAGCCATCTTGTAAGATCGACTTGGACTACACGGCTTAGGAAAATCATGTGAGATTTTTCACTGATGAAGATTATTCCAGTCTCTATTCTTGTGAATGTTATGTGAGGAAAGTGTCCCTTGTCCATTTGCCTTGCGCTCCGCACTAGATGTACAAAGAATGAAATTTTGTGCCTTGTCATGTTGCAACATCGAGATATAATGTTTTAATGGATGTTAAGGAATTACAGCAAAGAAGTCATCTGATTTGATGTGTGAATACGCTTCAAGCAGAAGAAAAGCGGAGAGCTGGATTTGTTCTATAATAGCCAAAAATGAGAGGAAAAAATAGGGAAGGTTTCAATTTCCAAAGTGAGTACTGAACATAGGATGTCACGGCTTCACAGAGATAGTTGCTGTGACACTTCGAATGGCAAAAGAAGTCATGCCCTATCTCTACTGTTGGATGTGCAAGAGGTGCATCAATGATCAAGAGATAACAAACTAATCCTCACCATTAGATCAAAGTCTTCTCATATTGGCAATTGGATCTTGCACGATAATTTTGTTGTGCAAAATTTCACAGTGCGGAAAGAAGTTCTTGCATTATACTTAGTGAAGAGATATTAAATCCAAAGCCAAGACTATAGTCCGTATCCCTTCACTTTGGCTTCTCAATGTGAAGCTGCCTATTATTGACTAGTAATAATAATAATAATAAATCCATTAATGAAACTTGATGGCATATTTAGTACAATGGCTAATGAGATGAAACATCTAATCGATATTTCTGGTAGTTTGTCTAGAAGAAATCATTATACATGCCAATTTCAAGCACCAACACTTATACTATTTTTAATTTTAAATAAGTAAATTTATTCCATTGAGGTTCCATTTTATTATCGCTTTTTTTTTTTTTTATATATATTAAAGTTTCTTACAGTAGTGTTGTACCTTATTAAATCCTTTATTGTCAACATATGTATGTGACAATATGAGCAGAATTATATGAGAAAAGGCATTTACTAATTGAATTCTAAATAATGGAACTGATGATCATCTTAGTTGAAAGTTATATCTTTAATTGTGGGTCCCAAATCCGGGCAACAAGTTAGACCGCTACTTCAAGCTCAATTATCCAATCATCATCTCTAAAATATATTGTATCACATTTATACCCAAAGATATGTCTTTTCTTTTTTTCAACAATGAACTGGAAACTAGACTATTTCTTTCTCAGCCATTGCGTGTAATGGCTTTGAAGCTCATGGATACGTTATCAAAATCCATCCATTTTGCAATTTGACCATTTTGTTTATTTCATTTTCCCTATCATCTTGTGGATTATTTATTCGTAACTCTGAAAAAAAAAAAATCTTTGACTCCTATTCAAGTGAGGGTTATTTTGACTCAGTAGATAGCAAACATGTAATTGATTGATGAGGTTTAAAATTGACGAACATACAGAGAAAATTGAAAAGGAAGGAGTGCGCATGAATGATAAAAAGATGGATGGTTCTATAAAAGAATGCAAGGATTAAATATTTTACTTTTAATTGAATCTTTCAACAAAGTGGACTAGTAATTTCTGTAAAAAAGAAAAAGGAAAAAAAGGAAGTATGGCTCCAATCTAGCTCATGCACCTTTCTAGCGAATTGACGTTATATGGCTTCAAATTGGTTTTTCGTAGTCATTTGGATTATGTGTTGGCTGAAAGGATGAATTAGCTTAGATCAGAGAGCACAAATACTAATTTGGCCAAAATTCAATTTCAAGGAACAAATTGAACGTTAAATTTAGGGACAAACTTTTATTTTCCCTCTCATCCTTGTGGGCATCCAAGGCGGAACCTCTCTCATTCCCCTTGCCGTAGAAAGAGCTCGCGACTTGCCCGTAGAAGAAGCAAAATTCTTGCGGGTTGCGAGGGGACAAGTGGAGGGCATGCGAGAGGAGGCGACGGTGAATCCAACGTGTCTCGGAGGACGTTGATGCGAGACAAGTAGAAATGAGCGTCACTGCTCGTGGCGTTGGAGACATCGTCGTCAAAGTCATTGCGGAACCGAAGAAGAGGGAAAGATCCGAGCATTTTCAAGTGATGGCCAGGTGCTTGACAAAATGCCCACGTGGGGAGTTGAGACGGTGTTCGGGCGCATGAAATGGAAGCGACCGGTTGCTCTCGTTTTTGTGGTTTAGTTCTTGCATTGTGATGAACGATGGCGTAGGATAAAAATGCGACCGGAGAAAAAAAAAACCGCCTTTAAGAAAAGGACCAACTGGCGTTTCCACTAGACATTAATCGAAGGGACGAGCAGTGCGGAGAAAAGCGACGAAGCAACATCGAGGCACCGCCTCGGTTTCTTCTCATAGTTTCTTCGGCTCTCGTGCTTTTCTTTACAATTTTTCGTGCAGTTATCCATCAACGGGATCCAAAAAGACAAAAGAAGAAAACAATAAACCAAAAGGGACAAAGCAATTGGTGGTCAGAAACGCGAAGCCATGAAGCAACCTCTCTCGTTTTCCGCCATTCTTTGTAGTATTCCTGTAATACATTTTCCGCTCCAACTTCTCATTTCTTCTTTTGTCTTGACAGTTTCTGTTTACTATTGACTACCCTCTCATGTTCGTTGGTCTTTTTGGACATTTTCTGTTCTTACAGTTGTCCGGGCAAAAGTGTTTGCTGCAGAAGTTATCTGAATCTTGAAGTAAAGAGGTTTTCCTTTTTCAAAAAATTTTAGTCATTTTGATGATGAGTCGCCATTAATTTTTCAGCATGCTAGAACTGCAATAACGAATATTAACAAAATATATGATGCTAAGTGATTGCTATTAGTATTAGCCCATGGGAAACGAATGTTTTGATGGCACATAAAACAAAATTGTACCATTACTTGTATGTCATTGTCCAAAAATAGTTAGCGGTAGAGAGTGATGATGATGATAATGGTGAGGATTAGGGGTGTGCATGGTCCGGGCGGGCGGTTCCCGACCTAGAACCGGGAACCGCCCGCTAAGGACTGGTTCTGAAAAATTGGAACCGGGATCCACCCGTTTGTTGCGTGGATCCACCGGGGAACCGGACCGCCGGTCCGGTCCGGTTCCCGGGTGGATCTATGGAACTGATTTTGACATGAAATTTTTTTGGTTTTCAACAAAAAAAACAATTATGTGACATCAAAGCAAGCCAAAGAAAGAAAAATCAAATTTAAGTAAGTGGAACAAATATTTATTTGTTGTAATTATAAATGTATCTCGTAGATAAAAAAAACGAGAACAGATGGAATGCAACATTCTCCCATTTCCTACTTGCAAATAACCATAGATGGTTAAATTTTCTTTGACCAAAGGTAAAGGTTCCCTAGAGAGTGAGATGAGATGTAGGGTTTCTCTTAGTAATTTTTTTTTTAATATTAAAAATGTTCCGGTCCGGTCCGGGTGGGTGGATCCGCCCATGGAACCGGGAACCGGACCGGTACCCACCGGTTCCCTCAAGACCCGCCGGTTCCGGGCGGTTCCGGTCCGGTTCCAGGCGGTCCGAGCGGATCCCGGGTATTTTGCACACCCCTAGTGAGGATGAAGATGATGATCTCTGTTAAAATATGTCTCGAGTTTAAGTCCGAAGCGAATTGTTGAATTTTGAAAATAAATTAGTTAACTTGCGAATAAGGAGATATTCTTATCATTCAAGCGGAGATTGGCAAGGGAAAATCAAAAAGGGAAAGTCATAATTTTGACTTGGATAAAAGATGCACCCATCGACTTCCTCAAGAGAGGAAACAAATTAAAAAAAAAAAAACGGAAAAGGGAATATAAGATTATAGGAAGTCGGACTTCCTAATTTGACTTGGCTTGGGACTTTCTCCTTTTGACCGAGGCGGTGCACGTGGGCTTGGGGGAGCAGTTTAAGGACCTACTCAGGTCCAAGGAGATATTGTTATCATTCAAGCGGAGATTGGCAAGGGAAAATCAAAAAGGGAAAGTCAGAATTTTGACTTGGATAAAAGATGCACCCATCGACTTCCTCAGCCAAGAGAGGAAACAAATTAAAAAAAAAAAAAAAACGGAAAAGGGAATATAAGATTATAGGAAGTTGGACTTCCTAATTTGACTTGGCTTGGGACTTTCTCCCTTTGACCGAGGCGGTGCACGTAGAAGATTTGTGGGTTGTTTTCGTTGGCTGAAGACGAGAACAATTGAAGCACCGCGTGAGTGCTTGGTGTTCCGTAGTTGTTGATGCAAGCAATCTTGAAGCACCAAATATCGAGTGTTTGAAAGTGGGCTTGTTGTTTTTCGTTCGTGAATTACATCCAAGAAGTTTAGTGTTGAAATCGATTAAATCTTGTAATAAGATTTGCGTGTAATTCTTTCGTGAGATTGATAGATTATTTTTGAGGAATTTCGGGGCTAAACACTGCGTGCATTATTGGGTGTAATTAAGGTTGGGAAACACCGAGAGAGAGTGTTTGAGTAACTGTAATCTCCTTGTATCGCTTGATTTATAGTGAAATTCGCTGCTACTCTCCTCGTAGACGTAAGTCTTTACTACTGAACCATGTAAATCTGGTGTCCGATTTATTTTCTTTTCCTGTCTATATTATTGTTCGATCGCTCGCCCCATCGCAACAATCTTAATGACCCCATTCTAGTATTATTGTTGAACAATAATCATTCTCCATTATAGTTTCTGGTTACTCCTAGAAACAAGTTCTGGCTCAATCATAAGATCGGTAGCTGATCATAAGGAGAAATCTACTTTTAGTGGACAGCTCGCTGACTAATACTTGATTTTTGTTTTATCCATTCTTCTTTTTAGTTTGATTTTGTTCAGATGAACGACAAAGTTGCCATTAAGCTTGTGAGTGGCTCTTCTCCCTGTTAAATTGATCGTTTTGTTTTTCTAGCTTTTGCTTAATTTAGTTAAATTTTAGTATTGCTGTGTCAATGGGTCGGAGTTTTGTTGATTTAGAATTTTGATGTTTTATCTTTATGTTCTCTCAGGCGACATGGACTGTGCTTTGTTCCGTTTCTTTCTTGGGTTGTGTGACTGGCATAGATATTGATAGTTTCACTTGTTTCCAGCAAGCCGGCAGTGGTAACTTCTTTATTTTAAAAACGCTTGCGAGTATATGTTTAATGCTGTGATGCATGAATTGATGTCGTGCTTCTGCTATAATACGATTGTATGCCCAAGTCAATGCCCCTTCATCCCTTGTTGAGTATCAACTTTTGCCTGAAAGATTACTTATAAGAAGAAAGATCAATTTTCACTTGAGACATGTATGTTTTGACTGAGTGAGATCAATGAGGGGGTTGCTTGGGAAACAACAGAGGCAACTATAGTATTCTCTTTTGATGTCGTGAAGAAGCTCTGTTTACAATTACGTAGGGACTAGTGAGCGACTTTACCGGTGGAGGCAGACAGAGAGAGAGAGAGTGAGGCAACTATAGTATTCTCTTTTGATGACGTGGAGAAGCTCTGTTTACCAATTACATGGACTAGTGACCGACCTTGGCAGAGAGAGAGAGAGAGAGAGAGAGAGAGAGAGCAATTGCAATAGACCTTGTGGTCATGCTCCAAGTGCTTTGTGAAGTCTTCAAAGCTTCCAATGCCGTGCATTTGGGATTTGAATTTTTAGGCAGCTTGAAAGCTTTATAAGTTATGGCAGAAGCTAAATTATGAAATGTGAGGTGTGGTTAGACCTAAAATCCTCTTGACCTGGGCTAAAAGTTTTGGGACAACTATTACGTCCGTAACAAAATTTCTACACACTTAGATAATAATAATGTGATAGAGTTCTTCCACATGTCAATCACTCAACAGTAAATGTGTACTTTAATTGTCACACTAATAATGGATCTAATAGAAGTCCAAACCTTCTTTTTGTTTCTTTTAGTACGTTTTGGAACTTACGGAAAGCATGCGATCTTTATTAATAGGATAGCATAACACATATAAAA